>QEPC01003965.1:4201735-4242484 GCA_003113815.1 Sphenodon punctatus
CATCCGCCTGAATGTTTGTTTGTCTTCTCCCATGTCTCTCCCACTGTCCCCTCTCCTTGTCTCCCCCTCCTTGTCTTTTAGATTGTAAGCCACAGGTAGGGACCGCAGCTGATTATATGTTCTGTACAGCGCCAGGTTGTTGCTGGCGCTTTATAAATGTTTAATAATAATAATAATAATAAAGCTATGGCACTGAGACTGCACTTGTGGCTTTGGTCGACGACCTCCTCCGTGAATTGGATCAGGGTTGGTTGATCCTTCTGATTCTGTTAGATTTGTTGACTGCTTTTGATACCATTGACCACGAGAAGTTGGTGACTCGCTTGTGGGGCCGTGCCAGGGTGGGCGGGATTATTTTTGAATGGTTCTGTTCCTTCCTGGCAGGGAGAACTCAGCAGGTGGTGCTCGGGGACTGTTCTTTGTCTCCCTGGAACCTTTCGTGTGGAGTGCCGCAGGGTTCCATTCTGTCCCCCCTCTTGCTCAACGTGTGTATGCAGCCGCTGTGCGAGAGTTTGATGATCGGTGTCATCAATATGCTGATGACCCCCAACTCTACCTCTCTTTTTCATCCAACCCAGACGCAGCAGTCTCAGTGCTTACTGGGGGTGTGACTGTGGGGGACTGGATGATGGTGAGCCGGCTGAATCTGAATCCCGACAATATGGAGGTGATGTTAGTGGGGAGGGCGGTAGGGTTGGCGCCCCCCGTCACTGATCGGGGTCTGCCCTCCACTGGCCCCTCAGATTTGTAGTCTGGGAGTGTTCCTCGATTCCTAGCTCTGCCTGGACATCCAGTCGGGGGCTGTGGCGAGGAGCGCGTTTCACCAGTTACGTCTGATGCAGCGGTTTCAGCCGTAGGTCTCGGTCTCCGACCTGGTCACTGTCATGCATGCTTTCATCACCTCAAGACAGGAGTATTGTAACACGCTCTACATGGGGCTGCTCCTGGTGACGTTTTGGACGCTGCAGCTGGTGCAGAATGCGGTGGCCTGTCTCCTCACGGGGATGGGTCGCCATGAGCACATTACACCAGTGCTCTGTTCTCTGTACTGGCTGCCTATAGTCTTCCGGACCCGATTCAAGGTCATGGTGCTTACCTACGAAGCCGTATGGCCTAGACCCACCTATCTGTGGGACCGCCTCGCTCCCCGGGCTCTGGATCGACCCCTGCAGTGCTTTTCTCAAAGTCCCCTGGGTATCTCGGGGAGCTACGATGCAGCAGGTGTTCTCGGTGGCTGCACCTAGGCTGTGGAACTCCCTTCTGGCAGAGGCCCGAGTGACCCCGGACCTCTCCTCCTTTCGACGACAATGTAAGACATAGCTGTTCTGCTAGACTGAAGGGTGGGGGTTTGTGCATTAGGGGTGGTAGGGTTTTTGTACATTTTTTTGTCATCCTCCATATGAATTGTACTGTTTTAATGTTGTATTTATATTATATATTGTATTTATTGTATTATATTTATTTTTTATGAATTGTTAGCTGCCCTGAGCTGTTTTTAGCAGGAGGGGCAGGGTACAAAATGTGTAAATAAATATGGTCTTCCAGTGAGTGAAGAAGAGGGAAGAGAAAAGAGGAGACAAATAAGGGAAAAGAAAACAGACTCAGAAAAGTCAAAGAGGAGACATAGGTGAAGCTTCACAGGAAAAAGAGAAACAATGACAACCATGCCAAGACAAGATGTAAGCGGGGCACACAGTGTAGAGAGGGTACCCATTCACCATTCCAGCTCAAATAAGGGTCACAGGCTAAGACTGTTTTTAGACAGACCCACCTCCCAGCTGGGTCCATGTGCACTGGGTGGAGCACCAGCACACTTTCAGTGAGTGGGGAGGGTGTTCACATGGCAGGGGATGGGTACACAACCATACCCATGCACCGCCCACCAATGTGCCCACATGGAACAATCAGGAATCATGCGGGTTGCTTTGTGCAGGAGCATGGGTGGGAAGTGCATGGGTCACAGGGCGTGCCTCCACCCACGCCACTTTCAGATGGGCATCCGGTTCCTGGGGAATGGATGGACCCGTATGGGTGTGTCCCATCTAAAAACAGCCAAAGTTTGTGAACCAATGCACTTGCACTAATGAAACATTCATTTCCTGTATTCTGCTAACATTCAGGGTGCAGAAACTGTCAGAGGATTGTTAGAAATGGCTGAAGATGCTGTACCGCCTAGTCACTGGAAGAAGACCCCAGTAGTACTGAAAGCTACAGCTGGACTGCGGCTCCTGGCAGAGCAGAAAGCACAGGCTTTGCTTTCAGAGGTAACAGTATTTGATAGTATGGGTTTTCTTATGGCATCTCCTGGCGCTTGCCTTGCTGCTCTTTATAACGTAACCCCAACTGTGAGAGAGAGCTATAATTCTACCAAGAGCAGACCTGGGACCCCTATCAACATGGACTACGATCCCACTGCCTTAATATAGGGTGGAAAGATGGGTAGTGAGGGGTCCAGTTTACAACCCTCTTTCCTCCCTGGTATCTTGAAGAGGAGGGGAAAGCTTTGTCTAGCACACTCCTTGCCTCACTTCCTGCTGCTCTGAGAAGAAAGCTTTTTTCAGGACTCGCAGTGCAGAGCAAGGCACCAGGTTCAGGGAATCTCACAACTTTCCTTTCCTCAGGTCAGAGAGGTCTTTGAGGAGTCACCCTTTCTGGTTCCTGATAACAGTGTTAGCATCATGGACGGAACTTATGAAGGTGGGTCTTGAGAAGGACAAAGGGGTGGGAGCAAATGGGCTGCACATGCGACTGAAGGCAAGAAAAAATAAGTGACCCTTAGGATTAAAGGGGAAAAAAAATATTTTTAGCTCTATTTTCAAACCACAAAATCACATAGGACTCGCAAGGATTTTAATGTTCTAGACTGCATTCATGCGTATGTTACAGAGCACGATCAGCTTTGTAACCTCTGCATGATTGGAGGCAAAACCACATGGCTTTGCTTTCCTACCAGACAAAACGTGTGCAGCATTTGCCTCCCAGAGGCAAATGCTGTACATTTTGCCCAGTGAGAATGAGGTCTTAGACACCTGTTGGGTTACATATACCAGCAAGTAAACAGGTTTCTGAGTGAAAGAGATGAAACTTTATGTAAAAAATCCTACCAAAGGAGAAGTTATTGTTTGGCATTGGTCAGACACCAATAAACATGATGCTCTACAGAGTTGACCCAGACTAAACAGCCAAGCCGACTGACAGGAGGCTTGGGTGCGGGCATGAGTAAAGGTGGTGCAGTAGTTTTGTACAGAGTAGTTTGAAAGGCTAAATGAGTGATAAAAGGCAAGTTACTGAGTGGACAGGGGAGCTGAAACTGGTGCTACTGTCCATTTAATTAATAAATGCTTACATTATATGGAAAAGAAAAAGAAGACTGTTTAATGAAAACTTCCATGATGCCAATTTTGAAGGGATTGCAAACACTGTTGAAGGTAGAGATATAACAGCCCGAAGAGTGATTTAGAAACTTGGGCAGGAATAAAATAAGATTAATCTTGGAAAAACCTGAATAATAGATTAGTGTAGAGAAAGTAAGGTTGCCATGTTGATCCCAAATATAGGCAATAGAGACAAAGTAATAGAAGGACCCTGTGAGGTCTAAAAGTTTGCATACCTCCACCAACTGGAGTTGGTCCAATAAAAGAGAGCACTGTACTACTTTCTCTCTATTGCCAATAATAGATTAATAACCAAAAACACGGAAATCAAGTGGGAAGCAGAAATCAGACACTCAGGAATGACTGAAGCAGAGTGGGTAATATTTTAGACCTCTGTTTGCAATGTGATATGGCCTCAGAAAAGACCCAATGCATATATGGTGTGAATATGCAGTGGCATTACATCACAGAATAGGGAGGTACAAATCCCTCTACATATAGCACTGATTTAAAACTATCTGAAAGATTACATCCAGTTTGGGGCAGCACCTCGTCACTTCAAAAGAATTGATATAACGGAAGGAGCTTGAAAAGAGCAACAAAAATGATCAGGAAACTGAAAAGACCCGTTTATGGCAAAAGATAAGAAGAGCCAAAAATGGTCTAGTTGGCCTAGCTGACAGTGCACGAACATAAATCTACAGAGATTTGAACGGTATAAATACAAGGAAGGCTAACAACTTACCACTGTGGTATGAGGACTACAACTAAGAGTAATGGAATGAAACCTTGGAGAGTGAGTAGTGTTCAGGGACAATTCTGGCAGAAGAATCAGTCTCTCCTGGGTCTTTATTCTCTAATCTCACTCCTAAAGCCCCACTTCTTCCACCTAGTAACTCACTGCTGATGCATGCACAGGCACCACTCATTGCCACTAGTAAGTGCAGTAGTTTGAGCAAAGGAAGAGTCTTTCTCTGAGCAGAGCTGAGGTGTTGCATTCAAATAAATAAATTAAAATACAAAAAGTGTATTTAATGGTAATATTACACATTTAAATGTTCAAAAGTCAGCTCATGCCAATGGTGAACTTGCACTTGAGACCATAAGTTTGTCCCCATTTGTTGGCCTATTTTTTGGATTTGCTGTAATTGTACGACAGCCAAAACCTTCCACTCACTACTGACTTTGGATCAGAGACCTTATCCTATTTGTATGCCTGAAAAACACAGATACTAGTATTGATGACTTCCTCTGCTGATTGTATAAGGGTAAGGCTGGGTGCGGATAATGAGAACAGTTTCAGTGACTGTTTTCTTCTTTGCAGGAATTCTAGCCTGGATCACTGTGAACTTCCTGACAGGTAATGAACTCTGATTGATTCACATTTAGGGATGGATAGTCTCTTCCATGGAAGTGAGGGTGGAGCTGGCTATCAGCAGGACTCTGCTCCTGTGCATCTGCCATTATTCTGTGCTAACCCAGCTCTGCTGCAGAAACACATTCCTCTTTATGTGGTTACCAGCTCCCTGGTGTCCATTTCTGTCAACAGACTTGAAGTTCAGATCAGTTCCTATTTGGGGCAGTGATGAACTGATGGCATAGAAGTTGTCATGTCTTGTAGGCAGTCTCTGAAGTAGCACAATATTATCTACAGGGCAACTGTATGGCCAGAACCAGCAGACATTTGGGATTCTGGATCTGGGAGGAGCCTCCACACAAATCACATTCCTGCCACACTCTAAGGTAAGGAGTAAGTATAATTGCACATTCTTGGGCTGGTAATAATGGGCAACAGTGTCCAGGTAGCCCCAAGCATTGAAGATTTGCATTGGGAGCATAGGTATGTGCTTGCCATCTGTGATGGCTAATTGACTTCTAGCTTCAGTTCAGCCAGCTGAATTCAAATTAAAGTTGCTTGTAAACAGAAGCACCTGTTTTAAACACCTTATTTCATCTAGACCCAGGCTGTGAAAGCCTTGTCGGGATGTGCTAGATTTTTTTTACATATTAGAAGGAATTCAAAGTGGTGCTTGTGGTTCATTGCTGCCCTGCCATCTGTTGGTGTGTTTTCCCAAAATGCCTGTCATTCATCAGAAAAGTGACTGCTCCTTGTAGCCACTTTTATGATGTTTATGGATGTTGCCTCCAGTCCACATCTCTCCTAGCTTGTCTGGAATTTGCTCTTTTTCTCTGATATTTGGGAGCATGGGTTTTCCATACAGAAATTGCAGGTGCTCAAAGGCATAATACAGCCTTATAGCTCTCCACAACAATGCACATTTGTTTGAGCTATAGTTATTGGTCTCATCTGGGCATCAGCATGTGATAGCAGGATGATTATCCTGTTTTTTCTAGGGATATCCCAATTTCACTGGGTAATTCTTGTGTCCCACAAACCCTGTGCCTCCCAGAGAACATTAAAGCTCTGTAGTAATACAGGGGCCCAATAAAATGTAATTATTTCACACCAGAATGTTTCAGTGCAGTGTGATGGCATTATGTCAAAACATGATTTGTGTATTTGACTTATAAAATAATTGCATATGCAATAAGATAACTGAAGACTGTAACCCCGATCCTGAAAACCCTTAGGCTCATGCAGTCCCACTGACTTCAGTAGAAGTAAGCATGTCTGGGGCCTGTGTTTTTTACATTAATAATAAATGTGCCTAAGCAACCGGAATTTAAAACAATCTGGCATTTCGGAATTGTTGAGGGCCAGGCAAAGGGGAAGGCAACATATTATGGGCTTTACCATTGTACAAATGAAATGACACATCAAAACAAAATAATTTTGCTGCTATGGAAGGATGAATCATTCCATCTAATTACACTGGTTAAGTGCTGTATATTACTAGGTGTCTGAAAATCAGCAGTGAATTTGCTATCAGTTTTATTATGGAGACGTAAGAACTGGAAAATCCTTCTGTTAATTTTTAGGAAACCCTGGAGCAAACGCCAGTGGATTTCCTTGCTTCGTTTGAAATGTTCAACAATACTTACAAGCTGTACACGCACAGGTAAGTGGCAAGAAGCTGCCATGTGGAAAAACAGGGTTTTTCATGTCAAAGTGTAGCGAAGGATGCTGTGTGTCCTATTAGGCCCCTGGTCTTAACTAAATCTGAAAACTCAAACACTGGGATGATGGGCTGCATAATTTAATAGCTACACCTAACCTACGCAAGGATCTGAGAACTGGATACAAAACATCTCCTCTCTTAAGTCACCAGTTCCAAAAATGCCTCCGCTCACTAGTGACTAAAAAGCTTTAGCTATTTGAATTTGGAGTTATCTTTCCTTTGGTTTACTTTGCGTGTATTCTATGTAGCACAATATCTTGGCATCCCTTAGACATCTGATTGTATCCTGCAGGCATGATAGGTAATTTTGGCAACACAATGCTGCCTTCCCTTCCTGCTACTTTGCATTTGCTCTCTTTTGTATGGATTATAGCTGTCCAGTTCTGATAATCATTGGGTAAAAACAAACGTGGCGGCTACTTAGCTGCTGTCCAACCCAACCCACGTCAGGCAGCTGCGGCCTGGGGTGCAGAATATACTTGTCCTGCTGGGCCACCGGCTGTACAGCCTGGGGGTGGGGAGAATGAAGAACATGCAGATGGCTGGCCCCTTGCTGCACCTGGGGCCCCACCATGATGGGCAGCCATGGCAGTCAATGACAGCCAGCCATGGCTGCCCGTCATAGCGCTCCTGGCCCTTGTCGGCAGACTGGACTGGAAATAAACATGTAGCCCTGATGTGACCTGATTGGCTGGAGGCTAGCCTGGGCTGCGATCCTAAAAGTCTTCGGGATCACAGCCCAGGCTAGCCTCCAACACGCTCTGGAGAGAACATCTGGCAGGCCCTCAACAGACATTCCAGTGGCTTGCAAGCCAAAGCATGAAAACGCGGACCACAGTGGGCCACTGGCTTGTCTGTTTTTACCCAGCCTCCCTGTTTTCTGTTAGAATTTCATCTCTATCACTTAGTGTGACTTTCAGATTTTCTTGCTCGTTTCCCATGCTTTTTGAATCTTTAAGAAAAGTCTTTAAAAGATATGGGCGCTTTTCTGTTTTTTTTTCTTTTGTTTAACTCTGTTTTTCTGGCACAGCATGGCTCAGTCTTCTCTCTCCTTTTTTTTAAAAAAAAAATCTCCATTCATAACAGGCCTTCCCCACCCCCTACTCCCCCAATTATCCAAAAACTTCCTGTTCCCCATGTCCACTTTCAACCTAGGTTTGTATTGTCAGACTTGATTATACTTTCTTACTAACCTCTGTTTGCATCACTCCTTTAAACATACATTTTCCCTCCTACTAAAGGGAGGAAGAGGGAGGGGGGACTAGAAGCAGGATTGGAGGCACAGAGAATAAATCCAGTTTGTGAGTGCCAGAAAATTGGAGTCCACTGTGGGTGATGCACATCATTCCGCCCAGGATGTAAATGTTCATGTTATGTTTCCTCTCTTGCAGCTATTTGGGCTTTGGGCTGAAAGCTGCCAGACTAGCTGCACTAGGAGCTCTGGAAAAGGAAGGTACTATGGGTCGGATACCTGCAAATGGAATTAATCTTGTGCCAGCTGCCCCTTTTCTGAGACTCCATTCCTAGACTCCACACTTGTCTCTGCTTTCCTGGCATCTATCCAGGAACCATGGATAGTATTTATTTCCAACAAAACAACAATATGAGGGGAAGGACAAAGGCATTTTTAGTATATGAATGAAGATGGGTTTGGAAATAAAGTGAATGCCAGGATAATTTATGGGTACAAATAGGCAAGTGGAATAACTTTGTGCTACCCTGAAGTGTTAGCCAGAGACTGAATTTTATTTCCTGGCTGCACTCTCCAGACCTGGGTCTGGGTGACCCAAGTTAAACCTCTTGTAACACAGCAGAGGTCAACAGCAACGGCTTCCAGTTGTCACTCTTACGTTGGAAGTGGGGTTTTCTTGTGGCCAATCCTGCCAGTGGCATCACATCCCTATTCCTGGTAGTTAGGGATCAGTTTGAGTCTTTGCCTACAGGGTGACCACTTTCACAGTCTGGTGAAGTTCTGCCTCCTGGCATTTTCTGTCATGTTTGCCTTTTTCATCAGGGAGCCAAATAAACTTTGGTCCAGCTGGTATTGAGCAATGTGCTGGTTTTCATACTGTTTGTTCAGAGAGATTCATAATAGGCCCACTTGCAATGACATGGCAGTGATTGGCTGCAGCACCCCCACTCTGTTGGCAAATCTTTCTGCTAAAAGAGAATTAAGTTAATTCTGCTGAATCACCAAGGCAGGTGACTCACTCTGTTTGGATATTAGAAAAATGGCTTAGAGAGGATCCAGGCTAAGCCCTGAGAAGACTTTAGAGATCAACCCTGGGAGCAGCGAAGTCTGTGGAAAGGTTCTGAGCTGGTTTTATCATTTCTTAAAATAAAGTCAAACTCCCAAAAGGGGGTGGGGAAATCAGGCTGTGATTATAAAAGCAGATTGGGAAGAACAGCTGTTTAAGTTGTAGATGTTCAGTTGAGTCGGAGTATTTGCAGTGTGTAGTCATGTTTCACTTTCTAAAAGACAAAACTTTGTGTGTTTCATGAAAAACTGAGAATTCCCATGCCCCATCTCCACAGTTTCATCTTGATTAACTGGTAACAGACTAAACTGCAGCCTGCAGAGAGCAGGAGGAAATGTATTACAGGGATGAGATCAATCCCCAGTTCAGAATCTCTTTTTGCAGCATCCCACTATTTGGATTTACCCAGTCTTCATTTTACCCCTCTGCTTTGGCTTTACTTTACTTCCTGTGGTGTACTGAGCATGGTTTGTGGAGGACATTGGGACAACCTGCCCGCCTGACTTTTCTTTCTGGGTTTCCTCCAGCAACAGACGGACATATGTTCCGAAGCTCCTGTTTGCCAAAGCAGTTGGAAGCAGAATGGCACTTTGGGGGAGTGAAATATCAATATGGTGGCAACAGAGAAGGTAAATTAAAGGGATACATTTCCTTCAATCAGAAGGAAATTAGTGTTTTCTTGTTCACTTCTTTTTACCAACCAGTCCTTTGTAAGGATGTTCACCTAGGCTACAGCCACAGAGTGTCTGTTACTTTGTCAGGTGCATCAGTAGGAAAAGTTATTAACATAGCCATGGAACAACCTGATGTGATTGGGATCATGATAACTAGCCCTCTAGGAATTATTATTGCAGGAGATACCTGCATGGGCAATTCTGGAGCAGCTTGCCCCACTGAGGTAGCAGTCACATGGGCCCTACTCTTGTCCCATTAGCATAATATGGTCTCTGCGACCCAGAATCAAAGTTCATCCTAAGCCATGCAGCCCATCAGGGCACAATATTTGAGGTGAAAACATCTCCTAGTTTTAATAACTTTGGTATTGAGGCTCTATATCCTTTGTCCCTAGGATGGATACCTAGTGGATTAAACTTGTTCCCTCAAATGGTTGAAACAGAAGGTTTGAGTGACACTTAAGCTGCATTGGCAGTGGGAAGAATAGGGGATTTTTAATGTATTTTTATTCTTATATGTTTAATATGTTGCCCATCCTCCCCCTTCGGGAAAGGTCAGGATACAAATTTAAATAAAATTCATACCTTTTATGGTGGGTATTGACCCAACCCCACATTCTGACATGTAAAACACATAACACTCTGCCCCCTTAATGATCCCAGGTCCCCTGCCATTCCGCTCCAGAGGTTTATTATTATTATTATTATTATTATTAACAAACATTTATATAGCGCCAGCAGTGTACCTGGCACTTTACAAAGTAATAAAATAGACATGGTCCCTGCCCCTAGGGCTTACAATCTGAGAGACAGGAGCTGGGGGAGAGACTTAGGAAGGGGAACAGAGGGAGAGACAAGGGGTCTAACATTCATGAAGATGCGAGGTCTCAAGTGCACGTACTTGGCTTGGTTACGATGAGAATGACAGCAGGCAGGTCCATGTTGCAAGGATAAGGGTAAACCGATCGTAGGTATAGGAATAGTGGCTCAGCAGGATAAAGAGTCAGACAGAGCAGAGCGAAAGAGGTGAGTTTTAAGGAGAGATTTGAAGGTATGAAGGGAGGGGGCAAGGCGGATGTGGACAGGGAGGGAGTTCCAGGCATGGGGGGCAGCAAGTGAGAAGGGACGAAGGCGCTTAGGGGAGCAGGGAAGGCGTGGAAGGGTGAGAGAAGGGACAGAGGAGGAGCGAAGTGCACGGGCTGGAGTATGGAGGGCGATAAGTGCAGAGAGGTAGGGGGGAGCAAGGTTGTGAAGAGCTTTATAGGTGAAGACTAGGAGCTTGTGCAGGATTTGTTCAGGAAGGGGAAGCCAATGAAGCGAAGAGAGGAGTGGCTGCACATGGTCGAAGCGACTGGCGAGGTAGATGACCCTGGCAGCAGAGTTTTGGACAGGGATGAGGGGAGAAAGGTGAGACCGGGGAAGGCCAGTGAGAAGGTTTATAACTCATAGGATGTTTTTCTACTTGCAGCAGTAATGTGAGAATGCCATGTCTTGGCTCCTTGTAGTCAGCCTTACTTCCTTTGACAGTCTGGCCTCCAACTGACCATACAGTGGCTACAGAATACAGGAGCAGTGACCCCTCCTGCATTATAACACAAATGTGCTCTGTTTTACTGTGCCGTGTTTCTGGGACATTGCATGCAGGGGTAGCATACAAAAATTCCTCCATGCTCCTTGCCGTTGTGATAGCTAAGCAAAATGAGGAAAAGTGGGCAGGGGAGTTGCCAGCTGCGTGAAGGAGCAACTGTGGGACAATAGGGCACAGGGCAATGGGTGATTTGTAAATGTAATCTTGGAGATCAGTGTATATATGCCTCCATGGAGGGACAGAAGGCAAGGCTGAGGTTAGATGTGAGGTCCTGTGAAAGGAGCGCATAAGCTATTAAGGGATAGACTCCTTTCGGGCCAGTCATCTGTTGGAGTAGTGGGGTGTGCCCCAGGACATCCATCTGCTGTTGGACGAGACCCCAGGAAGGAGCAGCAGCCACGATGTCTCTTGGCTGCATCTCTGTGCTGGCCTATCTCGAGCCTACACCTGGCTTGGAATAGGCCAATGGTGGTGGGGGGCTCCTTGCCAGGGAGAGCAGTACTGTGCTACACAGCGCAAATTCCCCTTGGCAATTTCAAGCTTGGAAGCACTTCTCAGCTTGAAATTGACATTGGGGGGGGCGTGCTATTTCAAGCCGGGTCCAGGCTCGAGAGAGACCTGCATGGTGATGCATCCAGGGAACACCAGGGCTTCTCCCCGTGGCTCCAGCCAGGGATACTGGGACTGCTCCTCCTCCCATGGGTCTCCTAGTGGCGGCTTCCTCTGGTGGCCCAATCCTGCTGCCGGAGTCCTGGGGTTCTGCCTGTATGCTGGACTTCCTGGATCTGAACTGGAGCAGGGGAATGGTGGTGGCAGGTGCTCCACTGCCCGTGGGACCCATCCATGGGTCTGCCTGTTTGAAGGGCTTCTACTGCTGCCCACAGGAGTGACAGCAGCATGGCCTACCCACGGATTGCCCACACTTTCCAGGTGCCTCCCTTCCATGTGAAAACACCCTTTTTGCCAAGTCTCACTCCATTTCTCTCCTGTAGTTCTTGCTGTCTTATTTCCCCCCCCCCCTTTCCTGTTTTGTTGTCTCTGATTCCTTACACCTGCTCTGCTTCTCTTGATTAATCCCTATCTGTGTTTGCCCTAGCAGGAGAAACAGGATTTGAGCCGTGTTATTCAGAGGTGTTAAAGGTTGTACAAGGGAAACTGCACCAGCCCAATGAGATTCACAGAAGATCCTTCTATGCCTTTTCCTATTACTACGACCGAGCTGTGGACACTGACCTTATAGGTAAATAAGCTGCGGTTGGAGATTTTATCAGAGTTTGCATAGTCTGGTGAACAAAACACGGAGCTAGGAGACACAAATTTAAATCCTAGCTTGGCCATGGACTCACTGAATGGTGTTGGGGAAGTTATCTCTTGGCCTCCATTCCCTATAATAGTGACTTGCCTACCTCTCAGGGCTGTTATGTAGATTATCAAGTATTTTGCACAGTTATAGCACTAGCTAAGAATAAGAAGACTCCAGTTTAAGCCAAGCTTGTCTCTTCTGTCTGTGAATTACCTCTCCTTCCTCAGCCTTAGGAGCCTAAGAGAGGCAGCTGTAGCAACAGAACCAAGAAGTTGTTTCATGTTCAGGATTATGTTGTCACTGTAAAAGGCCTCTAAATATTTCTTGATTCTAGGCAACTCTGGCTGTTGTCTGTTCAGCATCTCCAAACAGATCATCTTCCCTATGTGTATGATAGCCCTAAGCTAGCAGGGAGCTCTGTTCCTGCATCGGACTAACAACTGGAAAGTAATCTTGTCTAGCAAGTGGGCTACCGATGTGGCCTGGTGTGTCTCAGGAGTTCAGTAGAAACCTGCAATTCCAGACACCTAAAACATTCATAATTGTGGGTGCTTTTACCCAGCTGGGCTATTGCCACTTAGACAGGCACCCCCCCACCCAGTCCACTGGTGCAGCATCACCTCCCACCACAGCCAAGGAGAGACCTTTACAATGAGCTGTTACTACCGCCAATTATTTGTTAGCACTTACTAGCCAGTCTTACCAGGGACAAAGAATCTGGACCCTGCAAGTTCAGACTCCTTCTCCCACTATAATGGAGGGACATAGTGGAGGTCCAGAATTCTGAAATGCTCAGGCTTGCTGGTCTGTGCTATAGTTAATGGTGGACACTTCTAGGTAAGCACTGAGTATGTCATGTTAAGTGTTAGTGTCTTTCAAGGCTAGATAATCTGATTAGTGTTACTCTTCTCATGCCAGATCCTTCTTTTCGTTTATCATCTTAGTTCATTAAGTATCACCAAAATGTGCCTCGCACTAGTTCCCAGTGCATCAAAACAGGGTTCCATCTTGCACTCTAGGCAGAACCAAATCATGATTTCTAGTCTTAAGTCTCTAACAGTTTTGAAACATTGTTAACGCACTTGTTTCTGTGTATGCTGCAAGATAAACCATGTTTTGGTTCTGGTAGGGGACTAACCTGCTGTAACGGGGCCCCTAACATACCCTGTCTTGTACTGGTCAGTAGGTAAGACTCTCTTGTTTTAGCTTTTCTCTCTCCAGTTGAACTAATTTGAGAGCTCCATGTATTCTGTGTCAGAGAATTTGCCCCTTGTTTCAGAATTGTGCACCAGAACCTGAGCATTTATTTAAATAAATCATTCCTACTCAGGCATGTAATAATGCTATCTTCACTCTTATTTTTCAGATTATGAAAAGGGTGGAGTTCTAGAAGTGAGAGACTTTGAAAGAAAAGCCAAAGAAGGTAATTATTATTGTGAAATTTTGGCAGGTAGGAATCCTACAAGAAAGGAGAAAAATGTTAACTTACTGGTAGCTTCTACTCTTCTATATAAGTCGATGTATGGATTTGCACTCCTGAGCTATCTCTAGAGTCTGTACCATAGAATTTGGGGTGGGCCTTGGCTCAGGTGATAGAACACATGTGTTGCATGTATAAGGTCCCAAGTTCAATCCCCGGCATCTCTGATTCAGGATCTCTAGTAGTACGCTGAGCGAGGCCTCTGCCGGAGGACCAGATTTGAAAGCCTGCTGCTGTGTCACGTTGTGACAATACTGGGCCCCAACCATACCTGGTCTGATTCAGTTAGGCAGCTCCTTATATATCCTTATAGAACTTCAGTTTAACAAGGAATTGTTAAAGGCCCTTTGTATATCCTTGGGCTTGAACACATGGTGGTATGGATGTATGGTTCAAACAGGCATTGCTGGGTAGAAGCTTCTGAGCTTTCCTACAAAGAGTGCAGGTTCGTACGTGAACCTATTTCGAGGAACTATAGCTATGGAAAGTGAGTATTTTAGAATTAAATGGTTCACAGTTTTGATCTGCTGTTTGTGTTATATCTACAGTTATAAGTGCCACACTTTCATGTTTGCATCAAATACAATAAAAATAAATGCTTAAGTGTTCGTTTTGATGTGGGCTTTTTTGTTTTTGTGACCAAGTTTTAGTTCAGAGGGAATTTTTATGGTCATTTAAAATGCTCTGATATAAGAACTAAGAGACACTAAGAATTGACAGAGCCTCATCACAGTCACTAGCTATTGCACCTTCAAAGACTTAATCAAAAGGAAGTGGTGGGAGGAAATTCCTCTTGGCCTTAGCATAAGAACCACCACCTAAAACGGAGAGGAAATGTATTGTAAACAAAGCAAAACTGTTAAGACAGATGAAATATTATTATTATTATTATTATTAACAAACATTTATATAGCACAAGCAGTGTACCTGGTACTTTACAAAGTAATAAAATAGACACGGTCCCTGCCTAGGGCTTACAATCGGAGAGACAGGAGCTGGGGGAGAGACGTAGGAAAGGGAACAGAGGGTCTAACATTCATGAAGATGCGAGGTCTCAAGTGCACATACTTGGCTTGGTTACGATGAGAATGACAGCAGGCAGGTCCATGTGGCAAGGATAAGGGTAAACAGACAGTAGGTATAGGAAATAGTGGCTCAGCAGGATAAAGAGTCAGACAGAGCAGAGCGAAAGAGGTGAGTTTTAAGGAGAGATTTGAAGGTATGAAGGGAGGGGGCAAGGCGGATGTGGACAGGGAGGGAGTTCCAGGCATGGGGGGCAGCAAGTGAGAAGGGACGAAGGCGCTTAGGGGAGCAGGGAAGGCGTGGAAGGGTGAGAGAAGGGACAGAGGAGGAGCGAAGTGCACGGGCTGGAGTATGGAGGGCGATAAGTGCAGAGAGGTAGGGGGGAGCAAGGTTGTGAAGAGCTTTATAGGTGAAGACTAGGAGCTTGTGCAGGATTCGTTCAGGAAGGGGAAGCCAGTGAAGCGAAGAGAGGAGGGGCTGCACATGGTCGAAGCGACTGGCGAGGTAGATGACCCTGGCAGCAGAGTTTTGGACAGAGATGAGGGGAGAAAGGTGAGACCGGGGAAGGCCAGTGAGAAGGAGGTTACAGTAATCGAGGCGAGAGATGACCAGAGCATGAACAAGAGTTTTGGCAGACGAGACAGAGAGAAAAGGGCGAATCTTAGCAATGTTATGGAGGGAGAAGCGACAGGATTTAGCAACAGAGTCAAAGTAGGGTTTAAAAGAAAGGGGTAAGTCAAAGATGAAGCCTAGGCTACGGGCTTGGGGGACAGGCAGGATGTTGATTCCATCAATAATCATTGACAGTGAGGAAGGAGAGGAAGGATGAGGGAGGAAGATAAGGAGATCAGTTTTAGCCATGTTGAGTTTGAGTTGACATTGAGACATCCAGGTAGAGATGTCAGACAGTTAAGACGAGCTTGAACAGAGGGAGAGAGAGTTGAGTGTCATCAACATAGAGGTGGTATTGGAAGCCATGGGAGGCAATGAGCTTGCCTAAGGATGAGGTATAGATTGAGAAGAGGAGAGGGCCAAGAATAGAGCCTTGAGGAACACCAACAGAGGGGGAAGGAGGAGGAGGCAGAGTTGGAGAGAGACACATTAAAGGAGCGGTCAGAGAGGTAGGAGGAGAAATATCACTCATTGGAGAAATTTCAGGTTAGACCAGACCAGCACCTACACTAGGCTTGCCTTTCTAGAACTGTGTGAATGGTGGTAAGTTAAAAGGAGACTTTATAATAGGATAGAAAAATTGAGACGCACCATAAACATAACTGCACACTAGTGTAGTAGCCCCATGGTTCAAGGAAAACTGTACCAAGTCAGGATTCTAAAGGAGGGCTTTATTCTCATACCTGTGACATGGTGGCTTCGTCAAATTCTGTAACGAATTGTCTGAGACCCACTAACTGTCTTTCTCTATAGTGTGCAATAATGTGGACAGTTACAGCTCAGCCAGCCCTTTTCTGTGTATGGATCTCAGTTATATTGCTGCCTTACTGAAAGAAGGATTTGGATTTGGGGACAGCACACTATTACAGGTGAGAAGTACTTCAGGAACTAGTACTGGCTTCTCCCTAGTTGAAAAAGTGCCCTTTTTAAAATTCCCTGTAGAAAGAGGTGGGATACGAGAGGACTGCACCACTTTTACAAGAGATAAAATATTGGCACTGACTTGTTGGTTATTATGGTGACCTGGGATTAAAGAATAGTGACGTACAGGTTTGCTGTGCCCAGTAGCCTTCAACTTGGATATGGCACATAATTTCAACAAGAAGTTCTCAAAATCTACAAGCAAATGAAACCAACAGCTTTCTTGTACATGCTTGGCAGTCCTTATCTGTCCTTATAGATTTTCAGTAAGAAAAGAGAAATCAGACAGCATCAGTAGTGAAAATTAAATCTAAGTGGAAGAATATTTAAAGCTGGATGTTGCTAACAATAAGGGAAGGGTCTTGAGCTCTGAATCCTTGAAATTTTATGGCTGGGCCTGCTTCTCACGAATTTTCAATACATTGTCCTGGCAGCCATTTTACATTATCCATGTGCAAAACAGTTGGCAAAACAACTGGGCCCAAAATTTTTATTTATTTAAATGTATATGCCACCCTTCCCTGAGGAGGGAGGGAAAGAGAGACCACTATTAATACTTCTCCCATGGGCCCTCCTGGACGGCCAGATCGTCACTTTGGTATCCCGGTGAGAGGGGGGTGGCGGGGGGGTAATGGCCTGTCCCGGCCCCTGGTGGGAGCAGGATGGCCGGTAGGGGAGGTTTTATGGGGGGGAGGAGGGCTGTTGAGCGAACAGCCAGGTCCGAAGGGCCAGGATTGGGCAGACGGCGGGGAGGGCATAGCCATTGGGGTCGTCCTGGGGCGTGGACGGTATGGTCTGCGGGGTGGGAAGGCACGGGCCCCTCGGGGTCCACAGTGCCTGAGGAGAGTGGATGTTATCACCCTCCCACTGAGGGAGGTGCCGGGTCCAGGGTCCGCACGTGGGGGACTAGTGCTGATGAATGCGAGGTCAGTTGTCAACAAGGCCCCAGTTATCCATGATCTAATCTTGGATGGGGCCGTGGACCTCGCATGCATCACGGAGACCTGGCTGGATGATCTGGCCGGTCCAACTTTGGCGGATCTGGTTCCAGCTGGGTATGCCGTGCAGCATCAGCCCCGCATGAGCGGCCGGGGAGGAGGCGTAGCTATTGTTTTTAGGGAAGACTGGCCTGTTAGGAGGTATCCAGTGCCGGAGATTGTGGGTGTAGAGGCTCTGCACGTGGTGATCGATTTGGCTGGGGGCAAGCTAGGGGTGCTGCTGGTGTACCGGGCCCCTTCATGCCCGGCGGCATCCCTTACCGCTCTAGCGGAGCTGGCCTCGGAGGTGGTGTTGGGCTCCCCCAGGACTTTGGTTCTGGGGGACTTCAACGTCCACGCCGATGCCGGCCTTGTTGGGGCGGAGCGGGAGTTCATGGCCGCCATGGCAACTATGAACTTGTCCCAGGAGGTGATCTGCCCGACCCACGTGGGGGGACATATCCTCGACCTGATCTTCGGCTCTGGCCTTGAGGCGGGGGGTCCGGTTGTGGGGGAGGTGACAGCGGTGCCCTTGTCGTGGACGGACCATTACCTCCTTCAGGCCGGTCTTTTAGCGCGCCCCCTCCAGAAGGGGAAGGGACCAGTTAGGATGGTCCGCCCTCGGAGGCTGATGGAACCCCAGCGGTTCCAGGAGGTCCTGAGGGAGCTTACCCTGGATGTGGACGGTCACTCTGTGGATGAGCTGGTCCGGCATTGGAACATCTTGCTGGAGGAGGCCATTGACAGGGTGGCTCCGAGGCGCCTTCTGCCTCGGTCTCGTCACCGCAGGACCCCTTGGTTTACTGAGGGGCTGCGGTGTATGAAGCGTGTGGGCAGGAGGCTAGAGCGACGCTGGCGTCGGACTCGGTCTGTCTCCGATCGTCTTCTCCATAGGGCCCATTTGCGGTCCTATGTGGAGGCTGTGAGGACGGCGAGGAAGGAATTCCTCGCCGTCCTCATAGCGTCTGCGAAGTCGCGTCCAGCGGAGCTGTTTCGGGTGGTGCGGGGGCTGGTTAGTCCGGCCTCCCTCCGCCTGGATGGGGACTTGTCCCGGGCCCGCTGTGAGGAGTTTGTCATCTACTTCGCAGACAAGATCGCTCGGATTCAGGCCGATTTCGACGCTGGGTTGATAGCAGTAGGGGAAGAGCGCGGGGGGGCGGAGGGTCCGTCTGGTCCATCTTTATGGGGTGAGTTTCAGGAAGTGACGCCGGCCGATGTGGTGGATGTCCTGGGGTCTGTGAGGGCCACGTGTTGTCAACTAGATCCGTGCCCGTCCTGGTTAATAAAAGCTTCCGGGGAGACGTTGGGGACGGTGCTGGCGAGGGTGGTGAATGCGTCCCTTCGGCAGGGGAGGTTGTCGCCTTGCTTAAAAGAGGCTGTGGTGCGCCCCCTGCTGAAAAAACCATCGTTGGACGTAGACGCGCTCGCCAGCTACCGACCTGTCTCTAACCTTCCCTTTTTAGGGAAGGTTATTGAGCGGGCAGTGGCGCTCCAGCTCCAGGGTCATCTAGATAACATCGGGCTCCTTGACCCTTTTCAATCTGGGTTCCGCCCCGGCTATGGCACCGAGACGGCGTTGGTGGCCTTGGTGGACGACCTCCGCCGGGAGATGGATGCGGGATGTTCGACATTTCTCATCCTGCTCGATCTCTCGGCCGCTTTTGACACCGTGGACCATGGGCTGCTGTTGAGACGACTGCGTGACCGGGGGGGTCTGGACGGGACTGTTCTTGAATGGTTCCGTTCATTCCTCTCGGGGAGGAGCCAGCGGGTGGTGTTGGGGGAGGAAACATCGAGCCCCCGCGCCTTACCGTGTGGCGTTCCGCAGGGATCGATCTTGTCTCCATTATTATTTAACATCTATATGCAGCCCTTGGGGGAGGTCGTGAGAGGGTTCGGGGTGCGATGTCACCAGTATGCTGATGATACTCAGCTGTACCTCTCCTTTTCTACTGACCCAGACCCTGCTATCTCGGTGCTATCCCAATGTTTGGAGGCCGTGGCGGATTGGATGCGGCTGAGCAGACTGAAGCTCAACCCAGATAAGACGGAGGTGATGGTGGTGGGGAGGGCGAAGGGGGTGGTGGCCCCCCTGGTTGGGGGGGTTTGCCCCCCTGTAGCTCAGCAGGTCCGGAGTCTGGGGGTCATATTGGACGCAGACCTGCGGCTGGAGCGGCAGGTGGAGGCAGTCGCTAAGGCTGCCTTCCGCCAGCTTTATCTGGTACGTAGGCTGCGTCCGTATGTCTCTGGCCCGGACCTGGCCTCCCTCATCCATGCCTTCGTCACCTCGAGGCTCGACTACTGCAACGCGCTCTACGTGGGGCTTCCCTTGTTCTTGGCTCGGAGGCTGCAGCTGGTGCAGAATGCGGCGGCTCGTCTTCTTACGGGGACGGGCCGCCGGGAGCATATTACACCGGTGCTCCGAGCTCTGCACTGGCTGCCGATAGCGTGCCGAGCCAGGTTCAAGGTGTTGGTGATGATCTATAAAGCCCTACACGGTCTCGGCCCCTCATACCTTAGGGACCGCCTCACCCTTCGCACCCCAGAGCGGCTCCTGCGGTCCGCCGGAGGTGCCTTCCTTGAGGTCCCCCGTGTTAAGCGGGGGGGCCACGATGGAGAGGGCATTCTCGGTGGTGGGGCCGCAGCTTTGGAACTCCCTTCCGGAGGAGGCTCGCCTGCGCCTAGTCTGTTAACATTCCGGCGTAGTTGTAAGACCTGGCTGTTCGCCCAGGCCTTTGGGAGGGAGGGGGTAGGGGAATGTTTTAGTTCCCCCACCTATTTATATTTACACTGATTTTTTTTGCCCTGTTTAATATTTTAATATGGTGGTTTTTTTAAAAAATTAAAAATTTTATTGTATGTTTTAATATTGTAAGCCGCCCCGAGCTGCATGGCAGGAGGGGCGGGGTAGAAATTTGTTAAATAAATAAATAAATTTGGGGTTAAATCCCCACCTCGACCGGCAGGAGGCAGACTTCAACTTTTGACAGTATGCACAGTGGGATCTGACCCATAGCTCTCCAGTTGATCATCTGCCTCCAGTCTGGCAGGACGTGGACTAGGTAGCTCTTGCAACAGTCTTTGGTTGTTTGGGGTGCCAGGAGAGAGCGCAAGCTCATCCAATTTTCCTCTGCAGGAGCAGATATTTTGGACTTCCCCAGGCTTCAGTTTCAGACGGTTCGGGAACTGGGAAGAGCAGGCACAACAGATCCCCCTCCCCGTGAGGGCTCATGGCCAACTCAGAGGCCAGCAGCACTTTTCTCTCCTGCTCCCACCGGAGCAGCCACCCAGAGCAGTTTCGTGCCAAAACAAAATGACGGCCACCAGGAGAGACCTCCACCCAGAGGAGCAGGACGAATTCAAAGGCAGTCTCCCCGAGCCGCGAACCCCACAGATGGAGGTTTTTAAGGAAATCCTGGATTCCCTAAGGGATCTTAAGCTCCATAAGCACAAGCGGCCCCCTCCCAAAGGCCGCTTCAAGACAGGAGGGAAAGGAAAGCCTCCAAGAAGGCTAAAGTAGCTTAGGACCTCCTGCAATCCCCAGTAGCCTCAGGTTCTGACTTGCAGGAGCAGGGAAGGGGCTCTTCAGAGTTGGAGCCCTCTTCAGACCAGGACTCTGCCCCCTGATACCGACCCTCTAAGGGCAACTACCCCATCCCACCCCACCCCAAGAGGAGGCGTCTCCACCCAGTCCTAGCCGTAGAAGAGGAGGCCTCTGAGGAACAAGACTTGACAAGTCTGCCTCAGGAGAGGAGAGCCCTCTAGAAGGCCAGATTCCAGACACCCCCATAGAAGCATCCCATGACCCAGATAGGGAGTTCCCAATAAAATACAGGGAGCAGCTGTATGCTCACGTGCAAACATCAATGAAGCTGAAAGAAAGCAGGAAGCCTGTAACTCATTGGGAGAGGATCCCAAGAGCATAATCTAAAGACGGGGATGGTTTGGGATAAGGCATTTGAGAGGATCATCGGAGCCAAGTGGCAGCATCCCACCCGAGCCGTTAAACTCAATAAGGCACAGGAATCCTGTACTCCTTCACCAAAACCAAACAACAACTTCTGGCCACCCACAAGGTTGATGCCGCAGCATCGCTGGCCAGAAAGTCAGCGTTCCCCACGGAGGGACACAGCTTCCCCAGAGATCAGACAGACAAGGGGATTGTTAGCCTTGAAAGAAATTTTGAAGAAATTTCAGCAGTCATCAGAATGGTCACCTTACCTTTTATTTCACCTGGACTCTCATGAAATGGCTCAAGAGAGGCAGGGACCAGAGGTCTTGCATGAAATGATCAGGGTCCTAGCCCCTAGAATTCAGCTTGCTTTTACTCTTTTATAGGAGACTTGTTTACTGACATCACCGGCTCGGCATCCAGAGCAGCCGCTCACAGGAGATTGGTTGAGATCCTGGAAAGGGGACAATACTGCTAAGAATGCTCTCATTGCAGGCCCCTTCCAGGGTCTAAAACTTTTCAGAGTCTGCTCGGATAAGGTACTAGCAGATGCCTTGGACAAGGCCAAGAAACAGACTTTGCAGAATTTTAGCAGAACAGGGTGGCCCTTTTGCCCCTACAACCAGGTCTACTACTCGACAGGGGCTAGGAAAGCCTTCTCCTCAACCAGGGGAAGCCTAATCCAGGGGCAGGTCTCGCTAGGGCTGACCGAGTTTCACAGGAAACCAGCATCACCCAAAGTTAGGAGCGAGTCAGGACCCTTCCAAATCAAATGCCTGACTATTTGGCTTTGCCCCTCAGCCAGCCCACGGACCTAGGGGGCAGGCTGTAGCTCTTCTCAGAACGTTGGGAGGAAACGTCATGGGTCTTAGAAACAATCAGATCAGGCTAGGCCATAGAGCTGTGACAATTTCCCCAGGGACTCCTTTTTTGTGTCAAAGAAGACAGGGAAGCACAAAGTGATGATGCACAAGATTGCCTGCCTAAAAACCATAAGGGTCATAGAACCGGTTCTCTTGAAGAGACTGGACTGGGTCTTCATTCTCTACTCTTCCTGGTCCCAAAGGCGTCCAATGAGTGGAGGCAGGGCTGGACTTAGGAATTTTGCGCCCCTAGGCCCTTCTCAGGCTGCTGCCCCCAAGTCCCGCCCCCGCACTCCATGTTCATGGGTGAAGGAGCCCCATTTGAACACGGCACTCCCGTGGTGAGTGGGGGTGCATGTGTCCACGTAACACGCATCCCCACTCACCCCCCACTCGTCCCCTCGCATGCAGCAACGGGAAAACGGCGGTTGCTCCATGGGTGCGGATGAGTGGGGATGTGTGTGTGGCCGTGTGCATGGCCTGCCCACACACCAGTGCACCCACACACCCCCAAACCCGGCAGAGCCATGTAAAAAGGGCCTGTGAGGAGCCACTCAAAGAAGAACGGAAGGTTGCTGTCTTGTAAACAAGGTTCTTTGAGATGGCTCCAAACATTCTCACAACACCCACCCTTCCAGCGCCGGAGGGAAATTTTTTTTCTATTCCTAGAAAAGGTTGGAAGGAACTGTCATTCTGAGGGGGAAGAGTACTTTTTATACTAGAGGAGCTCGACCACATCACGTGGTCTGTTTGAATATGGTGAGCATGCCATGCACAACCCAGTTGTGAGAACGTTAGGAGCCATCTCGAAGAACCTTATCTACAAGGCAACAACCTTCTGATCACTCACATGAGGAGTTTTTTGTAAGCAAACTGCTTTATCTCCCAGTGTCCCTCCCGCTGCTGCTACTGCAGCACTACTAGGTGGCAGAGGTATATGAGGGATGGGGACCTGGGCAGCAGCCTCCGGCCGTGCAGGGAAAAAAAAAAGTGTGGCAGCGCCAGGATTGCGCCCCCCCAAAAATGCTGTCCAGGCCTGAGTGGAGGGCAATCTTGGACCTCTCTGATCTGGGCGAATGCTCAACCGTTTCGTGAGACTTAAAGTTCTAGATGGAAAGTTCTAGATGGAAACCCTTCAAACTATTTGTCTTAAGCGGATCAACACAGGCAGTACAGGGTGCTTCCCTTCCGGCTGACAATGTCAACCAGGACATTCACAGACCTATTAATCCTGCTCATCACAAACCTCTGCTCAGAAGGCATCCACTTGAAACCCTTACTTAAGACCACATCCTCATCAGATCTCCTTCACAGATGCAGACCTAGATTGACCTGGGCAAGACAATAGATTTGCAAAGACACAGTTTTGTCAAACTTCAAAAAGAGAAACCTGATACCCACAGCAACTGGAGCACTTAGGGGTGATCCTGGACACCCACCTCTTCAGAGTATTTCTAATAACTCAGAGATGGGACAAGTTACAGCTCCTAATCTCCCAGATCAGACAGGACACAAACCAGACTAAAGTTGCTAGCGAGCCTGCAAAGTCGAATGATCTCATGCACCCAGAAAATACAGTGGGTGAAGTTCCATGCCAGGCCCCTCGATTCTACTGCAGCCCAACAAGACGCGCTGACAAAAGGACTCAACCCGTAGATTCGGGTGCCGCTGGAGATCAGGAACTCTCTCTAGTGGTGGACAGAGAGTGGTTCTCTCCGGGGACCCTCCTGTCAGAGCCTCAAAAGGTTACACTGACGACAGATGACAGCCTAGTAGCACTTCACTCACAGGTCGGCTCAGGGAGCCTGGTCACCCCAAAAACAAACCCACAGCATCAGTTAGTTGTTGCTGAGGGTGATTTACGTGGCACTTCTGTCCTTCAAGGATGAGAAACAGCAACATGTCTTGGTTTACGTGGACAGTGTGGCAGCCAAAGCCTAGGTCAACCACCAGGGGGGCTCACACTTAATCTCTTCACAAACTGGTTTGCCCGATTATGGAATGGGCAAAAGTACACCTACTCTCACTCCGAGCGCTTAATGTTCAAGGAAAAGTGAATGTTCGAGTGGATTGCTGAGCAGGATAGATCCAGGGGAATGGGCTCTGTGCAATGAAGTTTTCACTATCATAACATCTACCATGGGACAGCCAGTATTTACATCTGGTCGTCTCAAGGAACAACACAAAGGTGGAAACTTGCATGTCACGATTCCACGATGAAGGAGCAGTGGCGTGCAATGCCCTCAACCAGGAGTGGCCGTAAGGGATGATCTATGTCTTTCCTTTTCCCCTGATGAGCCGGATGATCAGCAAGTTATGCAGAGAGGACTCGCAGATTCTGGTTGTGCCATTTTGGCCGAGACACCCAGGGTTCACAGATCTTCAGCGCAGCTCCTCACCCCACCCCACTTCCTCTTCCGTTGTCTCAGGACCTACTATCCCAAGGGCCAGTTTTGTAAAAGAACCCAGCGCTTCTAAAGCTGACAGCATAGTGGCTGAGTGGAGAGCACTTGACTAGGCTATTCCGAGGCAGTGTTACACACCCTCATGCAATCCCATAGGCAATCCATGAGATGCCCCGGGGCACCTGGAGGGTGTTTTTGATCTGGTGTAAGAGCAAATCCATTAATCTTCTCAAGGCAAAAGATTAAAACTATTCTGGAATTCCTAAAGAAGGGTCTGAATAAGGGTCTAAAGTCCAGTACTTTATCCAGACAAGTGGAAACCATAAACGGCATCATCAGTAGCATTATAGGCTCTAAAATCTCCACTCATCCCCATGTTAAGCGTTTTTTGAGGGCAGCTAGATAAATTTGTCTACCAGTGGTCCACGGATTTCCTTCCTGGGACCTCAATCTGGTGCTGAACGCACTAGTAAAGGCTTCTTTTAAGCCTCTCTGATATCTCCCTCTATTTTTAATCTTTGAAAGGGCCTTCTTCAATGGAATTACCTTGGCAAGAAGGGTGTCGGAGCTTGTGGCTCTTTCTATAGAGCCTGTGCCGTCTGCATTTTTAGCGAAAATTCTGTAGCTCTTAGACTAGGCCCTGCTTTTTGCCCTAAAGTGAATTTTGCTTTTCACAGAGTGCAGGGAATTATCTTGTCCTGTCCCAATATTTCTCACAAGCAGGAACAGATTTGGCACAGGCTGAATGGGTGTAGGGTGCTTAGAGCTTATTTAGACAGGACAGCTCCCTTCAGATCATCTTCCTCTCTTTTTGTGAATTATAGACCAGAGAGGAAGGGGAGTAAAGCTTCCAAAACAACCATTTCTAAATGGATCCCAAAGTGCATAACTGAGGCCTATACAGAAGAAAATCGGGATCCTCCCCCGAGGTCAGTGGTGGCCCATTCCCTTAGAAGAGCAGTGACTTCCCAGGCCTTTAGAGCTTAGGCTCCCTACGAGATTTGTCATGCAGTGACCTGGGCCTTCATCCATAACTCTTTCAGGCATTATAAGATCTATGTCCTAGACTCCATGGAAGCGGCCTTTAGGAGGAGGATCTTACAAGTGATTTTGTAATCCGAGTACTGATTTTTTAAATATATATATTCTGAACTGCTGCATCAAGTTTTATCATTTTTTCCATCCCAAGTAGTTGCTGTTTGGGACTTTCCCCAGAGACAAATTGGCCGTCCAGGAGGGCCCCTGGAAGAAAGGACAATATGGGCACTTAGCTTGTGAATTTTCCTTTTACGGGTGTCGTCCTGGACGGCCAACTACCCTCCCTGCAATAACAATCTGGGACAGGAGAGGTATTCTGGATGTTTTGGTTTCCAAGCATTATTCAGTTTTGAAAGTTCTTAGTGGTTAGTAGTATAGTTATAGGTACAGAGGGCAGATTAGGGAGCTTGCAGTCAATAGAAGAGGTAGGGGTCAGATCCCACTATGCATGCTCTCAAAAGTTGAAGTGGGGAATCTAACCCCAGAGTGACGAATTAGCTGCCCCGGAGGACCCCACGTAGAAGGAAAATTCACACGGTAAGTGCCCAATTTTTGTTCAAAACCACCTGATCCTGTTATCAAGTCCTTGGATGCTAGCAACATATGCTGCTGCTTCCAGCCACTGTCCTTGTGTAGTTTCCTCCAAAAATGGGCTGAAGCTCTTCGAGGTTGTTGCTATTCTAAGAGCAAGTTGCATCAAGTGGCTGCTCGTATAGGATAAGGTATGGAATACAGGCTACCTAGCTAGACAGAAATGCTGAAACTGAGCCTCTTTTTTTTTCCCCCCCTTCAGTTAACAAAGAAAGTGAACAACATAGAGACAAGCTGGACCTTGGGTGCCACCTTTCACCTGTTGCAGTTGTTGGGGGTCTCCCACTAGGTCAGCAGCTCCGACAGAACACTGGCCTTCCTGGACGAGAGGGCAAGTTCTCATCCTCAAATCCATTGCTCCACAAGAGTCAAGCAGAGAGAGAAGCAGAGGAATTATTCTCCCAGGATTAAGATATGTGGGTTCTTATGCAACAAGGGCTACTGCAGCAAATAATTGGGGTAATTGATACACCAGGGAGCTGCCTCCTAGAAGCTAAAGGGTCGAAGCTTCAGCCCAGTAGCCATGAAGGTAATTTTGCACAAGGAACTTCAGCCAATCTGTTTTTTCACATGCTGTGGTACCAGTTGCTCAGACTGAAGCTCTGCAGGGGCTACAGGTCTGTAGCTAATGATATTGGGATTTCTACCTGTAATACTGAAGCTCAGTCCAGTGAATTTTTTTTAAAGACAAAACCTCGCAAAACTCAACTGTTGTATCATAAGTTCAGAGGAAAGTGGATATTCCCAGCTGCTGTTACTCTTTATACTCAAAGTACTACTACTTTAGAATGTGTCTGGTGAAAGTTTAGGCTTTCAGGACTAGTACATTTCTAAGGTCAGGAAGATTGGGGGAGGGTGGGTTAACTGAATGTGCAAAAAGGAATGGGTTGGGTCGTCTTTGGAAACCTAACCCGGTTTCTCTGTTGCTAAGCTAGACCTGCTCCCTACCTAGTTTCTTGCTTTCCTCTTAATTTCACACAGAGCAGAAGAACGGCCAGCAGCATGGAAGCAAGTGAACATTTAAAAAGCTTTAGCAAAATGGGAGTAGATGGTTCTCCATCAGTTTGGAGGAAAGATGGAATTCTTTCATCAAAACACTTAGTTTGTAACTGGGCAATTTGAGCTAAGAAAAATGCTTTCTTCCACCCCTCACAGGCTTGTCAAGGTGAATATATTTGATTTCCTTGCTCATTTGCCAACTCTCCATTTCTCACATGCAAGAGGCCAGTAACACCCAAACCTGTTCCTTTACTGGTTTGTCAGCTTAACAAACTAGTTGGGCATTCACAGCAGATATGGAAGTAGCTAGCTGACTCTCTCCCTCAATCCAGCCTCCCAAGCCCTCCATCCATGTAGCACAGAACACTAGTCTTGAGAGCCAGGTCTTATCCCTGGAGAATAGCCAGCCCCTAGCTATGATTAAGTCATAGCTTGCAGGAGCTGAACACTGCAGAACTAAATGAGGACTCCTCTCTACCTCAGATTTGCTGTCTATTCATTGAAGCCTGTTGTAAGACTACAGAAGTGCAGTTAGCCATAGGCTTCTAGGGTGAGCGACTGAAGTTGTCTTGGACCATTTGCTCTAATTCAGGCTTCTTCCCTGACACTTAGTGAAGCCCCTGAGTAATTGGAGACATTCATGCTCATCTGTATAACCCCATGTCTTGTGGTCTATGGTGCTGGGGGACTCGCAAGTGGCTGATGTTCCTTCCCACATTACAGAAAGTGGGCACGACAGAATTAGCTCCATAGTTAAACCTAGGTTTTTACAGAAACACTTGCACATTATTTGCAATTCACAAGTGGAGCATCTTGCAACCATTCAGACATTTTGCAAAAATATAAGGGGGAGATTGGTTTGCCCATTTCTTTTGTACTGTACCCAAGCTGTAGGGACACTCTTATTGGTGTAGCTTAGTTCTATTAGGAATAGGTTTAAGGCAAGCCTTAAGCCAAACTGAGCCACTCTTTAACCAAAACAAGCATGTTCGTACAGGCATCTGTACCGGTTTCATTAAACCAAGTTAAGTTTGTGTACAAACAAGCCCTTCGGATAGTATCTGCTTTGTCACACAAATTCACACAAAAAGTAATGGGTGAAAACTGACATGATGCTAACCACCCTTGGTGGTTATTTATGCATGTTGCAGGGCTGTATTGGTGCCCCCTGCAACATGCATAAATAACCACCAAGGGTGGTTAGCATCATGTCTGTTTTCACCCAATGTTAAAAAATTTTTTATTGATAATTAAATTACATAGCAACAGTACTTATTTTACTGTTATACTCTAATGCAGAAACCAAGTGTTTGGAACATTGAGACAGGACCTTTTGAATGTCTGTTAGTAATTAAAATGCTATTTTTAACAGAATACTGTTGGATTCAAGTTTCCATGAATTTTTTCTTGCATGCTGCAACGCTTGATCCTAAAGACTAGCCAATGCCATCACCACCCTCCCCATGAGTGAAATGGTAGGGCTAAATAAGCAGTTTTAACCTGCAAGCCATCATCCCTGGATGCAGTCCTCTTCCTCAGTTCCACTAACAGAAATGGCATCATTAACCAGAGACATGCATTTGCTTGAAGGGAAAATAGCCAAGATGATTTTTCCCCCTAAGGCGTTAACTGCTGGTACAGTATAGCAGGCAGTTAGCAGCATAGAATGGGAGTGTCACTCTGCATCAAGTAATACTTTGAGTTGTAGGAAAAACAGCAATTGCTTTCATACCAACCTTAGCCATAGAAGTCTAGCTCCAAGTAAGACCCGTTAGCTGAAACTGTTGGTGTGTCACAGGAGAGGACATCGTTCTCCAAGGAAAGCCAATAAAACAGAACTTCATTGGAATTTCACTTATATCCCAAGTAAGAATAAGCACATGAGTCTCATTCCTCATTTATTCTTCAGACAATGTTTTAAAAACCAGATACAATACAGTTCTTCCACGATTAAAGAGTTTGAGTCCACAGCCTTCACCAATGAACTGCAGCTCTAGACTGATGTCACTTGCTAGCAAATGCCATGATCTGCTCCTAGAGAGTGAGGGGGAGAAAAGTGAAACGTTACTTGTTCAAGACCGAACAAATACCTGCACCGTCATCCTCTCTACCCCATGCTACACAATCTATCCTGTTGATATGAAAAATGGATTTAAAGCAAGGCCCTACTCCATTACATACAGAAATTAAGAAAAGGAGCAGAGTACCACTGTCCTTTACAGTCCCAAATATAGTACTATATGTTGCTATAAAGAGGTTTTTTAATCTCTTGTCTTTGTCAGATAAAGTCAATTTTGAAAGCAGCCAGAAATGCTAAGTACACTGCTCTCTTGCTATAAGGGTGGGGGGAGGTAGGCATGGGATCAAGTGCTGCAGGGTAGGGTGTGTTTTCCAATCCCATGCTTGGACCTTCTTAGAGAAGTGAGTTTGGGATCTTTTTAAAATCTCTTCTAATGATCCTTACTTTGACTGGAGACACAGCATTGGTTGTTTGCAGTCCCCATGTTCTTAGCAGCACAAAGGGAGCAACACTTGTGGAGTACAGCCTCTTCAACAGGTCAATGGCAGCCATTAAAGAGAGGTTATACCTCTGCCGCTCTGTCTCATACTGCAAAAGGTGCTTTATGGAGCCTGGAACAAAAGGTTTAGAATTCAGTCCTGGCACACAATACTCTCTTTACCATACTTCGATGAAAACTATAGGGAGCTGAGAGCCACCTTAACAAAGATATCACTGTGTCAAAAACCAAGATACAGTATTCTTGTTCTTAGCTGCTCTTTAGCCTACCATACACTGTCTCTCTTCAGGCCAATAGTCTCGAACGCAGGCTTCCATTAGCTTTGGAAAGGTGGAACTTTTTGCAAACTAGGCAGCATGGCACTTGAGATTTGCAAAGGGACATGCATGTAGGACTCACATTAAGTAGGTCACAGCATGCTGAAGTTTGGGCTCCCCAACGGTAGAATGTGTGATGCTCTTCCACATTAGTAAGTTCAATAATTCTGACAGCACTAGTATTGCTATAAACTTTTCCATGAAGAGGTGTCCTTACCAAGATCCTTCCCATCAAAGGCTGCTGTGCTGATGTGATGTATCAAACAGGCGATGTCCCCAAAGACCATATTTACACCTTGTCCTGCTAGTGGGTGTACTCTGTGTGCTGCATCCCTAAGGGTTGAACAGAAAGTAGCTTATAGCCCAAACAGAAAGGGATGGTCAATACTTTCCCTACCCAGTAAGGCCCCAGCCCTTTACTGCACTTCATCCTCAACAAACCCCCCTTTATAGCCCAGTGCTCACTATGCATACCTTATCCAATGTCACACACTGCCTGAAGGACTGGGGGGGGGGGGGGGGGGGGGGGGGGGAGAACCTGCCACGTGCAGTGATGGGCCCACTCTAGTTGCCTTCTTCCCTGCACCCCTCAATGCCATTGCTTAAGGTATACCACAACTATCCCTCCTCTTACAATGAGCAAGCCTGACATTTTGATAAACACACACACAGACACACCACACGTGTAGTGCCAGAAATGCTCTTTCATAATTTCTCAAACTTTCCTTGTGGGACCAGAAATAGGCCAGCCGCCCAAGGTACTCAAGCTCCGGACCATGCAATTACCCAATAAGAGCCATGCGGTGCTGTACGTATTCTGTTGCATGCCCCAATCCAAGAGGGAACACAGCTCGACTCTTTGGATCCACTTTGGCAACACTTGGGGGCAGCTGGCGGGCTGCAGTCCCTGATGGCATCAGGAGAGTAACAGCAGATCGAAACATGGATCCAGCAGTATCAATAAAGTCCGAATGATTGGCGTTGCTCCACTGAATAAGAAAGATTTATTTATATGATGCCCCAAACTTAAGGCTTCTAACTATTCAACAAAATCACTGTTTCAGTGTACCATGCACAAGGTGCTAGTCATTACAAAAGCATGTTCCTGTGTCCCAAAAGAACAGATTCACCCTTTAAAGCAAGCCCCCAAAATAGGCCAATGCTGAAGTGAAGCAACAAAACTCTTAGTTCATCTCATTTTAGCCTTTCAGCAAACAGAACTAGTGAAGTCGAAGTGATTGCAGACAGTCTTCATTCTATCCTGAAAGGAAACTGCCTGAGTCACAAGATTTGGAAAAGAGCCTGCCTCGCCCATTCTCTTAAGACTGCAGTTCTCTCAACAGCCTGACCTGCGCTAACCCAACCTTAGCCACAAGGAGGAGCAGCTTTTTTCTGAGCTAATTTTAGAAGAGCCCCGAGGCAGGGAGGGAACAGCTGGAATACTTTAGCTCTGCTTGCTTTGTTTGAATGTCTTGATTAGACTTAAATTCACTTGATATTTTACATAAACAAATCTATAATGCTTCCCTGTTTGTGTAAGAGAAGATAACTTACTCATTAGACGTTAAACATAGAAGGGATCTGAAGCCAAAACCAGTCTTAATGAAATTGCCAAAATCTGAGTGGCAGAAAGGTCAAAGGCTCAGAGCCTGAACTGACTGAAAGGAGGTATTTTGTTGTTAAAGGCAAGATAGACTCTGAAAATAAACTGGAAGGAAAATACAAAGCTTGGGGGCCTTGCAAGAATTTTTGACATGGCTAGCTATGAAAGAACTTTTTAAAAACAAGTAGTTGCAGGGCTGTCTACAGGTGCACGAACTGGTGCCTCCTTTCAGGGTATATCAGTGCTTTAATGTATAAACATTTTTGCATATACATTTTCATATAAAAGTCAAATAGAAAATATGAACAGTGTCTCACCCTGTGGGTCTGGGTAGAAAAATGAAGAGCAGCTTCTGTTCAGGACACAAGGTAGGTTCCACTTTTCCCTTGAAGCTTTCTTAATTTAAGAACCAAACTGCATGTCCTTAGGTGGAGTACCTTTATGACCAGGGGGTAGATTTGCTCCTTATACTTGCTGGGGAACTGTCTGTCTGGGTCTGAGGAGACTTCTATCCCCACATCCCCCAACTCCCCTTCTTTGGGGGAGGAGCCGCTGCTCTGAACCTCAGAACCCTGATGTTCAGCAGAGGTTTGCTCATCAGATACCTCCCTTTCCTCCTTGCTGGTTTCTAATGCAAGGGGCCTGCTAGCCTTCTTCCCTGCCTTTTTTCATCTTGGGGTTCGTTCCTCCTCGGAGGACAGGACCTCCTCCGGAGGCAGTCCCAGAAGAGGCCGGGGAGTCAAGAGGTCTCTGGGCCTTGCGAGGCTTCTTGGGGGCGGGGCGTTTGCCTTTTCCCGCTCCCTTGGACCAGCCTTTATGGGCACTGGATTGTTTGGGGGGGGGGGGGGGGNATCTTTTTCTCTTAAGCTCAAGAGGATCTATGAGCACATCCATATGGGGGTCCTGGGGGGTGGGGTGTGTGCGGGAGCTGATACTTGCTGTGCCCGCTGCTGCTTCTGCCTCTGCTGCCGCCACCGCTGTTCTTCTCCTGGTGGCCATTTTGTCTTTTTTCCTGCCTCCGCAGCGCAGGTTAAGCAGGGGAGGGGTAGTGAGTCAGGGCCTGTTTTACCGCTGCGCACTGGGTTGCGAGCCATGGGAAGTGGAGGGAGGGCGATTCAGGAGCCTCTCTAGCTGCTGGTATGCTGGGCTGCCAGGTTCAGTGCTCAAGGCTGGCTCCTGCTCTGCCACCGCGCGCTGGGCTGAGAGCCGCGGGAAGTAGAAGGCAAGCGATTCGGGAGCCTCTGTCGCCGGAGTGGAGTGCTGGGCTGCTGGCTCTGCACCGCGGCCTGATCTGGTGCCTCGTGAAGTGGCGGGCAGGCGGTGGGAGGGGAGCCTCTTGTAGTACCGCCTCTGGAATGCGGGAGCTCAGAGCGACACACTAGAGTCTGCCCCTGGCCTGGTCGGTGGCCAGAAGAGACCGCCCTTGGTCGTAGTGGGGATTAGGGTCCAAGGGAACCTATAGCCACGCCACGCTGGGGGGTTGGTATGCCCGCTTCTTGGGGCCCCTGCGCCCCGAGGGGAAGGAAGCACCTGGAAAATTTCTCCAAATACCTCGTCAGGAGGAAGGTGAACAGGGAGGGGAATTTCTCCTCCCCTGGCACCCGGAGACTATCCAAGCTGATTTGAGGCTGCCTGACCTAAAAAGCCTATGCAGGCAGCTAGCCTGCTTCCTAACAGAGTGAAGGCAGACAACTGGAGAGCTGGGGATAGATTCCTATGAGCATGCTCCACAAAAATTGATTGTCTGCCTCCTACTGGTAGTGGACAGGATCTACCCCACTGCCCTGACTGGACATCCAGGAGGATCCCCCGGGAGAAGGAACATACAGTGTCTCACCCTGTGGATCTGGGTAGAAAAATGAAGAGCAGCTTCTGTCCAGGACACAAGGTAGGTTCCACCTTTTTCCTTGAAGCTTTCTTAATTTAAGAACCAAACTGCTGGATGCGGTGTCAGGTGGGGGTGGGTCAGTCTTTGGTGGTTTCTGTGCAAGAGCTTTCAGTGAATTGCATTAAGCCAACTCACTCTTAGGACACCCATAATATAAGCATAATGTTACATTTGGGGGAGGGGGAAAAGAAACTTGTACAATCACGGCTCTAATTGCAGGGATTAGCGCCTGTGAGAATGCACTAATCTGATAAAAGATTAGTGTGATTCTGATCATGTGATAAAAGGGTATCACATGAGAACACTTGCACACTACTGGGTCCCCAAATGTAGCCTTTATAAGGACACGTGTTCTCATGCAATAAAAGGGGATTAATGCATTTTCACAGGTGCTAATCCCTGCAATTACAGAGCCGCGATTGCAATTTTGCAAGTCCCTCCCCATGTAACATCGGAAAGCAGCCATAGTTACTACAGGTTATGTTCACAGGAATTCCATAAATGCAAGAACAAATGGACAGACTATTCAGTCTGGTGTTCTGTCTGACAGTGGTCAATCCCAGTTGTGTCACAGAAGGCCTAGATCTTCTATAATGCACCTCACTGAAATGAAACATTATTCCTGCCTCCATCCTGATGAATATGCTCTAACAGAAGGGAGATTGATTGTCATTTTAGTCTCAACACTGAGGTTATTCCCCCCACCCCTCCAACGTGCAGATTTACAAGCCTAATTCACCCACTGAAGATGGCACTCCCATCTCTCATCCTGCGGTCTTACTCGAGCATAGCCCCTACTGTATTATTAGGTGGGAGTTTTGTCACAGCAGGCGATGGCAGGATAAGACCTTTAAAGCATTTAATGTCAGAGCATTTTTCCTTTGCTAAAACTTATTTAAATTTGGAGAAAGTTGAGCAGACTAGTTCTTTAGTTTTTATGAGGTTATTTGTTTTCATACAGGTTCCTAACGTTTGAGGCAAATATCTGAACAAGTCAACAGCATTCTGACAGCAGCAGTCTAGAAATGATTCATTGAGAGACAGCATTTCCTTTTACATATCTTAATTTCACTGAATACCAGTGTCATGGGAATGAGTAAGATCAGAATGACCTGTGTAGGAAATATGAAATATAAAGAATAAAGCCACTGCAGGAACTAAAACTCCATCTCTGCAACATGAGATGCGGATACTCACAAAGGCAGAGTTAATAGAGTCCACAAAGCTTTCCCCATCCATACTAAGAAGCTGCGATGCATGTTCATGGGATGTAGACCAAACCAAAGAGCTGGCAGTATCAGAGAGCTGATGCAAAAGAATTAGAAAAGTATCAGTATCAAAAAAGAAAACAAATCTGAACAAGGCCCCTCCATTAACATTAATCAGTTGTAGGGTTCACACACCAAGCAGTAGGTTAATCTATTATTATTATTATTATTATTTTAAATTTCTATCCTGCCTTTCTCCGGAAGGACTCAAGGCAGCATTTACAATTAATTATATCACAAATTTATTTTTATTTATTAAAAAAAAAATCTACCTCACCCCTCCTGCCGCAGGCAGCTTGGGGCAGCTTACAAGCAATAAAAACATCAATTAAAACAACATAAAGGAGGAAAAGTAACTCCCCACCCCACCATCCCCCAATGACAATACAAATAAAGTTAAACACTCTACAAAATTCTCTGCCCACTCCTCCATCACCTGGGAGAGTCCCCATCCCCCACTCTAACTGGGAGGCTGTAGCCATACCAAAATTCCTCCAACCCTACCATTGCTAACTTAAAACATCAACTTTCATTGAAACACATATTTATCTGTTTTCTGAAGTCCCACCTTCCATCCCCATCAAATGGGAAACATTAAACAGCTCAAGAATAAAATTAAGAAACCCATAGGCAACAGCTGTGAAGCAAAAAGTACGGGCTACTGAGAAGAGACAGTACAGGGTAAGGCACAGGAAAATTGGAAGAAGAGTGTCCAAAGATAGGGAGTGATAAGCCACTGGCTCTTACCGGGAGAAGAGCAATTGGCCCTGAAGGCAGGAATCTTTGCCATGCTACATTGTTGTCTGTTGCCTGTAGCATGTGGGGTAAAAGAACTGATAAACAAATGATGGAAAATCAGCAGGTTTCTAATACATATAGAAGCTGTTGCTTAGACAACTAGTTTGAGATCTCACCTCAGACAACTGCAGAGTAGCAACTACAGCTGACTGGTCATATTGATACTGGACATTATGAATGCCAGCTGCTTTCCGGACTGCTGAATTCTGCCCATCTGCACCAATCTGTATAGGAACAAGATGCAAGGAAACCTCTTCAAGCGCTTTACAGAAAACCAGCACCTGTGATTCGTTATTGGCAAAGGGTAGCTGACCAACTGACAAAAGGCTTTCCCTCTGCACTTGGATAGATGATTTCTTCTGCATAAGTGGAAATACTGCACCAAGAGCTATCCCCTCATTACCACCGTAAAGGTTATTGATCATATCCCTTAATATTCCTGACAGAGTAACTCACCTTTCAAACCCCTCCACAATGTGAAGCAGCCCACCACACATGGAATCAGAACCAAATCTAATTGGAAATGACTTGGCTACAGATGGTGCCTGATCAACAGAAAATGATAATTTAGTTACCAACAGTTTGGTCTGAAGTCTACGTCCATCAGCTAGATCAACTTGGACCCAAGGGCTTGTGTCAGAGGTGTGATAGGGAAAGGGCCACGTGTACCCAACTGCTCTGCTCCTGTAGAGAACCTCCACTCGATCTGATGGGAACATAACATCGTATCAGCCACCATATGATACACAAACATGGAAAGGAAAATTGGGCACTTACCTCTTGAATTTTCCTTCTACTGGGGGTCCTCCTGGACGACCAGCCTTAACAGTAGGGTAGATCCCGCCATCATCCAGTAGGAGGCAGACATAACGATTTTCCACACTTGGAGATACAGGGATCTTCCTTACTCCAGAGTATCTCAGCCTTTTGAACTGTCTAAGAACTTTCTATTAATGACAAATAACTATATACATTGTCAATGTTATTACTGTGGTAACGATAAACAGGAGTGCCTGCTTTTCATGCACTTCTTAATTGATGACAGTCTAGTCAACCGGCAATCCAAACTTGCACTACAGATTTTCTTTTCAAATAAAAGATTACTTTGAATCTGGTCCCCCCCAGAATTGCTCTTCATTCCGGGTGGATTTGGTCATCCAGGAGGACCCCCAGTAGAAGGAAAATTCAAGAGGTAAGTGCCCAATTTTCCTTTCTCCCTGGGAGTCCTCCTGGACAGCCAGCCTTAACAGTAGGGACTTTCCCAAGCGGTGTCCCTCAGAATTTTCTGACTTTTAATATAAGGGGAAGGGATAAATGAAGAGGCTCTTGAACTGTTCTCCGTTTCTCTTATAGAACAGCCTGTAGTACCCTTCTCCCAAAAGCTGCTTCAGCTGACTCGTTAAGGGGAGTTTATAGTGCCTCGTAAAAGAATGTAAAGAGGCCCAAGTTGCCACCTTACAAATCTCTCCATAAGGAGCAGCATTCCTGAATGCTTGTGTAGTTGCTGCCCCTCTTAAGGAATGGGCAAATATCCCTTCAGGGGGAATTTTTCCCTGAGCTCTATATGCCTCCTTGATGCATAGGGTTAACCAACGAGCTATGACTGACTTAGAGGCCTTCTTCCCCTTATTGTGTACCCTGTAAGAAACAAAAAGAGCTGTAGACTGTCTAAAAGGGGCTGTACGTTTCAAGTATATTTTGAGAGCCCTGGTGACGTCCAGGGTATGCCAAATTTTTTCTTTCTGATGGAAAGGATTTGGACAGAAGGAAGGAAGAATTATTTCCTGTTCCCTATGAAATAAGGAATTCACTTTGGGAAGGAAGGAAGGGTCAAGTCTGAGGGACACTAACGATTCTCTAAACCTGCAGAGGTGAGGTTCAATTGACAGGGCTCCCAGCTCTGAAATCCTCCTAGCTGTTGTGATACCTACTAGGAATGCAATTTTCAGGGACAGGTAGAATAAGGATACCTCCTCCAGTGGTTCGAATGGAATGTTAGTCAGTGCTTTAAGTAATAGATTTAAGTTCCAGGAGGGGAAACGGTGACTAACCAGAGGAGAAATAATTCTAGCTGCTCTGAGGAAACGTACAATGTGAGGGTGTCTAGAAATTCTTTCCACCCGCACTGTGCCTATTACGCTACCTATAGCTGCAACTTGTCTTTGTAAAGTATTGGGCTTTAAGCCCCTGTCCAGACCCGTCTGAAGAAATTCCAAAATCACTTTAATAGAGGCCTTGTCTGGTCTCAAATCCCCTTTTTGGCACCACCCCGCAAAGCAAGCCCATTTATTTTGATAAATGCGCTTGGTTGCCAGTCGCCTAGACTGGAGCATTGTGTGTAGGACCCGTTGGGAGTAGCCTAGCTTTCTGAAAGCTTCCCTTTCAATCTCCAGGCTGTTAGTTTTAGGCCTACAGGGTCCTTGTGTAGAATCGGTCCCTGTGCTAGAATGTCCTATCTGAACGGTGGTGTTCCCGTTGTTAGATCTAGTAGATCTGTGAACCATGGTCGCTGGGGCCAGTGTGGAGTCACTAGAATCAACTCTGCTCCCTCCCTCTTGGCTTTTGCTATTGTTCTGTGGCTCAGAGGGAACGGTGGAAAAGCATATAGCAGGCCTTGCGGTCACGACCGATTCAGAGCGTCAAAGTCCTCCGCTTGAGGATGAGGGAATCTGGTCATAAATCTCTCTGGTTTTGTGTTTGTTGGGGACGCAAATAGGTCCATCACCAGCATCCCGAATGACAGGACTATTGCTTGGAACGTCGATGGGTGTAAAGACCATTCTCCAGGATCCAGAGTCTTCCGGCTCAACCAGTTGTCTTGGGTGTTTTTTATGCCCGGTATGTGTATGGCTCTTATGAATTTCAGGTTCATTTCTGCCCATCTGATCAGGAGTGACGCTTGCTGGTGGAGGGCTGCCGATCTCGAGCCTCCTTGGTTGTTTATGTATGCTTTTGCTATGGTGTTGCCTGTGTAGACAGCTACATGCTTTTCCCTGATCCATGGGGCGAGTTCCTTCAGAGCCAGGTATGCTGCTCTCAATTCGAGCCAGTTTATGTGGTGGCTCTTCTCCCACTTCAGCCATTTTCCTTGTACTGCTCTGTTTTGTGCGTGCGCTCCCCATCCTTGGAGGCTCGCATCCGTTGTTACCGTTACTCTGTCTGGGTCCATCAGAGGAATCCCTGTGCTGAGCCTCCCCTTGTGAGACCACCATTGGAAGGATGTTTTGACTGCTTTCGGTACCAACACCCAGGGGTTGTCTCCCTGTGTGAGGCGGTCCTGCCAAGGTCTCAGGAGGCACTGTAAGGGTTGGGTGTGAAATCTGGCCCATCTTACAATTCCCATGCATGAGATCATGCTGCCCAGGAGGCTGGCTAGTTCTTTCAGTCGGGACTTGCTCCTTGAGTCCATTTGATGGATAAGGTCTAAGAGATTCTGCCGTCTCTGTAGGTTGAGGAACATTTCGTATGTTCGGGTGTCTATTATCACTCCCAGGTGTTCGAGGGATTGGGATGGAGTCGGATGACTCTTTTTGAAATTTATTATAAATCCGTGTTCCTGTAGATAGGATGTCACCCTGGAAGTCTCTCTCAGCGCCTGGGCGTGTGACGGTGATCTTATTAGTATGTCGTCCAGGTAAGGATGAATCTTGATCCCCTCCTTTCGCAGATTCGCTATGAGGGGAAATCAAGATTTTGGTGAATGTCCTGGGTGCTGTGGCTAGACCAAGCGGGAGGGCCCTGTACTGCCAGTGCAGGTCTTCGTACCTGAACCTCAGCCATTGCCTGTGACTTGGCAATATTGGTACGTGTAAACAGGCCTCCTTGAGGTCTAGAGGTGTTAGCCATTCCTTTCTGTTTATCGCTACTCTGATGGACTGTAGTCTCCATCTTGAATTTTTTGGTTCGGATGAACCTGTTCAGTTGTTTTAAATCGAGAACGGCTCTCCACTCGTTCAGTTTCTTTGGGACCAGGAACAGAATCGAATATAGTCCCGAACCTTGTTCGTTCAGGGGGACCTGTTCGATGGCCCGATCGAGAGAAGTCTCTTGATCTCTGTGGACATTGCAATGTGTTTTTGAGGGTTTTTTGATCTTGGTGAGACAGAAAAGAAGCTTAGGGGGCAGCGGTCGAATTCTATGGAGTATCCCCTCTGTATCGTTTGTGTGACCCAGGCGTCTTGCACGGTACTTCTCCACGGCTGTGCAAAGTCCTGGAGTCTGCCCCCTAGCCTGTGTTGTTCCGGGGGGGCGTGGTAGTCAAGAGTCCGACTTGTTGCGCCCATGTCCCTGATGTTGCTTGCTTCTGGGGTTTGTACCCTTTTGCTTGTTCCATCTATTTCTGTATCTGTTGAAGAACGGGCGTCTTGAGTTTCCCTGATTTTGGCGTGCGTTGTAGGGACGAAAATCCTTCTTCAGGATCCCTACGCTTTGCAGTGTTTGTTTCTTTGATTTGTCAGCAGCTTCTGTGAGCACCTTATCCAAACGTACTCTGAAGAGTTTTGCTCCCTGGAATGAACCCCCCACCAGGGTATTTTTTGCGGTGGGGTCTCCTTTCCATGAGCGAAGCCAGAGGCGACGTCGTGCTGCCACGTTGGATGCCATTGCCCTCGCTGTCCAGTGCATCATGTCCGTGGATGAGTGGATTCAGCTGGATTCTGGTGGATAAAATTCTGGTCATTTTCATTGACACCTTGGGGTCCCTGGCCCTCTTTATCCAGGTCATGAGGGCCCTGGAAAAGTATGATGTCAAGGTTGCCATCTTTAATACTGCTGCTGATTTCTCAAAGTTTCTCCTAAGATTACATTCTATCCCTTTGTCTGTGGGATCACGTGGGAAACACTCTCCCTCCCTCGGGAACATGGAGTTTCTTGCTAACGAGGCCGCAGCTGCGTCTACTTTCGGTATCGCTAGGAGTGCCTCCTTCTTCTTTGACAAGGAGTATAGTGCGTGTTGTGTTTTGTTCAGTTTGAACAGTCTGTTAGGCTGTTGCCATTCCTGTTTTATGATTTTTTCGTACGCCCTATCAAGCACCATGCCTCTGTCTCTATCCCTGGCTCTAGGGATGTACTCCCTTGCCGCCTCCTCCTCATCCGAGGAGTCTGAGGATGCCTGCTTCTCTTTCTTTTGTTGCAGGTGCAAGGCTCTGATTATCTGCTC
>QEPC01003965.1:4243038-4257002 GCA_003113815.1 Sphenodon punctatus
GTAGTTGCCAGTCATAACATCGTAGTTTAACTGCATCATCACTACTTGCCAGATTCCAGATGCATGGAAAGGGAACATAATCATTCCCATTTATAAAAAGGGGGCTCGCGATAATCCAGCGTCATACTGACCGATCAGCCTGATCAACATAGCTGCCAAGCTCTTTGGGCACAATTTATTGAAGCACCTGCTACCCTGGATAGTTGATAAAAATCTGTTGAAGGAGGAACAAGCCGGCTTTCGGTCAGGATACTTGACTTTGGACCACAAGTATTGGACCACACTGTTGTACCTCAGACAAATATACAAGGGTCCTGAATGGATCATTGTACATTGCGTTTATAGATCTATCGGCAGCATGTGATATGACTGATAAGAGACCTAGTCTGGGACAAACTGTATTTACTGGGGATTGATACCTATTTGCTGAGACTCCTGGGCTTGTGTACAATACGGGAGTGGAGGTGAAGCATCACCGAGATTTGCAACTAATACGGAAGTACAACAGGGCTGACTGTTAGCGCGCCTTTTATTTAACATATGTTAACAAGCTTACTGCTAAAATGCAGGATGTAAATTTTCACTTTCCCAAAATTCCAGCTTCACATATTAGCATCCTGCTTTATGCAGATGATGCTACCATTGTGTCAAGGACTCCTATTGGCCTACAAACGAAAATGGCTAAATTTGCTCATTTGTGCGAGGCAAATAGACTATCTATTAATTATGGGAAAACTAAAATCTTTCGGTGGGGTAACCATTCTAGTCTATGTCCATGGCACATCTCTGACAATAAGATTGAAGTTCTTAAATCTTTTATATACTTAGGCTTGACTTTATCATCTTCATCTTCTTGGGACAAACATATATCCTTGGTTAAGCTAAGAGCTGCCCAATCAGCGGCTGCTATTAAAAGGTTCCATGATGCACTTACTGGAAAATCGGTGGTGGCTGCAATAGCAGCGTTCCAAGCAAAGGTAATTTCCCAGATCACATATGGCGCAGAAATTTGGGACTTTGCCATAGATGAGACCATAGAGGTTCCCCAAAATAAATGAATAAGATCTCTCTCAGGTCTGCCCCCCTCGCTTCCGGCCCCCCTCTTGAGAGATGAATCAGAAATGGGTGCTCTATCAACAGTTATAATGAAGAGGATGTTGAATTTTTGGTTTAAGAGCTTAACCCTTAGTCCGGCCCATCTTCCTAAAATTTGCTATTTGGAAGACTTGGAAAGCTCTTACTCTCAGCAGTCACCTTGGTTGATTTCAGTCACTTCTATTTTAAATAGAATAGGGTTTGGTTACTGTTTTAGAGAGGACAAAATATTCCTTTCCTTTTGGGAAAAGAATGTAGTTTATCAAAGATTAAAGGATACAGCCTTGTGGGAAGATCATGCAAAAATCCATTTTAGTAGGATAGCTCCTCTATATATACATTGGAAACAGGAGGGTGGAATGGCAAAATATCTAGATTGACCTGAAACAGAGGTGTCATATCCACCTTCCTATACTTTGCCTAGAACAGATAGCTTTGGCCATGGTAGCAGGTCAAAGGTTAGGGGATTTCTAGGGATAAAAGAATTTGCCCATGCTCCTTGGGAGTGGTGGAAGACTCAGTACATTATGTCCTGGAATGCTTCTTATTTGTTAGCATTTGGGAAGATCTCCTTGCATCTATTTTTGACACAAGTTACCTTCTTTAGTAAAAAGGAGACGTTAATTTGGTTGTTCCAGCAATCGGATTGCGAGGTGATTTAATAGGTTTTCTGCCATTGCTACGAGGGCGGCCATGATTAGAATAGCGTATCTATTACTCGTTCACACAGTGTGTAATCTATCGGTGTAGCTCCCTTACGTTCTTTTTTTTTTTTTTTTAATCAAAAGAAGTTAATTTAGTAGTTCCAACAACTGAATTGCGATGTGACTAACTGGCTGGCTCCAGCCTTTGTCACCAGGCATCCAGGAATAACCGATTTGTATAAATGCTCATGTGGTTCTATGCTGTGTTTTTTTGTTTAATGATTTGGGGATTCTGAAATGGTGTATTATTTATTTTGTACTGTTTTTATGGTTGTTGTCAAGTTTCTTTTATGTTTTGGCTATGGTGTGAGCTGATGCCGTGATAATAAACTGTCAACTGCCAAACTGTAACACCAATATTTAAAAAGGACTCCAGAGACAATCCAGGAAAATACACACTGGTGAGCTTGACGTTGGTGCCAGACAAACTGGTGGAAATGGTTGTTAAGAACAGAATTACGGGGCATATTGATAAACAGCATAATGGGGAAGTGTCAGCATGGACTGATAGATTTATATTTATTTACTTATTGAATTTTTATCCCACACCCTCCAACTAATAGCAGCTCGGGGTGGCTAACAAATTCAGAAATGGGAAGTCGTGCCTCACTAGTCTATTGGAACTTTTGAGGATGTAAATAAGAATGTGGATAAGGTCCCTCACAAGAGACTTTTTAGGAAATTAAGTAGTCGTGGGAGAGGAGGCAGGAGGCAGTGTCTTATCATGGATCAGTATCTGGTACAGGAAAGGAAGCAAAGAGTAGGACTAAATGGTCAGTTATCGCAATAGAGATAAGTAAATAGTGGAGTGCTCCAACAATCTGTATTGGAACCTGTGTTGTTTAATATATTTATTAATGATCTGAAAAGGAGTAAAAAGTGAGGTGATCAAATTTGCAGATGACACCAAGTTATTCAAGCTAGTTAAAACCAAAGCAGACTGTGAAGAAATGCAAGAGGATCTTGTGAGACTTCGCATCTAAATGACAGATGAAATTTAATGTGGACAAGTGCAAAGTGAGGCAACATAGGGGAAATTAATCCAAACCATATGTACACAATGCTAGGTTCTAAATTAAGGTTTACTACTCAGGAAAAGGATCTAGGAGTCACTGTGGACAATACACTGAAATCCTCAGCTCAATGTGTGGAAGTGGCCAAAAAACAAACAATATGTTAGTAATTATTCAGAAAGGGATAGAGAATAAAATGGAAAATATCATAATGCCTCTATATAAATCTATGGTATGACAACAACTTGAATACTGTGTGCAGTTCTGGTCACCCCATTAAAAAAAAAATAGTATAACTAGAAAAAATACAGAGCAGGGCAACAAAAATTATAAAGGGTATGGAACTGTTCCCATATGAAGCGAGGCTTGATAGGTTAGGGTTATTCAGCTTGGAGAAGAGACAGAGGGGATAGGGTAGTTTATAAAATCATGAGTGGTGTGGAATAAATAAATATCGAACAGTTATTTACCCTCTCAAATAGCACTAGACCTAGGGGACGCTCCATGAAACTAACTGATGGCAGATTTAACACAAGTAAGAGAAAGTATTTTTTCCACTCAACGCACAATTAATTTGTGGGATTTGTTGCCGGATGATGTGATCAAGGCCAGTAGTATAGCTGAATTTAAAAATAAATTGGATACGTTACTGGTGAGTAGGTCCATTAGTGGCTATTAGGCAAGTAAGTTTAGGGGATGTAATTTCTTAGGGTCTGAAGCTGGGAGTGAACAACAGGGAACGGATTGCCCATTGGGACCTATTGGGTACTTCTTCCAAGACACCAAGATTGGCCACTGCTGGAGACAGGATGCTGGGCTTGATGGATCATTGGTCTGGCCCAGTATGGCACTTTTTATGTTCTCATTAGAACTAAGTAGAAGACTAAAGACACTTCACAAAGTACAGGATGTACACAGGAAGTACATGTGAAACGTAAGAGGACACAAGCTAAGACAAGAAAGAACAGCTCTGAACCCAGGAAGGGCAAATACTCAGTCTAGAAAGGCTCTTTCCACACTTCAGAATTACAAGCTAGATGTTGTCTTAGTCTTCCCCAAGACCCAGAGCTCTTGCTGAATGTAATTCACTAAAAGCTCCTGCACAGAGACCACCACATTAAAAAGATTGGCCCCTACCTGACACTGCATCCAACTGTTTGGTTAGAGCAGACATAACAATGTCATTCTCCACTATATAGCCCATGTCTTCCAAGCTGTCCTTATCAAAGATTATCATGGCTTCGGAACAGGCATCCCACACCTGTAAGAGACACAATATTAAGACACACTGGAGAGTCACAAACGAAAACAGAATGAATGTTGCTTGTATTAGAACTGCCCATTACTCTCCCTTTATAACTAAAGGTTAGTCAATCCCTTTATTTATTACCACCATCAAGAATCATCCCACCAGGCTCTAATGAGGAAGAAGGTGGGAGACAGATACACCCAGAAAGTCTGCCCCGACCAAGGATTCAATCGGTCTAGTCAGCATGCTCTATTCCTTTCCAAACAGAAAACAAACTTTGGTGTAAATTATCCCTGAGAATTGGTCATAATAAATTACACTAGCACAACAAAGTGTGTTTGTGGTAGTGTCAGGCACCTGCATCCGCCGAAAGGGTTTGCATCTCATACTGCAGATATGATTCCAGGCACCAAAACCTAGAAGAGAAAAAGAAGAACCCACAACATGGAGGGGACGGGGAGGGGGGAGAAAAATCACCAGTCACTGAGAGACAGAAGACAACTCAGAATTATCTTCCTTTTCCCATCAATTACCATCTGCGTAACACCAGCAATATCTTTCCTGTCACAATCCACATACTCCACTTTCATCCTTGCACAGGGCTGAGTCTTCCAATATACTTATCTGCCTTCCCCCCATCCCCATGGCTCACTGTGCTAAAATTATTCAGGTGTAAAGATTAATCTGCCCAGGTCATCAAAGCAAGGGGGAAATGTCAGGGTTACACTTATTTAAAATTGTTCTTTCATCAGTCAGAAGTATATTATCCAAAATACTAGTTTCTCTCATCAGTCTCAGTGTCCCTCTGCCTCTGAAAATTACACCATCCTCCCTCTCCATTAACCAGGGTCCATTAACCTCAGGATTATATTAAGCTCTCCCCCTTCCCACCCATTCAGGCCTTCAAATCCCAATAGTTATTCCTTCAAAACCACCCAAAAGTGTGTCCTTTCCTGTCCAGTCCAGTATGGCTGAAGTTCCAGATCATCTTCAGGCTCAACTTCTGCAACCCAGACTTGTCTAGCCTTTTCACCCAATCCCAACATCAACACCGGGTTTGAAACTTTCCTCTTGCTTTACTCAGTATTCAAGCTCCTCAGACACCTTCAAAATTCAGCACACCTCTCTCATTGGCTGTATCTCAGCTCACTTTTCCTCCTGTTCACCTTCCTCTTGCAAATGTTCTGTAAGGTTTCTTTCCTAATTCCTCTTGCAAATGGTTCTGTAAGGTTTCTTTCCTAATCCCTCTTCTGCATCCTTCCCCTCATGCATCAAACTACCACTTTCTGATCCTTCAGATCCAAATCCCTCCTTACAATATGGTGGTTCTGTGAAACCATTCAGTGATAACCTACTATTAAAAGAAAATCACTTAAGCGTCTGGAATTGTTATCTGGTACAATACTCACTTGCATCTACTGTCTGCACATTTAATCTAAACTCCTGAGAACAGTTACCCTTTTTAATCGGACAGTGCTGAGCCCACTCAGTAGCTGGATGGTAAAATAAGAATGGCTAAAGCTTCTTTTGTCCATCCTCTGAAGGACACACTGCCAACATAAATCGAGTTGCACCCTCTTCTGTTAGCTTGTATAATAACCTAGGCCTATTCACAAAGTAAAGCTTGTGCTGAATTAATAAATGGTTTGGATGTAAGAGAAGACAAAATTCAATTTGTTTTTATAAAACAGCGAGATGGTAGGCTCTACAATTCAGATGCGTTAACATCTTAAGTGTCTCTATAAACAGAAGGAGTGAAATGAAATTAGGAGCTGAGGGGATAGTTCTCAGAAGCATGAACCAGATTTAAAAAAATTAAAAATCTTCCTGTCAACTTCCCCTAAAGGAGAGCTCTCTAAACAATTCATGCTGCAAAATTAAGTGAGAAAAGTCCTTGGAGGAGTCAATTCTAAGCTGTGCAGCAAAATGGAGATCCTGCAGGACTATTTCATGTCATAGTAAGTACCAAAACAATGCTGTGGAACTGGGTTTGGGGGGGAAGGATGGGGGAGTGGTTATAAGCCAGCCCTCACTCCTGTTAATAGGAAAGCAGAGGAAACCTCCACATCTCAAAAGCTATATAGCGTGCTGGCAGTCCACAGTCTGAACTACCTTCTGGGGCAGTGACCCTAAAGCTGAGATGATGTGGGGGTGAGGGGAAGACACAGTATTTGTGCATGGGAGAAGCCTCCATTTCTTCACTCTAGGTGTGACCTGTTCTGTGGAAAGAACCTGGATGAATCCTCTAGTCACCAATTCTTGTTCTGGGATTCCTGGTGCATACTCAGGTACACACTGACCAATGCCATTTCTTAGACTGAAATTATGCAGAACAGCTACCCCTGTCCGCACCCCACCTGCATCAAGTAGACAGTTCTGAAAATCAGTGAGAAAAACTATTCTACTTACTGCCAAGAAGTGTGGCAGAGCCTGGGGAGATAGCACTGACTCTGTTACTGTAATGTTCAGGCAACCGATCAGACATTTTCCTGGAACCAGCTTCCAGTAACAAGATTTTCTTGTCATGGAGGTGGACATCATGTCCTGAAAGAGTCAGATTTTTGACAGACACTTAACAAATTTAGATAATTAATATCAAGAACGCTTACCACCTTGCAATAAAAATCAAACAACAATATCTAATGAAAAGGCAAGCAATACAGCTTTCTTACCAGATACAGATTTAAAGTTTTCATCTGTGTATTCACCAGTTTTATCTTTTGATTTAGTTTTATGTAAATCCTACTTCTACAACTTTCACTAAAGTGCTGATTCAAAGGGAAGCTTCAAATCCGCTTAAGCAGAACCCCTAATCCCACATGCCCCACTTCCCGGCTGCCCATCAGTAGCACCCCCATCCTCCCCGCTGAAAACAGCAGCCTGTTCCCTGGCCAGAACCAGCTGGGCCAGCGCCAGTTACTCCTGAGGAAGCAAGGAGAGCTGGTTTTCAAGGACAACGAACTGGGGCGACTGCCTAGGCGTTTGAGGCAATCCCTCCGCCGGGATGGGGAAGGCTCTAGGCAAATACTGGCGCCTCAGGGCGCTGGGCTTCAACTAGCATCTCGCTGCTCCCCCTAGTGTGCCATGCCTCGCACGCGGGGCCAGTCACAAAAAGGAACTTCTCTCACCCCAAACTCTTACCCAGAGCAGCGGCCATGGCGCTTCCAACCATTCCCCCGCCCGACACCACCACGTCATACACGGAGCCGGAGCCGGAGCCGGAGCCAGCGCACCGAGCCGGAACCAAAGCTGCAACCCGCCGTCCCTGAAGCCACAAACGCCCCCCAAGCGGGGCCCATACGCCCGGGCCCAGCAGCAGCAGCACCACCGACGCCATTACTGCGGAAGTGACGTACCCATCACCACAATAAATTTCCGCTACAGACACCATGACAACAGACTGCATCGGTACAGAACCAAACACACAGGGGCTCAGCATAGCAAAATCATCCGGGGCATGAACAGTCAATGGACGCGCAGAAGCAAAGTACACACTGCTCGCTTATTGGCTACGGAAGCAATAAGAAAGGAAAGGCCGCGCACTAATTAGTAGCGCCAGCAGGCCAATGAGCTGTCATCAGCGAGCGGAGCGCAGCCCAGCCCAGCCCAGCCCGTGAGCAACCAAGATGACAGCGTCTGGGCCTGGGCAAGCTGCGGGCGGAACTGAGCCAGCGCCTCCTGAGGGTGGGGTCGGGGCGCAGCCTCGGCAGGTGAGAGGGGTAGGAACCGAGCACGGCGGGGCTACACTCATGGGAACCATGAATCCTGCAATGAATTGAGCGCGGGCGTGGCCCTGGCTTGAGAACCAGCGGGGGGAGGGGGTTGTCACCCCATGGATGAGGGCTAAAGCAATTTCACCTTCAAAATGTCAGACTTTGACATTTGCAGCCCGCTCCATAGCAGACTATAGAAACCGAAATTTTGAATTTGTCATGTGTCAAATTGTCAATGACATTTTGACAGCTTTAAAGACTGAGAACTGTTTATTAGGGAGACCAATGACTTCTTAGGAGGAACAAATCAGGGGACAAGAGACGTTGCTGGTAACAAACAAAGAGCTATTGGAAACAAATGTATATATTGAAAAATAATCAGCATAACAAAACAATATTGTTGCATGTACATAATCTCAATAAAATGGCAAAAATCAAAACTCCTAATGCTCCACGTACAATGCAACTTGCAATAATAACTGATTCTAAACAATTCTAAAACACCCTAGGAAAAACTGACGTATTTTGGGCTATAAAACCCAAATCATCAAAAAAACATACTTAAACTGAATTTTAAAAATAAATATGCAAGAAATATAATGCAATAATATGACAATAAAGCATCCCTGAGCCCACACAGTGTATACATGAAAATGTGTGTACCCCCATTACAACAATGACTCCAGTTCAGTAGCCAAAATGAATGATGGAGAAGCTTGCTGAACAATGTGCAATCAAAAATACATATACCGTATAGAGAGACAAATGTGCAAACAAAGTATGGAATATTTATTTTTACTTACTAAAAATAAAGATATTGATGCCACTGGCTATGGTTCTAAATTTCTCTCCCAGGAAAAAAATCCTCTATCTGGGAACCTGCAATGTCAGTGGGGAAAATCCATAGCCACAGGCTGAAGGGGGGGGGAGAGAAGGGATAGAAAGAAAGAAAAAAGAAGGGAGGGAAAAGAATGGCAGAAAAAAGGGGAAAAGAAAAAAAAACTTGCCTGGAAAAGTCAAGTCAGCAGGAAAACCTCTAATGGCTGTAGCTCCAAATCCTACTCTGGCCAAGAGAGATGGAGACTGACTGCTGTCAGCCCTTCTATAGATGCACTTCTGCTGTGCTCACAAACGCTACAGCTGTAATAGGAGTCACCTGACACTCCAAATGAAGCCTCTAGGCAAAAAAAACCTCTGAGGAAATAATCTGACCTAGTGCTAGAGAAAACATCTATAATCTATCTCCTCACTGAGTCCATGGGGAACTACAGTGTTCAACTTAAAAATCCACTGTGTCTCCCTTCTCAACAGTATGTTATCCCTATTCCTCACTATATGATCCACATAGTCAGTAGGCCAGCATTGAAAATCAATAGGACCATGCCCATTCTGAACAAAATGCTGGACCAATGGCTCACTGTCCCTCTTGTTTCTAATATTGCTTTGTGTTCTCCCATTCTGACTGCTAGTTTTCTGATTGTCTTACCTCTTTCCCACTTTTTTCTCTCCCTCTTTTTTCTGCCATTCTTTCCCCTCCCTTTTTTCTGCCTTTCTACCCCCTTTGTTTCTTTATTCTTCATCTTTCCCTTTCACCCTTTTCTTTTCCCCCCCCCCTCTTTTTTTCCCCCCTTCAGCCTGTGGCTATGGATTTTCCCCATTGACAATGCAGGTTCCCAGATAGAGGAGGATTTTTTTCCTGGGAGAGAAATTTAGAACCATAGCCAGTGGCATCAATATCTTTATTTTTAGTAAGTAAAAATATATACTCCATACTTTGTTTGCACGTTTGTGTCTCTATACGGTATATGTATTTTTGATTGCACAGTGTTCAGAAAGCTTCTCCAGCATTTTTCCATCATTATTATTATTATTAACAAACATTTATATAGCGCCAGCAGTGTACCTGGCACTTTACAAAGTAATAAAATAGACAAGGTCCCTGCCCCTAGGGCTTACAATCTGAGAGACAGGAGCTGGGGGAGAGACTTAGGAAGGGGAACAGAGGGAGAGACAAGGGGTCTAACATTCATGAAGATGCGAGGTCTCAAGTGCACGTACTTGGCTTAGTTTGGCTATTCATTTTGGCTATTGAACTGGGGTCATTGTTGTAATGGGGGGTACACACATTTTCATGTATACACTGTGTGGGCTCAGGGATACTTTATTGTCATATTATTGCATTATATTTCTTGCATTATTTTTTTTTTTAAAAAAACTTTCAGTAGTTTAAATAATGTATGTTTTTGATTATTCCGCAGTATACTCCTTTACCCTTGAGGAAGGGCTTTATAGCCCGAAATGCGTCGGGTTTTCCTAGGGTGTTTTAAAATGGTTTAGAATCAGTTATTATTGCGAGTTGCATTGTACATGGAGCATTAGGCGATTTGATTTTTGCCATTTTATTGAGATTATGTACATGCAACAATATTGTTTTGTTATTTTGCTATGCTGATTATTTTTCAATATATACATTTGTTTCCAGCAGCTCCTTGTTTGTTACCAGTTCTTGTTTTTGGTGCTACTTCCTTTCTCTTTGTTTAAGACAAGAGACTTTGCCCCATTACAGCTGGACTATATGGACAACTAGTCCACCCGAGAGGCAGATATCCTGTACACACCTTGCTCCCAGCTTTCATCATTGGCTAAAGGAAACAAGGTTTTACACTTCATTCCTCCGCATTCTTCTCTGGCAATAATATAATTACTTTTGAAAACTATCTGATCAGTTGTGATATTTGGGAATTTTCTGGACATCAGTGGGCAGAATCCTACTGATTTACGTAAAAGTTCAAAAACCATACATGGGTAGCTGGGTATCTAAATGGCAGATGAAATGTAATGTGGACAAATGCAAAGTGATGCACATAGGGGAAAACCATCCAAACTTTATGTATACATTGCTGGTTTCTAAGTTAGGCATTACCACTCAGGAAAAGGGCCTTTAGAGTCATTGTGGACAATACATTGAAATCCTCACCTCAGTGTGCACTGGCCGTCAAAAAAGCAAACAGAACATTAGGAATTATTCATAGAGAGAGAATGCAACTGAAAATGTTCTAATCCTGTTTTATGGGATCAGTTTCAGTGGGTGTCACCCACTGACATGGTGGATGTCCTTGGGGTAGTTAGGGCCACCTGTTCTGAATTAGATCTGTGCCCATCCTGGCTGGTTAAGGCCAGCCGGGAGATGCTGGGGCCGCTGTTGGCTGGGGCGGTCAGCACCTTCCTTAGGGAGGGCAAAGTACCGGGCTGCCTCAAGGAGACAGTGGTGTGGCCTTTGCTCAAGAAACCATCTTTGGATCCTGACTCCCTGGCCAGTTATCAGACCATCTCTAACTTTCCCTTTTTAAGAAAGGTTATTGAATGGGTGATGACTCTGCAGCTTCAGGGGCATCTGGACCGTGCCACTTTTCTGGATCCCTTGCAGTCCAGCTTTCATCTGGGTTTTGGCACTGAGTGCACTTGTGGCTTTGGTCGATGACCTTTGCCGTGAGATGGACATAGTTCGATTTACTCTGTTGATCCTGTTAGATCTCTCAGCTTCATTTGATACCGTTGACCACGGAGATGCTAGTTACTCGCTTGTGGGGACCGAGCTGGAGTGGGCAGGACTGTTCTTGAATGGTTCCATTCCTTCCTGGCCAGAAGAACGTGTGCTGCTGGGTGATTGTTCATCTTCCCCCTGGAACCTCACGTGTGGAGCCCCGCAAGGTTCCATTTTGTCCCCTCTCCTGTTCATTGTGTACATGCAGCCTTTGGGAGAAGTCATCAGAGGGTTTGGAGTGCAGTGTCATCGATATGCTGATGACACCCAACTCTACCTCTTCTTTTCAACCGACTCAGGCCTGGGAGTCTTGATGCTTACCCAGTGTCCGACAGCTGTGGGGGGGACTGGGTTAGGGCGAGCCATCTGAAGCTGAATCCTGACAAGATGGAGGGGATGCTGGTGGGAGGGGCTGAGAGAGTGGTGACACCCATCATTGATAGGGTCTACCCTTGGTTGGTCCCTCAGCTCTTGCCTCACCGCTCTGCCTGGATGTTCAGGTGGCAGCTGTGGCAAAGGGAGCATTTCGCCAGTTACATCTGGTGTGGCTGCTTCGGCCATACATCTCAGACGCTGGTCTGGCCACCATCATCCATACTTTCATCACCTCAAGACTGAACTATTGCAATGCGCTCTACGGGGGGCTACCCCTGGTGACGGTGCAGAGACTGCAGCTGGTGCAGAACGTGGCAGCCCTTCTCCTTATGGGAACAGGTTGCCATGAGCACATTACACCAGTGCTGTGTTCTTTGCTCCGGCTGCCTATAGTCTTCCGGGTCCAATTCAAGGTGTTGGTTTTGACCTATAAGGTTTGAAATGACCCGGGCCCCGCTTATCTGCAGCATCGCCTCATCCCCTGGGGTCTGGATTGGCCCCCGAGGTTGGCTGGGGACGCCTTCCTCGAAGTCTCCTGTGTGTCCCATGTGGTGGTGATAAGAGGGGCGTTCTCAGTAGATGCAGCGTGGCTGTGGAATTCCCTCCTGACGGAGGTCCACCTGGCCCCAGACCTTCCCTCTTTCCGAAGACAGTGTAAAACCTGGCTGTTGGCAAGGAACACACGTGGTGGGTTGGGAAGGGGAAGGTGTTTTTTTAGCTCCGCCTGGGGTATGTTTTATCTTGGTTTTTATAATGTTGCTTTTTGTATTTATTGGATTATATTTTTTTATATGTTTTAACATGTGAGCCACCCTGAGCTGCTGCAGCAGAAAAAACCCACAGAAATAAATAAAAATGCCACTATATAAATCTATGGTGCAACCACACTTTGAATGTGTGTAGTTCTGGTTAACCCATCTCCAAAAAAGATATAGTAGAAATAGAAAAGGTACAAGAGAAGGGCAAGAAGAGTAATTTAGTTATTTTTTATTTAAAACATTTTATTTTTAAAAAATTTAGCCCACCCCTCCTGCCACAGGCAGCTCAGGTATGGAATGGTTCCCCTATGAAGAGAGGGTGGATAAGGTTGGGGCTCTTCAGCTTGGAGAAGAGACGACAGAGGGGCTATGAGACAAGTTTATACAATCATGAGTAGTGTGGAACAAGTTAATAAGGAACGGTTATTTACCCTCTCAAGTAGTCCTAGAACTAGGGGTCACTCCATGAAACTAACAGCTAGCAGATTTAAAACAAATAGAAGTATTTTTTCACTTCATGCACAATTAAGCTGTGGAATTTGTTGCCAGAAGATGTGGTCAAGGCCAGTGGTATAGCTGGCTTTAAGAAAGGGTTGGACAAGTTTCTGGCTGATAAGTCCATTAGCAGCTATTAGACAGGTAGGTTTGGTGAATGTAACCTCTTACTGTTGGGAGCTGGGAGCGAACAACAGGGAATGGATCCCCCCATTGTGACCTGTTGGGTACTTCTTCCAAGCGACCAAGATTGGCCACTGTCGGAGACAGGTGCTGGGCTTCATGAACCATTGGTCTGACCCACTATGGCACTACTTATGTTCTACCCATGACAACTCCAACTGCCTCGGTCAGTGATTTCTTACAACCAATGGAATTGTGGCACTGAACTTACCTTGAGAAGAAAGGGTGGTGGAGGGGATGGAAAGCCAAGTTGAGCCTTTGAGATGGGGTTGATAATGAGGCGGAGGATTTTATGGCACCCAGAAATAATGCATGAAACACATGATTAATAAAAACGAGGATTAAAGCAGCAGCCAGGACTAGAAATACCAGGTCAAAAATAAGGGATGTTCTAGGGTTGCATTGTTCTGAAATAAGGGATCGCTCACTAATCTAGTAAGGACTGGTTAAACTGAGTTGGGGCAGTATATAAATGTAGTTTTCTATAGGGGCTAGTTTCCTTTGATTTTGGCTTAAGAGCTTCATAAATCAGTAGAGGTGGGACCCCGGGCCCATTACCGGCTACCGGATATACCGGTTCTCTGAAAACCGGATTCCCGGATTAAATCCGGTATGCCGGTACCAGATTTATTTCATTGATTTCAATGGGGCGCTGTGTCCCCATTGAAATCAATGAATTCCTTCCCCCTCCTCGAGTCCAGGCTGCGCGGGTGGAAGGGGGGACACCCCCCACCCACCCTGCCCAGCCTGGATTTTTGTTTAAAAAAAGACTGAGGCGAGCCCACCCCCCAGCACCAGCGGCCGCGGCGTCCCCGCAGCCGCTGGTAAGTATGAC
>QEPC01003965.1:4262918-4287470 GCA_003113815.1 Sphenodon punctatus
TTCCTGTACAGTGCAATAGCAATATATAATCTGCCATTCAACTGTACTTGGAAATGCACGCTGCAGTTATTTTGTTGTGGCCCTGAGGTTTTGTATATGTTAAATATTTGATCAGGTTTTGGAATAATTTTGCAGACACTTGCACTAGGTAGTACAAGCTTGGCCTACAATGGACAAGCCCCACCCTAGAACTCTGCCAGGAATAAGGTTGCGCCGCCCGGCCTTACTGCCCCACCAAGCTCTAAACCCACCAGCCGCCACTGCCTGCACGCCTGGAACTTCCTCCCTGCCCTCATCCACCTTGCCCCACCCCCACACCTTCAAGTCCCTCCTCAAAACCCACCTCTTCCGCTCCGCCCTTCCTAACTCCTACTAATCATCCCCACCCAGGATTTCTCCCCACCTGTTATCTGCAAACTCCCAATGTACTGTAACCAAGCCAAGAACATGTAACTGAGTTCTCGCAGCCTCATGAATGTTGCATCCCCCTTCCCTGTCTCCCCTCCCCGTCTTTAGATTGTAAGCTCTCGGGCAGGGACCATGTCTGTATTATTCTCTGTAAAGCACCAGGTACATTGCTTGTGCTATATAAAAGCTTATAATAATAATAATAATAATAATCTTATTCTCAACCGTAACTCCCTCTACACAGGTTTCATTTGAGAATGGTTTGTATGACTTTAGAAGTCAAAGATTCACTTGTGTTCCCAGCCTCCTCTTTCTATTGTCACAGTACCTATACGTTTACATCTTCTTGTCATGATTCTCACTGACTTGGTTTTGATCCTTAGAAAATGAACTATATAGAAAAATTCGTATTCAGATGAGAGCCAAGGATTTACTGGAAAGTTCCTGGGCTCCTATCGATACCAACAACAGGCGAGAAGAGCCACAGCCTCGCATTGCCACTAAAACCAAACAAGAAAAACTCAGCTTCCTACAGGACAGCTTCAGTTTTCAGCCAAGAATTAACCTAGCGGTGCCTGATTTTGAAAACCTTTACTGGGCATTCCAGAGAGATGCAACAAGGAAAAGAGAAATCAAAGAAACCACACGTAATAAACCATTCAAATTGAGAACATCTAATCTCTGCTGCAGGCAGAGGCAGGTTAATCAGGAGATTACGACGGTGAGGACTATATTTTTTGTGGTATTGTACCTTTTTACACTGCCTCAAGGTGTCTGGTTCTGTCACTTGTGATTTATTTCAGATATACACATTTATCTAGATTTAAAAAACTATTTATTTTGCACTTGGTAATCCACCCAGCAGAAAGTCTGTCCTTAGTTGAGATTACGGTCTCACCCCTCTGATTAAGTGAGCTGGGATCATTTTAGAGCACAGATCATGCTAACACACAATCCTATCACAAGATTTTATAAGATAATTTATCTGGCGACTGCAAACTATTACTGTAAAATGCTATTAAATGTTCCAGTAGAGAGGAAGGTCTAACACTGGCAGTATTTCTACTATTAAACCAAGGGGGGCACTATTCATTTCCTACACTAGGCAAGGGAGGGAGAGAACAGAAAGGGAAGAGCTAACTGAACAGATGCAATTAGCAAAAAAGAGATACAAAAGAATACCAATAGACATGCATCCTGCAAGCTGTGCCCCTAGTTGCTACAGCTCCATAAAAGCTTTTGAATTTGCCTTCACTGGAGAAGGAAGTAGTTCACCCTGAGGCAGTAGAAACTCTGCTTCCCTTGATCTTTGAGAAGAAGCTCTTGAAGTAATATTTTCCTCAGAAAACCAAGAGATTTGTTTCTGGTCTTCCCTGTTTCCAAGTTGAAGTGATGGAAGCCTATGTTTATGAATGAATAAATGGAGTAAAATACTAAGGTGTGTCCTAAAAGAACATAGTTTCTGGACATCGTGAACAATGACACTTGATTTGATTGTCTCTTTCAGGATTTTCAGCAGCTTTCTAAGGCTCCCGTACAAAGAAGTCGTTCTCTGACTTGTCTTTCATCCCTCTCCTCCAATACCCTTCCAGTGCACATCACAGATGCAGCAAGAAAGAGGGAATCTGCCATTAGGTGAGTGCTAATGTCCAAGAATACATTTTTAATTACAAAAAGGAGAGAATTAAATTAGATTGTCAGACCCATCAGTCCCCCAGTATGGCCAATAAAGGCAACATTTTGCCACTAACAAGAGATACCAACTTTAAGGTACATTTGTCACATCTGATTTCCCCCCCCTCCTTCCTCACATCTCTTGCTGTAGATTCTCATAAGCCCCATCCCTCACCTTAGTATATAAATTTCTACTGCCCCATTACACTTTTCTGCTCCCTATCTTTCTCCTGTGCCATTCTCATTCCCTGGTTTATTTTCCTTTCTCTCATCATGCTCCACTCAAACGTTTTAGCATAGCTAGTAACACTCATGTTTCAACATTTGTCATGGGGAAAAGGGGGCAACACAGACATTTGGGGTAATGGGACACAATTTGGGGTACTGGGGTAAATTTGACTACTAACAAGGACAGCTAAAGATAAGTGTTAAAAGATTAATTAATTATTATTATTATAATAAACATTTATATAGCGCCAGTAGTGTGACCTGGTGCTGTACAGAACATAGAAATAGACACGGTCCCTGCCTGTGGCTTACAATCTAAAAGACAAGGAGGGGGAGACAGGGGAGAAGACAAACGAACATTCAAGTGGATGCGAAGTCTCAGGTGTGTGTGCTTGGCTTGGTTCCATCAGATTGGTTGCAGTAGTCTGCAGAGGAGGGCAGACAGTAGGTATATGGGAACGACTAGCAGGCATTGGGAAAGGCGGCGAGGAAAAAGTGGGTCTTGAGGAGGGATTTGAAGGAGCGGAGGGAGGGGGCAAGGCGGATGTGGGTAGGGAGGGAGTTCCAGGCATGGGGGGCAGCAAGGGAGAAGGGTCGAAGGCGGTTGGGCGAGCAGGAGAAACGAGGGAGAGTGAGGGAGGGGACAGAGGAGGAGCAGAGAGCACATGCAGGAGTGTGTAGGGAGATTAGGTCCGAGAGGTAAGGGGGAGCTTGGTCGTGGAGTGTTTTGAACGCGAGTACCAGGAGTTTAAACAGGATACGTTCAGGAAGGGGGAGCCAGTGAAGAGAGAAGAGGAAAGGCTGCACATGGTCGAAGCGACGGGCAGAGTGAATGACCTTGGCAGCAGAGTTTTGGATTGCGATAAGGGGGGAGAGGTGAGAGCGAGGGAGGCCAGCAAGGAGGAGGAGGTTGCAGTAATCAAGGCGAGAGATAACCATGGCATGAACAAGGGTTTTGGTCAAGGAGGTAGAGAGAAAGGGGCGGATCCGAGCAATGTTATGGAGGGCAAATCAGCAGGATTTGGCAACAGAGTCAATGTAAGGTTTAAAAGAGAGGTGCGTGTCAAAAATGAAGCCCAAGCTACGGGCTTGGAGAACAGGATGGATGGTGACTCCATCGATGCAGATGGGCACGTGAGCCTTACCACCCTGCTGAACTGGTTTGGCAGCATGGATGGACAGAAAAACCATTGTTAGGCAGAACGAGCATTTTTTTGCCAAGGTAACACCCAGGGGGGACCTGCAACGAGCTCAGAATAACAAAAGAAGCAGGAGGGAGGAAGTGATCCCCCTGCAAAGAAAAGAAGAGACAGGATCTTCACTCTCTCTTCCATCTTGACCAACAAAGAGTAAGCAGTTTGCAGGAGAGCCTGAACAACCATGAACTAGAGACTTTCCAATTCACTAAAAAAACCAAGCCTGGCCTCACTACCAAGGCCACGCGAGACTCTGATGGACCTGTACTGCACCTTAGGGTAAGAGGACAGTTAGGGAACTTCAGTGGATTTTAGAATGCGTTTGCTTTATAATTGATTTATCGACTTGCACGATCTGATCAACAGCCTTATACTTGTATGTACTAAATATATGTTTTATAACCAAGCCTAGCGAGCTTGTGTGTTTGTTCGGCTTTGGGGGGGTTCAATAAGGGGGTACCCTATATAGGTGAAAGCCTAGATGGACCTTTTTTATATAAGACAACCCCACTGTGAAGTCTTCCAACTATGGGTGGCCAGAGAAGGTTCTCTGAGTTACGACTGGGCTGGGAGAATAAGGGGGAGAGGGGGGCGTTTCTGGGGGTGCGGGGGACAGCCTAAAGAGAAAGAGGGGGACCCCAGTGACAGCATTATCAGGGTGAGAGGCCCAAATGGTGCTTCTCTCCGAAATGAGCTGCCCCATTACCCACTTCTCTTTCTATAGATACTTACAGGAAGACAAAAAACACAGGGAGAGTGAAGGAATTCGTTGGATGGAATTACAAAGAAAGAAAAGTTGGGCTATGAGTAAATCTGTAAGCTGTCGAGCAAAAGCAATGGATTCCCATAAAAGCCTTGAGACGACACTTAAAGAAAAGCTGAAGCAGAACTGGTCAGTATTCCAAGTCGCATAAGCTAAATGATCCTCTGCAGCAATTACTTGTCAATAACTTGCAGCCAACAGATAAACTTGAAAAGGGAACAAGTTTGGATGAACATTGATCTTGCAACCATGCTCATATCCCATTCATTTTGGTTTATATGCATTTCAGCACAGCTCTCCCCAGCCAAATCCAGAATACAAAGACCACAGTTAGAGGGTCTTGTCCAGCACAACCACACTACATAACGATTTGTGTTTTATTTACTTATTTTTAAAAATCTTGGATCTGAAACATTGAGCCAGCATTAGTGGTAGCACTGTTTAGCCTCTAACAGGGCCATAGAAAGTATGGTAGCATTATAAAAGCATTTTATCAGACACTGGTTGTACGCAGAACAGTTAGGGATGTATCTTGAGGCTAGTCAAAAGTCTTCGCCAGCATAAGCTCCGTACACCTCAGCAGAGCTTGTGCTGACAGAGTAGCTTTAGAACTGGCCTGCCTTCCTGCTGATCAGAAACTGAGAATTCTGATATGCACAATGAATAGACAGGAAACTTTTGTTTCAGGCAGAATGACCGAAAGAGAACAAAAGAGTATAAAAAAGAACTGGAAGAGATGAAGATGAGGGTCAAGAACAGACCGTACCTTTTTGAACAGGTCACAAAGGTAACCAAACAACTGTGCCAGTTGGTCTGGTTTTATGGAAAGCCAAAGAGAGGGTATTGTGCCAGGGAGAAGGGATGGCTTCTGGATCTTGACATGTATGCAAGTAATTGAAGTGCCGCTAAATTACTAAAAGCCCTACCTTATTAACCCACTGAGATCACAGCCTACAAGTTTTAAACTAGCTGCTTCCAATCTGTCCCTCGTTAACACAGGGAAATAGGGTTGCTTTGGAAAAATAAAGATTGGGGCACCGTTCTTGGTATCTTGAGCAAGGGGGCCGTCAGGTGGGAGGAAAGTAGCTCTCATCTGGGATGTGTACACACAATGACTTTAGAGAGGCATTCCATTGACTAACGTGTTAAAAGTAGAACTGCCTTGTTGTGACAGAGTATTGTAAATAGTTCCTGGCTTTGTTTTAAATTGACATTAAGTGGCTTAGTAATTGTATATAGTATTTAAAATACACATTATTATTTAGTAGCTAGGCTGCAGCTGCTACTCTTTCACTGTGGCTGTAGAACTCCCAGAAGGGAGTGGCTGATTCTGCTGAGATTCATTGGTAGTTGGGATGTAGCAATTATGGAATATCCATTGGGGTGGCAGGGGCCCTGAGGGGGGAGTGATAAACGAAGCTCCCAAGGAAAAGAGGCAAGAGGAGCAGACTCTCAGGAAAGGAGGTCCCTGGCAGCTGGAGGGGGCACTTACCTAAAGCAGGCCCCAGGGTGACAGGCTATGGGACAAGGGTTGATACAGCATCTCCCTCTGGGACCCACAAACCTCTCAAATTCTGAGGGAAAAGCTATGGACTTGATGGTTTGAATTAAGTATAAATAAAAAAAATAAACATAACTGTGTGAAACCTAATAGTGATAGGAGGCTAAAGTTTTCATCCTTTGCTTTTATTAGTCTTTCATCCCATGTTCCCTGCTTTTCCATTCCCTAACGTTCTTATTGTTTAAATTACGTTATGTTTAAATAAAGTCTTCTGTTGTTTCAGTCTGATTACTGGCAAGTAAGGGATCTCTCTGTCTTTCCCTCTGAATACCCAAAGTAATAGAACTACCTCAAGAGGGGACGGTCAGATCTCCACTGCTCCACCCCAGTTGTTTTCGCTAGAGATATTTTACTGGGGGTTATATTAGGTATTTGCAAAAATAGAAGGCCTAGTCCTGTATGGCTAAAACTGTTTTCATTTTCAATTCCATAGTATGGTGCCCGCCAGGAGGCAGAGCGACTGTACCAGAACACACTCCGTCAGGTTGGACTGAATGAGGAATTTGTAAGGAACAAAGGGAGAAATGGCACTGACCTACCAGGGGCGGAGCAATCTGGAGCTCTGAGGTATTTCAAGCAGTAAGGATAAGCCAGCTCTCCTCTTTTTACCTAGACAGAGACGTTCTTCTGCAGAAGGTGCAGCCCATACTAATTACAGTTAAAAGTACAATTTGCACCTATGTCCAGTACCATAATAATTCTGCATTCTACACAGCATAGAATAAAGCAGATGTTCTGCAATGCAAGAGAGATTTTAACATTTAAAATCTATGACATTTTCTACAGATCTCTCGAGTCCCTGAAGGATACTGATGCTGGCACTATACAGAAGGAAGAACAATCTCAGGCGTCAAGGATGAAGGAAATAACATAGGAACCCAATCGTTGGATCCATGTACCTACTCTTGATTATTTTCTTTGATGACAGATACTCAAATTATTCCTCAGAAAACTATTTCCAAGCTACTACTGATTATTGTGGGGTTCAGTCACATGAAAACATCACTCCTGGACCTGGGGAGGTAAAGACTGACTAATGCCTAAAGCAATTCCGACCTCGCCACTACTGTCCTTTTACTCTGCTCAGTCCCTCACAGATGTTCCCCTGTCCTCTTCTCTGGTTTCCTGGGTTCAGAATGAGCACTGGGAGGGAGCTGAGGAAGCTGAAAGAGAGAAAAGGCATTTAGGGAGTTGCAACACTATTGCCAGTAAGAAGCATATTTTCACTCCTGGTCTTTGGTTACACTGGGTGCAGTCAGACGAGCTGCGGCAGCCTGATCCCTGTGTGGCCTGGTGGTGGGCAAGTGCTGCTGCCACACTGCTGGGCCAGTGCAGGGAGCCGGACAGAGGTCGCAGGAGAGCCAGGCAGGGCTGCCGCTGTCACATGAGCAGACGCCAGGCCCTGTTCCACCTCCCTTCCCGAGCCCGACCAAGATCCTACCCTCCTACCCTCATGACATGGCCATGAGCAACAGCACCCGCCGCTCAAGGCCTGCAGCAGTGCTCCCCACATGGCAGAGCAAGTTCAGACTGGACACACGAGTTGCCCTGCCTTGGGCAGCTATACACCATGCTGCGTAAGGCTACTCTGCGACATGACATCAGAAATTTTCCAAGGATGTGTCATGTAGCAACCAGCTGCTCATCCCACCCTGGGTTGGGGGAAACATCTGACAGGTGCTGGCCACACTATTATTATTATTATTATAAGCATTTATTTAACGCCAGTGATGTACCTGGCGCTTTACAAAAAATAAGATGGACATGGTCCCTGCCCGAGAGCTTACAATGCACTCCATCATTCAGCCCAGCTGCCCAGAGTGGGGTAAGGCTACCCGAGTTGTTGTAGCCTCCCCACTATCTCGTGTGACTTCACCCTTTGTGTTCAGGATTAAATGGCTTGTAAAACCCACATCATGCATGTAAGAAGGCTAGTATCTTTCAAAAGTTTTGTTCTAAAGTAATTGTGTTTGGTACATTTTGACTTCTTTCTTGTTGAAAATGTTAAGGGGACTCCGACAGCTGTGCAGAATAATAGGATTATTGATATTATTATTATATATATTATATATTAAAATTTTTATGCCACCCCCTCCTGCCTCAGGCATCTCGGGGCAGCTCACAGCATATTAAATGTTTTAAAACAAACAATAATAATTCAATTAAACATAAAACCCCATCCCCCCACCCACCCCATCTCCCTCAGGAAAGGCCTGGCGGAACAGCCAGGTCTTACACTGTCTGCGGAAAGAGGGGAGGCTGGCAGCCAAGCGGATCTCCAACGGGAGGGAGGTCTACAGCCGCAACGCAGCCACTGAGAACGCCCTCATAGTGGACACCTGGGAAACCCGGGGGACCTCGAGGAGGGCATCCCCAGCTGACCGCAGGGGCTGCTCCAGGACCTGGCGCATGAAGCAGTTCTGCAGATAGGTGGGCCCAAGCCATTTAGGGCTTTAAAGGTCAATGTCAACACCTTGAATTGGGCCCGGAAGCCTACCGGCAGCCAGTGCAGAAAGTGAAGCACCGGTGTGATATGCTCTCGTCCCCATCAAAAGACGGGCCGCCGCATCCTGCACCAGCTGCAGCTTCCGAGCCAACACCAAGGGTAGCCCTATATAGAGCGCGTTGCAGTTATCCAGTATTGAGGTAATAAAAGCATGGATGACTGTGGCCAGATCCAAGTCCGAACCACACGGCCTAAGCCGACGCACCAGGTGTAACTGGCAAAATGCTCCCTTCACCACAGCCACCACCTGGGCATCTAGGCGGAGCTGTGGGTCCAGAAGCACCTCCAGACCTGAGAAACCAGGGAAGGACAGACCCCATCAATGATAGGGGCCACCACTCCCTCGGCCCTCCCCACAACCATCACCTCCGTCTTGTCAGGATTAAGCCTCAGGTGGCTCGCCCTCATCCAATCCCCCACAGCGAACAAACACCGGGTAAGCACCGAGACTGCTGGGCCTGAGTTGGAGGAAAATGAAAGATATAGCAGGGTGTCATCAGCATATTGATAACTTCTCCCTGTGGCTCCTCCTGGACGGCCAGTCAGCACAGTAGGGTATATCCCCGTCACTATCAGTAGGAGGCAGACATCCAACTTTTGTGTCTCCAGTACGGGGATTATCCTTTCGAACCCCAGTTGATTGTCTGCCTTCACACAGATAGGATGCAGGCTGGCTGCCTCCAGGAGGATCCATACACAGGCAGCAGGAAAAGGAGCTCCAGGTGCCAGGGGAGGAGGATTCCTCACACTGTTCACCTCCCCTGCCCCACGGGGAGGGGTTCGCGAGCTGATCCGGGACTCATCCTCATCCAAGGGTAGGATAACCCCGAAGAGCGGGTGTAGCACCCACCTGGGGTTAGCTACAGGGCCAAAGGAACGTCCCTTCCCGCTGCCTAGGGGATGCACCCTGAGAGCATCTAGCCCAGGGTCTCGCACTGGCTCCCCAGACCGGGAGAAGACTTTCTCCGCAGGCATCCCCCGCAGAGGGGGGGGGATTACAGGAGGGTGAGAGCACCGTAGCCTCGCGGCGGCTCCTCTTCTTCAGGGAGAGAAGGATTAAACGGGGGCCATCCAGCGTTCCGCTGTCTCAGCCCCGCTCTCCACTAACCCCCCCACCGCCCCCGCCATTGCCAGCCTCCAGGGGCTCAAGCGGCGAGGTTCCCACTCCTCCGTTTGGCCAAAGACCGCTGTTCCCCACCCCCTCCTCAAAGGGGATTGCATAAACGTTCCGTTAGTGCTCCCCTCCTCTCCCGCCCCCCCCGACGCAGCCAAAAAGGGCGCGGGCGGGGGAAAATGTAGCCCAGAGCGAGGGAGCGCTCAGCTTCATACGGGGAGGAGCCATAAGGAGCTGGCCTATAGCGAAGCCTCCTTTAGATCATGTGAGGCTGGGTTAACACTCTGCAGGCCGTTCCCCACAGTTCAGTTACTGAACGGTGTCTAGGAGGGTGCATCAGTTGATCTCCCTGGGACAGCAAGGCCGAGCTCTAAAATGGCGGCAAAAAATAAAAGGCCCTCAACCACGGTGGAACAGCGGACAGATACTGTGAGTCCCCCCACCCCGCAGCCTCAGGACGTTCATATGGAAGTCCTGAAGGAAATCCTGGCCGTTTTAAAACGTAAAAGTTCCCCCCCCCCAGACACGGAGGGAGGAAACCATTCAAGGGCCACTCAAAGGGGGCTGGGAAAGGCAAGGCCCCGCCGCGAAAAAAGGCCAAGATAGCGGCACTCCTAGACTCTTCAGTATCCTCAGAGGAGGAACAGGAGGAGGTCGCATCAGTCTCCTCTGGAGAGGAGGAGACAGTGGCCCCCCACCCAGGGGAGGGTACTGCACAGGATGCAGAGGCCATAGCAGAGGAGCTAGAACAGGAGGCCCGAGAGGAACAGATTTCCTCAGAGGAAGGAGCAGAGGGGTCCTCAGTGGAAGAAGGGGAGATAGAGGACACGGAGATGGAACAGTCTGGGGATCCAGACTGGCGTTTTCCAGTAAAATATAGAGACCAGATTCTGGATCAGTTAAATAGGACCCTGCACTTGCAACAAAAGAAGGCTAAGCAGGCTTCCTCGGAATCCTAGGAGGAGGAGGAAGAAGCCAGACGCTACATCCCCAGAGCTAGCGCTAGGGATAAGGGAGTAGTGCTAGACAAAGCCTATGAAAAAATAATTATGAAGGAATGGCAACAGCCAAATAAGCTTTATAAAATGAATAAAACTCTGTTGTCACTCTACTCCCTCCAGAAGAATAAGGAGCTGCTCCTAGCCATACCCAGAGTGGATGCGGCAGCAGCGTCGCTAGCTAGGAACTCAGTATTCCCCACCGAAGGGGAATGCTACCCAAGGGACCCCACCGACAATGACATCGAGTCAAACCTCAGGCGTAACTTTGAGGAGATGACTGCAGTAATGAGAATGGCTCTGGTTACCTCATATTTCTCCAGAGCACTCATGATGTGGATCAAAAGGGCCAGAGACCCCAAAGTATCCACAAAAATGACAAGGATTCTGTCAACTAGGATCCAGCTAGCGCATTCTTTCATAGCGGACTCATCCACAGACATATTAAGGTGGTCCGCAAGAGCCGTAGCATCGAATGTAGCGGCAAGACGCAGACTGTGGCTGCGTTCATGGAGGGGGGAATCCCACAGCAAAAAACACCTTGGTGGGAGGTCCTTTTCAAGGATCAAAACTGTTTGGGGTGTGCCTCGATAAGGTACTTACTGAGGCGGCGGACAAGAATAAGAAGCATACCCTGCAGAGTATAGGCCAGAGCAGAAAGAATTTTCGTCCCTTCGGCCAGCGCCAACAACAAGGGGGTAATAGGAAGCCCTCCTACGCACCAAGGGGCAGACAGCAGAGGTATAGACCTCACTGGTCCAAACAGAAGGGGCAAGGGAACAGAGCCAAGCAGTTCCAGTCAGCCAACAGATCAAAATCTGAGGCATGACTATCAAGACTTTTTTGCAGACCCACAGAACCTAGGGGGGAGACTACAAAGGTTCGGAGACAAATGGCGGACTGCCACATCAGATCGATGGGTCTTGCAAACGATCATAAAAGGGTATTCTATCAAGTTCAGCGAATGCCCAAGAGACTTTTTCATTCCCTCCCCACGCCCCAGAAATCCCAAGAAACATCAGGCCATGCTGAAGGAAATTCACAGATTAAGAGACATAGGGGCCATCCAGCAGGTACCGCCGCCCAATCGAGGGCAGGGGCTATACTCAATCCTATTTTTAGTCCCAAAGAAAACGGACGAGTGGCGGGCGGTGCTGGATTTAAAAAGGCTAAACGAATGCATAAGACCAAAAAGGTTCAAGATGGAAACACTGCAATCCATCAGGTCAGTGATAGAACCAAACGAGTGGCTTACGTTGTTAGATCTAAAAGAGGCGTACCTACATGTGCCAATTCTTCCTGCTCACAGGAAATGGCTGAGGTTCCACTACAACCAAATGCGCTGGCAGTACGCAGCCCTACCGTTTGGCCTGTCCACAGCTCCCAGAACCTTCACAAAGGTCCTGATTCCCCTAATAGCAAAGCTCAGAGCGGAGAGAATCAAGATCCATCCCTATCTAGATGATCTGCTGGTACGCTCCCCGAACCTGCATCAAGCAAGGGCGGATGTACAAAGGGTGATATGCTACCTACAAGAGCACGGATTCATAGTGAATTTCAAAAAGAGTCACCTGGAACCTTCCCAGTCATTAGAGCATCTGGGAGTTGTCCTAAACACGCGACTATTCAAGATGTTCGTGAGCCAACAGCGGCGTCTAACTCTGATGAAGTCGCTGAACCAAGTCTGCTGCAACCAGAGATCCAGACTGAAGGACCTGGCCAGCCTCCTGGGGAGCATGATCTCGTGTATCGGAATCCTGAGGTGGGCGAGATTACACGCAAGGCCTCTCCAGAGGTTTCTACGACCATGGCAAGATCTACTGACTTCAGGGGCAAATCCATGGTTGATGGTACCCCAGAAGGTAAAGAAATCCCTCCAGTGGTGGAAAGATCACAAAAGATTGGACACAGGGATCCCAATCATGGACCCCGAGAGAAGGGTCATAACAACAGACGCCAGCACCTCAGGGTGGGGTGCACACATGCAAGGAAGATCAGTCCAGGGAAAGTGGTTAAAATGGGAGAAAAAACACCACATAAACTGGCTAGAACTCAGGGCAGCGTACTTGGCAATGAAGAAACTAGCCCCCCGAATTTGGGGACACCACGTGCAAATCTACACAGACAACATAGTGACCAAGGCCTATATCAACCACCAAGGGGGATCTTGGTCGGAAGCCTTACATCAACAAGCTCTAGCGATGCTAAATTGGGCGGAACAGAATCTACTGTCGATCACAGCAGTACACGTACCAGGTGTAAAAAATACACAAGCCGACTGGCTCAGCAGGGGGACACTAGACCCAGGGGAGTAGTCCCTGCACCCGCAGACGTTCAAACTGATAACAGAGACGTTTGGGTCGCCAGAGATAGATCTATTTGCCAGCCCAGCAAACACAAAAACAAGAGTCTTCTTCACCAGATTCCCCAACAAACGAGCAGCGGGATTAGATGCACTCAACAGCCCGTGGCCACAAGTTCTTCTTTTCGCCTTTCCTCCGTTCCCGATGATTCAAATGACCGTAGCAAAGATAAAGAGGGAACGAGCAGAGATCATACTGGTAACACCATACTGGCCTCGTCGACCATGGTTTGCGGACATAGTAGCCATGACAACGGCACCACACCTCAGACTACCACTCAGGGAGGACCTCCTAACACAAGGACCAATAAGACACGAGAAACCAGATTCGCTATGTCTGACAGCATGGCGATTGAGAGGCGGGCTCTCACAAAATTAGGTTATTCTCAACAGGCGATGGAGACCATGCTCCAGTCCAGACGCCCTGCAACCAGGAGAATTTATCAAAGTACATGGGCAAAATTTGCAGAGTGGTGTGGGAGTAAGGGAGTAAACCCCGTTAAGGCACCAGTCAAGGTGATACTAGTTCCTGCAGGAGGGCTTAAGTAAGGGGTTAAGTCCAAACACCTTGAAAAGACAGGTAACCGCTCTCAGTAGCATTATTAGCTCTAGGAAGGGAAGGAGTGTGTCTAAACATCCTCACATCATAAGATTCCTTAGAGCAGCAAAATTGGTGTCACCTCCGGTGATCCACCGCTTCCCTTCTTGGGATCTAAACTTACTGCTAAGAGCCCTGACTACAATCCCTTTTGAACCTCTTAGGGAGGTCTCTCTGTATTACATGTCTCTAAAACTGGCTTTTCTGATAGGAATTACTTCGGCCAGAAGAGTGTCAGAGTTGAGTGCCCTGTCGGTAGAACCCAACTTATGCATATTTAAGGAGGAATTGGTGACGCTGAGACTAGATCCCAGTTTTATTCCCAAGATAAATACTCCTTTTCACAGGGAACAGGAGATAAACCTCCCTTCGTTTTGGCCTAAACCATCGCACCCTCAGGAGCAGGTTTGGCACACGTTAGATGTCAAAAGGGCGCTAAAGATCTATATTGAACGCTCTGCGTTATTCAGGAGATCTTCAGCCCTATTTGTAGCTTATGGCCCACAAAACAAGGGTTTGAGAGCTTCAAAATCCACTATTGCTAGGTGGATAGTTCTCTGTATTAAGGAGGCTTATAGAGCACAAAACAAGACCCCTCCTAACGGAATTTTTGCGCATTCACTTCGAGGGGCAGCTACCTCGCAAGCATTTAGACATACTGCTAGCTATGGAGAAATATGTAGAGCTGCAACGTGGTCCTCGATTCATTCCTTTACAAGGCATTATAAGATACCTCTACAGGAATCGACTGAGGCAGCGTTTGGAAGAAGGGTTCTACAGGCAGTGATTTAGTGTCCTGCCTGATTCTTGTTAGCTCATAGAGATAATCTTCCCACTCGACAGCACGCCATATACGAAAGAGGGACACTGCTTGGGTAAGTCCCTACTGTGCTGGCTGGCCGTCCAGGAGGAGCCACAGGGAGAAAGGAAAATTGGGCACTTACCTCCTGAATTTTCCTTCTACTGTGGTTCCTCCTGGACGGCCAGACCCACCCGGAGTTTATCAGACTCTGGGTTGAGGTCTGTAATTTATAGTTAAGGTTTGAATTCCAGGCAAGTATAGTGCAGGGCATAGGCTGTCTCTTATACACATCTAGATGTGTATAAGAGACAGGGCATAGGGCTCCCTTGCATCGTCTGGACTGGATATGGTTTTCAGAGAGTTTATTCCTTACATATAGGCCAGTTGCCATATGAATCCATTCTTACATAGGAATCAATTTGGTTAAGTAGTTAATAATTATTGTTATTTAAGTGTCTTCAGCAGCAACGAGCGAAGGCTATATTAGACTGGGGTTCGAAAGGATAATCCCCGTACTGGAGACACAAAAGTTGGATGTCTGCCTCCTACTGATAGATAGTGACAGGGATATACCCTACTGTGCTGGCTGGCCGTCCAGGAGGAACCACAGTAGAAGGAAAATTCAGGAGGTAAGTGCCCAATTTTCCCATCTTACTCCATACTCCCTAACAACCTCTCCCAGAGGCTGCATATACACATTGAACATGAGAGGGGTTAAGATGGAACCCTGTAGTACTCCACACGTGAGGCCCTGGGGTGGGTGGGGGAGATGAAAACTCCCCCAGCACCACACGCTGGGTTCTCCCAGCCAGGAAAGAGTGGAACCATTCAAGAACAGTCCCACCGGTCCCGCAGCCGAGTCACCAACATCTCATGATCAACGGTATCAAATGCAGCCAAAAGATCTAATAAGATCAGCAGGGTCAAATGACCCTGGTCCACCTCACGGGAGAGGTCATTGGCCAAGGCCACAAGTGCAGTCTCCATGCCATAACCTGGATGAAAGCCCAACTATGAGGGATCGAGAAAGTTAACCTGGTCCAAATGCCCCTGAAGCGGCTGAGCCACCACCCGTTCAATAACCTTCCCTAAAAAGGGAAGGTTAGAGACTAACCGATAACTGGCAAGGGCGTCAACGTCCAAAGATAGTTTCTTGACCAGGGGCCGCACCACCGCCTCCTTGAGACAGCCCAGCACCCTGCCCTCCCCAAGGGAGGCGTTGACTATCCCCGCCAGGAACGGTCCCAATGTCTCCTGGCTAGCTTTAACCTGTCCGGACGGGCATGGATCTAGTTCAGAATAGGTGGCTCGAAGAGTCCCAAGAGCATCCCCCGCATCTGAGGGAGACACTGCCTGAAACTCATCCCATAAAACCGGACAAGAAGGAGCTTCTACTGCCTCTGACCCGTTCCCTGCTGAAAAAGTCGCATCAAAACTGTGGTGAACTTGAGCGATTTTATCCGCAAAAAAGTTTGCAAACAGTGAGCATTTGATGGTTCTACGTCCAGGTGGAGGGAAGCCGGACCGACCAGCTCCCTCACCACCCCAAACAGCTCAGCCAGGCGGGACTTAGTGGATGCAATGCAGGCAGCAAAGAAAGGGCAATTGGGTTCCTTACCTTGTGAAATGCCCTTCTATGTTCCTCGAGGGAGGTCATTCGTATGAAGGGAGCGATCTCCTTCTGGTCACGAGGCAGCAAAGCAACTTTCAATTGGGCATGCATAGGGGGATCGTGCCCTTGCTTTCCAAAGTGTACCACAGCCGAGGGAATGTAACTACTTATCTGGAAAAATAAGAACAATAAAATCTCTCCCTCCTATGGGGGATCAACTAAGGAACTACCCCTGATGGGGAAAACAATTTAGGTCTGACGGCGCCCAGGTATAACACCCAGGTGGGCCAAATGACCTCTCAAGGGACATAGAAGGGCAATTCACAAGGTAAGGAACCCAATTGCCCTTTCTATGCCCTCTCATCCAGTCATTCGGACAAAGGGAGGTAAAGCAATGTAGAATTTGGTAGGAGGGGGGGGAACAGGGTGCCTAGGGAGAGTTGAGGACCCCCTGCAGCACCCGCTGCCCAAAGGCAGCTTCAGCTGTCGAACAGATCTATCTTACAGTTTTTGCTGAAGGTGTGCAAACTTTTCCATGTGGTTGCCTTGCAGATTTCACTAATTGGGGCTCGGAATCTGAAGGCCCAGTTGGCAGAGGCCCCCCGAGTAGAATGAGCTAGAGTTCTGGCTGGCGGTAAGAGATCTACTGCTGTGTACATGTCCGCAATATAGACTGAGATCTATTTGGCAATGACCGCTTGGCACCCCTAGAGCGCGGATGGTAGTTAACCAGAAGACAGGACGTTCGTCTAAAGGCCTGAGTGAGCTTGAAATAAATTTTGAGCGCGTGGCGAACGTCTAGGGTACGCCATAGTCTCTCCAGTCTGTACTGGGGATTGGGACAGAAGGAAGGAAGGACCACCTCCTGTGAAAGGTGGAACATAGAGGATACCTTCGGAAGGAAGGTAGGGTCCAAACAGAAGACTACCGATTCCTTCCGGCAGGTGCATAGGGCCGGATCGATGGAGAGGGCCCCAATCTCTGATACCCTTCTGGCTGAGGTGATAGCAATAAGGAATGCCACCGTGAGTGATAGGAAGTACAAAGGAGACCTCCCGGAGGGGTTCGAAGGGGGCTCCCGTTAAGGCCCGGAACACCACATTGAGGCTCCAATTAAGAAATCTATGGACAACAACGGGGGGGGGGGGGGGAGATGCAGTGGGCAGCCCTCAGGAATTGCCCAATATGTGGGTGGGTCGCTAGGCGTTGTCCTGAAGAAGCTTCTAGGGTGCTGTCTAGGGCTGCTAGCTGTCTGGTCAAGGTATTTGGTCGGAGACCCTTGTCTAATCCTTCCTGGAGGATCTGCGGTACTGATGGGGAATGGGGGGAGACCTGATGGGAATGGCACCATTTGACAAAAATCCCCCAGGAGCACTGGTAAATGCGTTTGGTGGACTTACATCGAGACGCCAAAAGCGTCTGTACTATGGGGGCAGAATACCCTAGCTTCAGGAGGGCTGCAGTTTCAATAGCCAGACTGTCCGTTTCAGGAAGCTCGGTTGGTTATAAAACAGGGGCCCCTGGGCTAGCAAATCTGGGGTCACCGGGAGCTCTAGCTGGTCCCCTGCGGTTAGAGTGATCAGATCAGGAAACCACAGTCTGCGGGGCCAGAAGGGGCTACTATGATGATTGCGGCTCGAAGCTTTTTGGTCCTCTGAATTGTTCGGCTCAGCATTGGAAATGGTGGGAAGGCGTACAGTAGGCCCTGGGGTCATGATTGATTTTGCACATCGTGGGCCTCTGCTTTGGGGTGAGGCCACCTGCTGGAAAACCGCTCCATCTTGGCGTTGGTTGCTGAGGCAAATAGATCCAGTACTGGGAGGCCGAATGTGTGGACAATCAGATTGAAGGCCGCTGTACTGAGGGCCCATTCGATGGGGTCTACTGTCTGCCTGCTCAGCCAGTCCGCCTCTACATTCTCCATCCCCCTGATGTGATAACGCCGTGAGTGAGAGGAGGTGTGTCTCTGCCCATAGGTGCAGACGTGATGCTTCCCCGTGGAGGGTCTGCGACCTCGAGCCTCCCTGGTTGTTGACATAAGCTAAGGTGGTGGTGTTGTCCGTGAGTACCCCGATGTGCTTCCCTTGTACGTGCTGGTTGAAATGAAGCAGGGCGAGTCGAACAGCTTTGAGCTCGAGCCAGTTGATGCTGTGTCTGCGATCTTGTGCAGACCAGAGTCCCTGTGCAGCTTCTGTGAGCAGATGGGGCCCCCCATCATGACAGGCTGGCGTCCGTTGTTGTCAGTTTGTCAGGTTCTGTCAGGGGAACTCCTAGGTCGAACTTGTGTGGGTTTTCCCACCATGAGAATGATTGTAGGGTCTCTTGGGTTACTATGATGGTAGCAGGTGAGCTGTTGATGATGGCTGTTTGCCATGGCCTGAGCAGGGACTGAAGGGTTCGGGAATTGAAGCGGCCCCATTGCAGGTGGTGGGTGCATGAGACCATCAACCCTAGCAGGGATGCAAGTGTCAGTAGTGGGGAATGCGGTTGAGCTCGTACCCTTTTGATTAGATGTCTGATCTTGTGTTGTCTTTGAGGGGGAATGAACACCCCGTCCTGTGCGGTGTCAATGATTACACCTAGGTGCTCCATTCACTGCGTGGGCGTGAGATGACTCTTGTCCCTGTTGAACAGAAACTTGTGGTGTTGAAGGTAGGAGATGGTGCGCTGCAGATGGGCTTGGGCAGTTTGACATGATGGGGCCCCGATAAGTAGATCGTCTAGGTAAAGGTAGATGGCTATCCCCTCCATGCGTAAATTTGCTATGAGGGGAACAAGAACCTTGGTGAATGTCCTCGGTGCTGATGCTAACCCGAAGGGGAGGGCCTGACACTGTTAGTGTTGACCCTCGTAGAAGAATCGGAGCCATCACCTGTGGGCCGGCAGGATAAGTACATGGGTACATGGAGGTATCCTTGAGGTCCAAGGAGGACATCCATTCGTCTCTGGATAGGGCCAGTGAGATCGAGGCCAGAGTCTGCATCTTGAAGCGTTGTTTTCCAAGTGACCTGTTCAGGTGCTTCAAGTCGAGAATTCCGCCCCGCCCCCCCTCAGTCCCCTGTTTTCTTCTGCACCAGGAAGATGATGGAATATAGCCCTGTCCCTTTTTTGTGCCATGGCACTTTTTCTATGACTCCTATGTGCTGGAGCCTGGTTAGTTCTGTAAGCATCGCCTTGTGTTTGGAGGGGATGCGTGAGCAGAGGGATACTCAGAAGAGCTCCTTTGGGGTGTATCTGAACGCTATGGAGTATCCTCTCGCCACTGTTTGAAGAACCCAGGCATTCATGGTTGATTGTACCCACCTGGGCATGAGTTGTAGCAGCCGAGTGCCAAGTCGGGTAGAGGTGGGGACGGAAGGTCTGGAGTAGTCATGACTCTTGGTTGCATGGGGGGGATCTGGAACAACGGGGGTAATGCTGGTGGGATGAGGATCTGTTGGCCCTTGCTCCGTGACCCCTCTGATTCCTGCTACGATTCCGAGAGTTCCAGGTGGTGCCCGAGAATTGGCTACGTCTGGGTCCCTGGTTGAAACGGTTGAAGGAGCGAAAAAAGCTCTTAAACGTTTGAACCTGGTTCTGGGTGTGTGTTCTGTCCTTACTGGACACCTCGGAGAGCGCCTTGTCCAAGGCAGAACCAAATAGTTTTCCCCCCTTGAAGGTGCTATTTACCAGGAGGTTTTTTGCATGGGGATCCGCCCGCCAGGAGCGGAGCCACAACCTGCGCCTAGATGCCACGTTGGTTGCCATGGCCTTGGCCGCCCAGGTGAGCATGTCCATAGATGAATCCACTAGGAAAGCATGGGCTAAGGTGACATTGGTGGCAAGCTTACGGGACAGAGAGGCAGAGATATCGGGGTTCTTACCCAGCTTGAACCACTTCATAATGGCCCTAGATACGGAGGAGGAGGTGGCGGCCATGCATAGGATGTTGGACAGAGCCTCGTAGCTTTTCTTTAGACCCACATCAACCCCCTTGTCGGTTGAGTCTTTGGGGAAGAGGTCCCCATCAGCCGGGAATACAGACTGGCGGGCGAGGGAGGCGGTTGCAGCATCCACTAGGGGCAATCTGAAAATTGGGTTGCTATACTTGTTGAAGGAATAAAGTGCCTGCTGGGCTTTGGACAACTTAAAAGATTTGGTGGGTAGCTTCCATTGTGCCCTTATTTTTTCAAATGCTCTAAGGAGGCCCTCCTAGAGCTGTGGTCCAACTTAGGGGATGAAATCCCTATGCGAATGGTCGTTCTCATCGGAGGAAGACTCCAAATCTTTTTTCTTCGGGGTCTTGGATGTGATTTTAAGCACTCTCTCTGCTCTCCTGATTAATTTTGGACCTTGGTTGTATGGAAACTCCCTCGCCAGTTCCTTATGCCCCTTGGAAAGGATATCTTCCCACCCCTGCGTCTCGCGTTCAGAATGATACGTGTGGATAGAAGAAGCAGCTGCCAGGTCCTCCTCTGAAGAGGACCCTGTAAAGAGAGTGCTGGTGCTTGGGTTGATTTAGTGGCTCTGCTGCGTTTCGTGGAGGGGGGGGGCGGGTCTGAGCTGGACTCTTCCTGGGGCAACTCGCCCTCCTCACTAAGGAGTCCAAGTCGTATTCCTCCGAAGAGGAACCGAGGAGGTTTTTGAGGGATTTTTTTTTTCTGCAGAGGCTTGCATTGACTCCTATGTTTGCCCTTGCCCGCAGCTTTGGAAGTGCCTTTAAAGGAGGCTTTAGGGCTGGGGGAGGGGATGGGGGGGACGGGGTCGCTTGCAAGCGCTGTGCACCCTGTTCTGCTTGCTCTCTATGCGGGCCAAAACCCCCATCATAAACCTAAGGGCATCCAGCTGCACCTGCTGGAAATCCATGAAATGGGCCCTCTTACTTGTGAGGAGGCAGCTGAGGCTTCCTCCTCCTCCTCCATTCTGGTCTCCTCGTGCTGCGTGCCCACCTCGGTCTGGACAGGAGGGGAAATGCGTACGGTTTCGCTTTCCTCTGTAGTTGCTGCTGCGGGGCCTTTTTGTGTCATGGGGCGAAGAGCCACAGCCCAGCGTTTTGCAACTTCAGCCGTGGCAGGCAGCCAAAACGGGGGGGGGGGCGTATCCAGTGGGTCGAACCCTGCGCCTGTTCTACCCTGGTTCGTGCTCGAGAGAGAGGGGGATGGGAGGAGTTGAGGCAGCTCTGGTCACGTTGGTGCCTGGCGCACAAGGTACGTGGGGCTAAGTCCCTGCACACTAATACTGGAGGAGCCCCCCCTCAGAAGGAGTTGGGGGCTCGAAAGTCACCGTGGGTGCAGAGCACCCTGCTGGAGCTCCTGACAGTCTGGAGGCAGGCCTTCAACTGGGAAAGGGAGGGCATGATCCCCCTACGCATGCCCAGTTGAAAGTTGCTTTGCTGCCTCCTTGTGGCCAGAGGGAGATCGCTCCCTTCGTCCGAATGACTGAATGAGAAACATCCTTTGCTGTCCGCACAGCAATGGCATAGGTACGTAACAAGACTATGCTGCAATTGGTCAACTTCAGTATGCGAACACCACCACCGTTGCTCTAACCGCCGTCCTTCCTACTTCATCCACCGCAGCTCCCCGGTATACCACAGGGAGCTGCGTTGTCGGCAATTCAGAAGCAGACACCTGGGAGCCACACAGTTGATGGCCTCCGTTAGCACGGTATTCCACCTGGACACGAGGTCATCGAGCGAGTGGCCATTGAGGTCAGAGGAAACATTCCCTAGAGCTATCTGGATCCTTTCAGGTTCCACAAGCCTTCGGGGGGCGAACCAACCTAACTGGTTCCACAGCCTCCCGGGAGCCGACATGTGCCAGGATATCTGCCCAGAGATAATGATCCATCCACGACAAGGGCACTGCTGATACCTCCCCCACCTCAAGGCCTGTGCAAAATATCATGTCCAGGGTAGATCCTCCAACATGTGTGGGGCCTACTACTCTCTGAGACAGGCCCAGGGTTGCCATGGTGGCCACGAACTCATGCTCCGCCTTCCAAAGACTGGCGTCGGCATGGATATTGAAGTCCCCCAGAGCTATCGTCCTGAGGGACCACAAGATCACCTCCGACACCAGCTCGGTCAGTGCGTGCAGAGAGGCTGCCGTACAGGTAGGTGCATGGTATATCAGCAGTATCCCTACTCTGTCTCCAGCCAAATCTAACCCCAGATGGAGACCCTCTATACCCATGATAGATTGCACAGGGAATCTCCTCACAGGCCAGGTATCCTTAAAAATAATGGCTACACCATCCCTCCAGTCGCGGCTGATGCTACACAGAGTACTCAGCTGGAACAAGATCAGCCAATATAAGCCCTGATTCATTGTCCAGCCAGGTCTCCGTGACACATGCAAAGTCGGCTGCCGGGTCTAGATATGAATCAGTCTAGACACAACATGGTTGAAGTGTTTATTTGTTTATTTATAAAATATTTTTATCCCGCCCTTCCTGCCCACAGGGCAGCTTGGGGCAGTGAACAACAACTTAAAATAATAAAACAATAAAAGCAATTCAAAAGTTAAAAATCCCATATGCAGGAGAAAAAAAACCTCCCCCCTCGCCAAAAGCCTGGCAGAACAGCCAGGTCTTACACAAACGTCGAAATGACAGAGTGGAGGCCAACCGAGCCTCCTCCGGGAACGAGTTCCACAGCACAGGGGCAGCCGCTGAAAAAGATCCAACATCGGTGGCCACCCATCTCACCCGGGGAACCTCCAAAAAGGCTTCCACAGACTATCTCAGGGGTCACACGGGCACATGGGGAGGCGGTCCCGCAGATAAGCAGGGCCGTGAAGGACTTTAAAAGGTCAAAACCAGCACCTTGAACCTAGCTCGGTGCTTTATAGGCAGCCAGTGCAGAGCCCTGAGCACAGGCGTCGTGCTCCCTGCAGCCCGCCCCCGTAAGGAGACGGGCCGCGGCATTCTGCACCAGCTGCAACCTTCAGACCAGCTTCTCGGGCAGAGCCCACGTACAGTGCATTGCAGTAATCCAGCCTCAAGGTGATGAAGGCATGGATGACAGTGGCGAGGTCAGAGTCAGAGATACAGCCGAAGCCGCCGGACAAGCTGTAACTGCTGAAATGCACTCCCCGTCACAGCCACAACCTGAGATTCCAGGCTAGGCTGTGAATCAAGGAGCACACCCAGACTCCGCACCTGAGACACCATGGGAGGGCGAACCCCCCCAACAAGAGGAGATTCAACCACTCCCAGGCCCCCCAGGCCCTCGCCCACCAACATCACCTCCGTCTTGTTAGGATTCAGCTGCAGATGGCTCAATCTCATCTAAGCCCCCACAACTGACAGGCACTGGGAAAATAAGGAGACTACATGGCCTGGGTTGATGGAAAAAGCGAGGTAGAGCTGAGTGTCATCAGCATACTGATGACACCCTGAAATCCTCTCACGATCTTCCCTAACGGCTGCATATAGATGTTAAACAAGAGGGGGGACAGAATGGCACCCTGCGGGACTCCACACATGAGGTGCCGGGGGGAAGACACACTCCAAGATCACCCGATGAGTTCTCCCGGCCAGGAATGAACGAAACCAGTCCAAGACCGTCCCGCCAATCCCGGCACAGTCCCGGAGGCGAGTCACCAACACCTCATGATCAATTGTCGAATGCAGCCGAAAGGTCTAGCAGGACCAGTAAGGTCTGACGACCCTGGTCCAACGCCAGACGGAGATCGTCAACCAAGGCTACTAATGTAGTCTCTGTACCATACCCAGGCCAAAAACCAGACTGAAAGGGGTCAAGGAAACCAGTGCGGTCCAGATGTTCCTGGAGCTCCCGTCCCACAGCCCATTCAATAACCTTCCCTAAAAAGGGAAGGTTAGAGATCGGCCAATAACTGGCAGGAGCCTAACCACAGCCTCCTTCAGGCAGTGAGGCACTAACCACCCCAGCCAGCAACGGCCGTAACGTCTCCTGGCTTGCTTTCACCAGCCAGGACGGGCAAGGATCTTGTTCACAAGTAGCGGGACGAACAAATCCCAACAAGGACTCCACATCGGCAGGTGACACCATCTGAAACCAATCCCACAAAACAGGACAGGACATCCATAGCCCCACGATGATCCTCTGCAATAACTGTGGTACCGAAATTGTGGCGGATGCAAGCAAACTTATCTACGAAGTACTTGATAAACTGGTCATGGCAGTCACTGGATTGATCCAGGTGGAGACAGGCAGGACTGACCAAACCTTTCATCACCCAGAAAAGGACGTGACTTTGCAGATGCAATAAGGGCAGCAAAGAACTGCTGCTTTGCTGCCTGCACCGCCACAGCATAGGCCTTTAAATTGCTCTTATGCTGCGATCGATCATACTTGGCGCGAGTCTGGCACCACTGTCGCTCCAACTGCCTGCTTTCTCACTTCAAACACCGCAGACCCTCAGTAAACCAAGGAGACCTACGGGAGACTCAGGAGGGCAGCGGACACCTGTGAGCCACTCTGTCAATGGTCTCAGCCAACAGGGTGTTCCAGAAGGCTACGAGATCATCTACAGAGCGGGTGTCAAGGTCTAGGGGAAGCTCCCCCAGGGCATTCCGGAACCAATCCGGGTCCATAAGTCTCCGGGGGCAGATCGATCTAATAGGTCCTGCACCCCATTGGAGGCTGACATGCGCCAGGATGCACGCATTGCGGAGGTAATAGTCAGACCATGACAAAGGGTTCACCCCCCTGACTTCTACCAACTGACCCCCCGAGGCCTCAAGGCCAGTGCAGAAAGCCAACTC
>QEPC01003965.1:4288246-4340832 GCA_003113815.1 Sphenodon punctatus
ACAATTAATATAATGCCCCCTCCTCAGTCACATATCTTCACCCCCTGCTCCCAACCAGCCGGGGGGCGGAGCAGGACAGGCGGAGGCATACTCCGAGCTGCTGTACTGTAGTGCTCGGGCCGCTTTGCCCCAGCAGAAACGATATCCCTACTGGCCACCTCCACCGCCTCCGTCCGCAAACGACCCGCCAATGGCACTTCGTCAGGGCAGCTCCCCCTAATGATGTTACCTGGAGGAGGAGGGACAGCAGAGCACAGTGGTCACAGGTGGGGGGGAATTCCCAGGGCCTTGGGAGCCAACACCCCACCCCCCTTTCCAGTCCAGCCAAGCCTTCAGGGCAGCTCCCTCTAATGATGATACCTGGAGGAGATGTTGATCCCAAATGTAAGAGATAAAGACAAGGTGGTTCAGATGTTATCTTTTATTGGACCAGTGTCTGTTAGTGAGTATGCAAACTTTCCAGCCACACAGGGCCCTTCCTCTGGTGTGTAGAAAGTCTGAACTACAAGACTGAGCAAATGGAAGGGCAGTTATATATGATAGTCACTTGGGAGGGTTGGTGTCCCCCCCACCACCTTTTTTAAAAAAAAGTGTAAACTAGATTAATTTTTGCATATTTTTCCTTGTGCAACTGTTTCCCCAAAGACGGTTCCCAGAGACTGCTGTAACCCAAACCTTCCTTTAGGAGACTTAGTAACTCAAATGTTTAGTCTCTCCACTAGTTCTACAGCAGCTCTGCTCTTCTCATCAGTGCTGAGAAGCAAACAGTTTTCCTAATACAGTTGCAACTGGTTTTTCTTTTAAGTCCTATTACCTATTATTGCAGTTCTGAACACTGCTTTGACATGAAATTTGCAAAGTCCAAGAACAAGGAAGTGTATTTCTCCAAAATCTTTGAGTTACATTGTTAGTGACCTCACATTGAAATCTAAGCTTTTGTCTCATGTCAATTAATCTTCTAGTTCAGCCAGTTAAACAGCCTGTCTTCTAGTTCACACTTGCCCCAATAGCTAAACATCCTCTGTTATCTCTGGTTTAATGTTATCTTGCTCCGTCTGACTTCACTGACTCGGGAGAGAAAATCTTCTTTAGCAACAGCATTGGCATGGTTTCATTCCAAGAGGAACCAGGTCAAACTGTGTACATGAGCATGGTGCATGCCCTCTGTTTGCATCTTAAAGATCACAATATTAAGTACAGTTGACAGAACTTGTGTTTAACTGAAGGTAGGAAACTGTAGTTTTAGAGCTGAGTCTTGGCAGCTATAATGTTTTGAATGTGTAAAAGCCTTTTGAGATTTAAAAGATTTTTAAAAATATCTGTAAAATGCGTACTGTCTGTCTGCCCAATTTCCCACTGTACTGTAACAATTTAAGCAGGCAGGTTTTCACACGATCATTCAAGAAGCAGTTTTTAATAACAGTAAGTTGTTTAAGAAATTCCCAAAATAAAAAGTCACTAGCCAGCTGGCAAGTAACAGAAGCATCCCTCCCTTATCTACTTAATAAAATGCCTCTGGCATTAAGGGCTACTATATTTTCAAGGTCCTAATTTAGAGAGAAACGAGAATCTAATGGGGAAAAAATGCCAATTCCTGAAGTAAGTTTTTCCATGGATCAAGTTATACTGTCCAACTGTGTACGGGTATACAAGCAAAGCTGTACTTTATCTGTCCTTAGTAATCGAACAATCTAAGCTTTCATTTAAAAACCCCCCACATGTTTTAGTTATTCTGGTTAAATGTAGAATGCAGTTCTTGGGTTCAAAACCAGAATAAAGAGCAGCACAGATAGGAGTGTATATTAACCAATGCAGTATGCCCAACTTCAGGGGCATTACGTAGCCCCACTGTGCAGGTAGTCTCTACACAACATTTTGGGGGTATCATAGTCTGACCAAAGCTGCCTTCATTACACATATCCTCTTTGCTTAGGAGGTACACAGGGTGGGACCCAATATAAATATATTCTGTAGAGTAGTAAAATATAAAAGTCACTGTGCTATACTAGGCTGGAGAGGAAGCACGGAAAAAGGACTTCCAATCACCACCCAAAACTTCTGATTTCATTGTTCAAGGCTCATTTACTCTGAGCATTCATATGTATAACTAGGAGATTACATAGGGTAGTAAAAGATGTGTACATCTCCCTGTCTCAACAGAAAGTTAATTCTGGAGCCTACCAATGACATTTTAAAGTTACCTTACCAATTCTGTGAATTACAGCACTGCAAGTCATTTCAGATAAATAAAGCTGTTGGATTGTTGGTAGAACTTGATAAGAGCATTACCTCCCTTTGTCCTCACCTCAGGAACAACATGGAGTGCCTGGTTGGTTCTCCTACAGTAGGAGAAGTGCTCCGTATACAACTTGATGGGAGTGGGTAGGGGACGAACAGTGCATGGTGATTAAATTTACAATATTTGTAGAACACAATCTCCACCAAACTAATAAATCAGGAGTCAGAGAACTAAAGAGTCTGTTTATTTACAATAGAGAAAACAATTGAAGTCTTCTACCTCTGATTTTTAAATTAAAAATCCTAAACACACTAGTAAGCATTTAGAAATTAAAATATCATGGGGGAAAAGCAAGCAATGGAGCTGACTGAATAGTATCAGGCCTCAACCTTTGGGGCAAGCTGGAACCTTTAGGAACATATCTGCCTAAAGCAAGCGAATGTAGGAGCTCCTGCTCACAAAGAAAGAACCTTAGTGTCTCTTTAGAGCCACCCTACAAACAATCTGCAAAACCTCAGAAATTAGGACGGGACTGTAGTGGTCTGGTACAAAATCCACTACAAGAAAAATATAAGCTGTCACAACGTCTTGTGAGTAAACTTCCCAGTCATGAGCAAGTGGTTTTGGGGTGCAGCAGGAGCACTGTAGCCTATCCTTCTGATGCCAGGTTTAAAAAGTCCCACATGCCACTCCAACATTAACAGGTCCTGAATTTACCTTCAGGAAAGTTCCTGGTGACTGAAGCATATTCATATTCTAGTTCTTTTATCCCATTCTGGATTAATTTACTGTTGGTTCCATCAGGTCATGAAACATACACTGCCAACACAGCATAGGCTCTGGGTTCGGGTCCTGAATTTCTTGTTTTAACAGCTTTACACACAGATGTTTGTTCTCTAACTTCACGTCCTGTGTCTTCTCTTTAATACTTCATTTGTTCTTCCTTTTGTAACTATAAAGTCAACACATACAGTTTAAACTAATATTTAGGATCTGAAGACAAATGTTATTGCAGCTTCACCTATAATGAAGATAGGAGCCTACTGCTTCAAATTCTCCACGCTCTGGTACATAAAAGCATCTGCCCACCCCAAAAAACGTGCACAACATGCATCAGCACCCAGTCTCTACTGTCAAAGCCAGTCCACCACTGCTCAATTCAAAAATACTATCTGTACCTCTCTCCCCAATCATCAGAATACTCCTTTTTCTCTGGATAGTGCCAGGTACATTGCTGGCGCTATATAAAATCTTATTATAATAATAATAATAATAATAATAATAACAACCACCCCACCTTCAAGCAAATGACAAAGGCAGGAGGATCAATCTTAACCTATAAATATGCTATGTAAAACTACAGCTTTAAATAAGACTACCCACAGTGGAGGTGTAAACCAAACCTTTTTAAAAAAAATATGATGGCTTTTGGTCAAGTTCAGAAGCATTATGTGAGGTGATCTCAGGTCTCACCCAAAATAGTCTTAATATGGATTATGTGCTTCTGCATGAACTGTCAAGCTTGTTATGATAGGATAAGGCTGCTGCCCTATGAGAATATCTCATTTCTTGGGAGCACTTAGCAACTTTAAACCTTTTCCAGTTCCTGAAAGATGTTCTCACCAAGCCTGGTGAAAAGAAGGAAGATGATACAACCCAGAATATGTCAATTAGCATGTCATTTCTCTCTCAACTCTTCTTATGAGGACAAAAATAAAAGGTATAAGAGTTCAGTTTAGCCAGCAAAGACAGACCTAGTTATTTAACTAGAGATCTATTTGGCATGCTAAAACTAATTTAGCAGCATGGCTTTGGTAAAATCTTGTAAAGATACTGGATTTTCTAACTGGATTGTGTGCCGTATCTCTAGTCTTCTAGCAAAAAAAATGCAACCTAGAGAAGAAATTCTCTACTTGTTTCCTCTCCTCCTTGACTTGTCTTCCTTAAGAGCCTGATCCTGCTTTGTTCAAAGAAATGGGAGATACCACTAAGACTCAGTGACTCAACATGAATATTTAATGCTATTTCCAAGAATTCTTAACAAGAGTTTTCCCTTTTAAAACAAAGGTGGGGGGAAATAAGGAAGTTAGCTAAAATTCTTCCTGGAGCTTTTGAGTTTAAAATATTGCATGTGCATTTAACAAACATTAAAAAGAACTTGTCTGGTAGTGACAGAAAGTGACATCAGAACTGCAGCAATGCAATACTGAACTCAGGCTACTATAGTGTTGAAACATAAGTAGCAAACTGGATAACTTGGTTATCCTTTACCCATATTTGAGACCCACAACAAAACCATGCCACATTCTAAAGACTCGAATGAATTTCTCTCTTTTGATTTATAATAATTAATTTGGAGACAACAAAGATGAAAATACAAACCTTCAATTTTCTTCCGGAATTTAGAATATTAGAATTGTGCTAGTCTCTAGAATGAATAAAGCCCTCCTTGACTGACCTGTGGATTTACTGTAGCAAAGCAGAAACCCCATACGCATGCCTCCCTGTTGACATGGTCACTAGGTGATGAGACGGCAAAACCACATCTGGTGCTGACTGAAGAGAGTCTGGTGTGGCTTCAGCAAGAACTTCTGTGAATCATTCATATAATAGCATTATAAGCTAACATTACAGTTTAAAGAGGGATAGAATCCAGCTCAGAACAAAAGCTTGAATACATAGTCTCTTAATAGGATATAATCACTGCTTCTGAAAAATTCTAAATTAGGACAAAGGGAACACAGACAATTGAACAAAATAACTGAGAAGAAAATTCAGGAAATTAAGGGTGAAAAGAGACATGACGCTAACCACCCTTGGTGGTCATTTATGCATGTTTCAGGGCTGCATAGGGCAGCAATACAGACCTGCCACATGCAAAATAACCACCAAGGGTGGTTAAAGGGTGGTTAGCGTCATGTCTCTTTTCACCCTAAGACTCCACTCCTGACAGCAAGATATATTAAAACTACATCTCAAAGAAAGGCCTTTTTTACACAGACGGTCCCCACCGGGTGTGTGGGCGGGTGTACAGTGGGGGCACACCCACCTCCACCCATCGAACCATCCAACAAAATGGAGGAGGCTCTGTGTGAACACCCATCCTCCCCACCTAGCGGCGCCGTGTGAAAACGGCCAAAGGAATGCATGCCATGTTGCTGAGCTCTTTTAAAACGTATCAGCTTTAAGAAAATATACTACAGGAGCAGTTTTCCACTGTACCCTTGGAAATTAAATAAAACTGTAACTACCACAGTGGAGACCAATAGTTAAGGCTAAGCTTCTGTCATGGTATTTTTTCTAAAAAGTCATGACTAGGTCATGGTAGAAAAGTGAAAAAGTCACGGAAAAGTAATGGGTCAAAAAAAGTTCAATTTTATTTTTATTCAATGTTTCTTAATATATTATTAGATTGTAAGTCCAGGGCAGGAGGAAAGGGACCCTCTCCCCCCTTATCTCACTTAGAATGAAAGTGAACCCTCACCCCTTTCCCTTATCTCTCTGTGAATGAAAGCCCCAGGCAGGGGAACCTGCTCTCTCCTTCTCTCTCTTAGAATGAAGCCCCCGAGGAGGGAAAGTAAAGCAAGACATGAGGAAAGGCAGAGGAAATGCTGCCATCTCCTCCACAATGCTTTTTCTAGCTGACCCCGCCCTCTGCCTCTAGTCACACTGTGCTCAGAAAGGGACGGGTCTGAAGCAACACGTGAGCATGGCAGCCGGTGCTAAGTGCAGTGGCAGAACTTCTCAAACTCTGCTCTCTGCCTCTAACCATGCCGTGCTCTGAAGGGGCGGGGTTTGGAGAACCCCAGAGACATCAATGCGGCAGCTGGTGCTGACTGTGGTCTCCACGCTGCTCTTCTCGGCGGCACTTCTCCGAGGTGAGTCAGAAGCGGCTCCTCCGGTGTTTTTTAGGCAAAAATCATGGAAAAGCTGTAACAGTCACGGTGAGGGGGGAAATTCACTAAAAACGTGACTTCTGTCACTACCATGCCAAAATCTTAGCCCTACCAATAGTCCATCTAGCCCAGCATCCTGTTTCCAACAGTGGCCAGTTTTGGCTGCTTCGGAGAAGGACGTAACAGGTCATAATGGAGCGATCCATTTCTTGCTGTTCACGCCCAGCTTCCAGGGGTCTCATCCTTTGGCCAACTTGACAAATAGTCATTTACGAACCTAGCCTCCAAGAACTTATCCAATCTGTTTTTAAACCCAGTTAGGCTATTGATCTTCATAACACGCCCTAGCAATAAATTCCACAGGTTACTTATGAGCTGAATAAAAGATTACTTCCTTTTATTTTAAGTGCTGTCAGTTAATTTCATTGGGAGTCCCCTAATTCTAGCGTTTTGAGAAAGGTTAAATAGTAGCTCATGTACTTGTTCCACGTCACTCATATTCCCCTCTGTCATCTCTTCTCTAAGATGGAAAATATAACCTACTGAGCCTCTCCTCATACAGAAGTTGTTCCATGCCTTTGATCATCTTTGCTCTCCTCCTCTGCACCTTTAATCAGTGAATCAATCACCTTAATGAAACAAAAATATGATGTGGTCCCATAGATCTTTTCCATCTCTAACTTCTAGTTTTAGGATTCATGATCTTCCCATTCAAATTTATTTATTTATTTATTTTTATTTTATAAATTTTTACCCCACCCCTCCTGCCATGCAGCTCGACAAGGGAATTGACAAGGGAACAACAAAGGCAATGCTCAGTCATCCCACTGTATCACAACGAGTCTTCAAAAGTACTGCTCACACTTCAACCCCATATCAGTGAGGCGATTCTGTACAGCATGAGGGGGAAAAAACCCTCAACACAGGTGGTCTCACCTTCCTCTACACCAATAATTGATTCTGTATCTGGCAGGTGCAAGGATTCCACACCAAGGCTGGGCTGAGAGCTTATGGAGACCAGGTTCTTACTGTGCACAGCATCTTCCTCCAACAAACTACTGCCCACCAGTGATTCTGTTGGGGGAGGGGAAAAAAGGTGCTTTAACCTAAAAATTACTGCCTGCGATACTGTCCACCATCTTCAGAGATGAATTTCTCCATCGGACATAAGCCAAGTTAAGGGGAGGGGGTGAAAGGAATATCTATTTTCCAAAGACACCCATTTGTGTGCACTCTCCCCTTTGGGGTTGAACTCCTTACCACTTAAGCATTTTCAACTGATGTTCAAACAGACTGAATTCTATATGGAATAATTTGGCTCAGGAAAAGCAGGCTCAGTCTTCTTTTTAAAAGGGGGGTGGGGGACACACACAATCCTCACTTCAAAAAGATCAAATTCAAGATCCACCCCCCAAATGAGGTCTGACAACCATAGAAATACTCTTTCCCCATCAGCTTGAACTTTTCTCACCTACCACTGTTTGCACCAACTCCTCACAGGAATGTTATCTTCATCATTCTAATAAGAATCCCTTAATATCAACCCATTTAAACTGTCCTACTCACACCACTGTTAGAGAAGAACTAATGGATTTTCCCTGCTGTCTCATCCTATTTCACTTTCAGGAAGAAAGCTCTCAGTGTTCCTATCTCAGGGAGCCCGTCTTCCTACCCTGCACATTCTTTACCCGTTTGCTCCTGCTCTCTGCTGCCAGCTGTTCCAATTCGGGAATGATGTTTTCTCATATGTACATTCCGGCTACCGCTCTGGGAAAAAGTCTTCCCGCAGATCTGACACTGATGGGGCTTCACTCCTGAAAAACAGACCAGGTAGAGCTGGGACTATACACAGATCAATAAGTGGAAGGTGACATTAAAGGGATCATTCTTGTTTTCTACAGAAAAGTACTTTTAACAGGTGAGAAACGCCTAAGGAATCAACACTACAAGGTATTAAAAGCTCAGATCTAGAAGCAGGTCCCCAGTTCTACTTTGCTAAGATGTGTACATTATCTGGAGTTTCAGATCAATTTGAGGGCAGACCTGTAAACATTTGATCTTTAGTTTCTACCCAGGATATAAGATCTCTGAGCAAAAGTAGATCATGTGGATGTGGAAAGAATGTTACTAGGGGCGTGCACCATGGACCCATTTTGTTTTTCATTATTGATAATTTCGTTTTTCATTTTCATTTTCTATTGGTTTCAATGGAAAATGGATTTCTGGCTGTAACTTCCCTTCTTACCCAAGGGAACATCCCTACTAAATTTCTTAAACGGGTCCCAATTTTATAAGCAATTGAAGTGTTGTGGTTTGCACACACATTTCCAGCTGTAACGTCTTTGTTTTCCATCCAATTTTGCTGAAATTTGGACTCTTACTCCCTGTGCAAGGGATCATCCCTGCCAAACTTCAGAAAGATTGGACAGAGTCCTGATTTGTACACGTTTCCAGCTGTAGCGTCTTTGTCCTCCATCTGATTTGGATGAAATCTGGACAGGTTGTTCCCTTCACGTAAGGAATCATACCTGTCAAGTTTCAGAAAGATTGGATAAAGGGTCCAATCTTTGGATAAAGTTCAATAAGCAATACCACTTTGATAATTTTGACAGATTTTGAAAATTTCCTTAAATCAGTTGCAGGTGTTTCCTCTGTTTAAACTATAGAGATTTTACTGGATGCAGAAATCTACTTTTTGGAGCATTTGTAGAGAGAGTGAAGGAGACAGAAGAAAGTAGTCAGGGCAGAGGAAGAGCAGGTGCCAGAGGTACTGGCACAGGCTTCAGTCATTGGCACCCCAAAGTCTGTGGGAGCATACATGGGGAGAGTAGGTGCAGAGGTCTGCTTTTCTGAGTACTTTCAGTGAGGATGAAGACTGCACCATAAACAGTCACACACACAGAGCACGGACCCAGCCTATGAGCCACGCAAGATCTAGCCAGGGTAGGGGCTGTAAAGCTTGGCACAAGCTTATATTTTCTTCCCAATCCCCACCCACAAGCCTCACTGATTGCAGTGATTGGTTACTAGTAAGTTGGAAGCATTTAACAAGAATGAGCCTATACCAGAGATTCTCTTGTTGTCACAGTGGTACAAGATGGGTTTGTGATGCCAATTTGGCCAACAGAAAGGTCTATCATAGATTCTCAGTGTGTGCTGTGCCCACCTCAATCCCCCTGCTTTTTACTGGGAAGTTAGAAGCATTCTGCTTAGGAAAGAGCCAATAGGAGATTCTCTTATGTCCTCTGTCACAGTGCTACAGGATGTGTTCAGGATGCGAGCTGGCCGGCCTGGATGTGTCAATCATCTCTTGATTGCTGGGCTGCTTCCCCCTCCCCTCTGCCTTGTTGCCTGAAGTCCCTCTTATGTCCTGACATTTTCATTTTTGTCCCAAAATCTTCAGGACTTGTATTTGCATGAATTATTAAAATCACAAGCATTCAACTGCTTATCAAAGTGGGGTCCTTTTATCCAATCTTCCTTAAATTTGGCAGGGATGATCCCTTGTATGAGGGGTACACCAAGTCAAAATTCCATCCATACTAGATGGACAACAAAGATGCTACAGCTGGAAATGTGTGTGCAAACCACAAAATGTAAATTTCTTATATCAGGACCCTTTATCCAATCTTTATGAAACCTGGCACAGATGATCCCTTGTGTGAGGGGTACAATCAATCCAAATACCATCCAAACTGGATGAGCAGAAAAGAAGTTACAGTCAGAAATGCATCACAAATTATCCACCCTTCTGAAATCTGGCAGGAATGTTCCCTTGTGTGGGGTGTACAATCTGTCCAGTTTTCATTTAAATCAGATGCAACACACAAAAGTTACAACCTAAAATGTGTGTCCCAAAATGTTTAATTTTTGTAATTCCAAAATTTTGGATTTTTTGTTTGTTTTTGTTATTGCAATTATAACAAAAATGGGAATTCGCGTTATCCTAATCATAAAAATGAAAACGAATTGCACGCCCCATAATCTTACAGAACATGGTTCTGGGAGATGCAGATTGTGGCACGTATCATAGAAGCTACAAAAAGCACAAGTGCAGTGCGAGTGGGGAGGAGCAGACTAACCAAGAAGAGAAACTGAAAGTAAAGATGAAATTTAGTTCTACAGAGACTAAGAAAGCTGTTTACAGTATTTTGATTTAGCTTTCTGCATGACAAATAGGATCCTGCATATGGACTCATCGAGATACAGAAAGGCTTTCTACCTGAGTGGACAACTAGATGTTTCCGAAGGCTGGAGTATTCAGCAAAGGAGCGACCACATCCCTCTGCCTCACAAAGGAAGGGCTTTTCCCCTGTTTTTGGAGAAAACAAGTTTGTGCTGGTTAGGTTCTTTGCCTGAATTTATTGGGAAAGCCCCTTAAATGATGCATATCCTTGAGGATCTACACCCATTCGATCCCCTTGGGTTTACATTGCTGCTAACAAAATACAGTTACAGACTCCCTTATGATGAGCTTGTTAATACCAATTCATTGGCTATCAAGGATCAATGTTGAAACTCCTCCTCCTAAGACCAACTATGCATCCTCCATAGCATTCCCAGCCCATGATTTACTAAAAGGAGAAGTCAAAGCAAGGCTCAGTTTGGTTGATTTTAAGCAGATTCCGTCCCCACCCCCCATAGCAAGATTGCCCCAAAGTAATACAATATTACAAGTGTGATTCATAAGAGCTATGTAGAGACTATCGCCTTCCACATCCAGGATATCAGAACTCTTAAATGCAGCCCAAAACAACAATGGCTTGAGTTAATACCATATCACATTTCAAGTCCACATTTGAATACACTGACCGTATCACACCACCTGAGTCTTTCAGCCACTGCCATTTTCAAAGTTCCTTGCAAAATATCCATCCAGGTGTATTCTCACTGAATAATCACAATGTTATTACTACTCCTATGTAGAATTCTCTTTAAAAACTTTTTTCTCCCCTTAGCCTAATTTATATTCTCATCTCTCCATTTATAATAATTTCTGAGTTCCATTAATCTATTTTTACCTTCGTTTAGGTAACTGACAAAAGTTAGTCAATAAAACAATAACCAAGGTTTGCAATATCCCATTGGGCATCTTCCCAACCTGACAGACTGAAATCTGGCTGATAAAACATGATGTACCTATGTAGCATCCATAGCTAAACCTGTCTGAAATATCCCATACATCAAGATGTAATCCAATAGAGCCTAACATATTTCTGTCATAACTAAGTAAAAGCAATTGCATGTTATGACATGCTCTTCAGAACTCTGTGCTCCCAACCTTGCATACACTTTATTGTGCAGACAAAAGCTGCTGAGGCAATAGATGGAACGGAGGAAAGGTGTGTACATTTTACAAAATGTTAATGCAACTTCTTACGTCTAACCCAAATTGTAGGTATTTATAGACAGACAGGAAGAAAAATCAGCACTGATGATTCCCAATCAAGGGCTCAGTAGCCCATATTCCATTCCATATAGAAAGATATAGCAGGTTTGATCATACACATCTGCAGCTTGTACTAGACAGGAAAAGAGTTACAAGTGGATGCCTTCCCCACCTCATTTAATTGATACCAAAGCTTGGAACAGGAATTTCCTGAGTGAAGGACAACTGCGAAAATCTGGGATTTATTTGGAACAGGGAGGCGCACCAGTGTGAATCCGGAGGTGGTTCTTCAGATTCCCAGCTGTTGTGAACTGTTTTCCACATCCCAGTTCACTGCAGACAAATGGTTTCTCGCCATTATGAGTTCGCATGTGCACCTTCAGCCTTTGCAAGACATAGAAACTTTTCCCGCAGCCTTCTGCTGGGCAGGCAAAGGAGCGATCATTCCTGGAAGACAACATATTAATAGTTTCAAAACCACTGCTGCGAAGTATTCAAGGGGAAACATCGCCCTGCTGACTTACCCGCTTTTCCACAAGTTCTTGAACTTTTATCAATTTTCAACTGATGTGAATGAGGTACCAGGCAAAGAAATCACCTGGCAAGAATTCGCAACTTTAGTTAGTGGCTAGGTTAGCTCTCAAGAGTTAATATCACTAGGACAGGGGCTGAAAAAATATCAGATTGCTGCTTTTTTTCTTTTTTTTTTAAGCCATTATCCCTTTTCTCACTTTGTCTTATATATGTCACACTCAAAAGAAATTTACACTAGTATCACTGGTTTATAGAGGGTAAAACAGTTAGGTTTAGAAGTGATTTTTGCACAAGAATGATTTATTTATTTAGATTTCTTGGCCACCCCATCCTGCTACAACAGCTCAGGGCGGCTCACAACATATTTAAAAACATATAAAAATTCAAATTCACAACAAAGATAAAAACACTATAAAAGCAACAATCAATAAATAACTCCAGGCGAAGCAACCCCCCCCCCAATCCTCACTTGTCTTCCTCACCAAAAGCCTGGCAGAACAGCCAGGTCTTACACTGCCTTCAGAAAGAGGGGAGATCTGGGGCCAGGTGGACCTCTGTCGGGAGGGAGTTCCACAGCTGCGATGCAGCCACGGAAACGTCCCCGACTGCCACCACCTGAGATACCCGGGGGACTCCGAGGGAGGTGTCCCTGGCCAATCCATGGCCCAGGGGGTGAGGCAATTCTGCAGATAAGCAAGGCCCAGGCCGTTTGTGCTTTATAGGTCAGAACCAACACCTTGAATCGGGCCCCGAAAACTATAGGCAGCCAGTGCAAAAAATGAAGCACTAGCGTTATGTGCTCACAGTGACACGTCCCCGAATGGAAATGGGCCGCTGCATTCTGCACCAGCTGCAGTTTCTGGATCTTCACCAAAGGTAGCCCCACGTAGTAACATTTAAGGCTGCATTCCCATATGCAGCTGTGGTGGCAGCAGAGGGAGACTGGGCAGCGCGAAGGAGCCAGCTGATGGGAAAAGAGCTGGTGCGAATGGGGATCTGCCGCGGCTTCTCTTACGCATGTCAGGGCGCAAAATCCTGCCCTGGCATGCGCAAGAGAAGCCGCGGCAGATCCCCCTTCGCACCGGCTATTTTCCCATTGGCCGGCTCCTTGGCGCTGTCACGTCTTCCCTCACCCCTCCCGCTGCAGCCACCACAGGTGAGAACGCAGCCTGGGTTTGCAGGCTTTCTACTATGCCTGCTCCTGTTGGCGCTTTTGTTATAGTTTATGATATTTTCATGACAATTTATCTTTGTATAAACAGTATCAAGTTCAAGCATATTAAACTACTGATGAAGCCCTGAAGAAGGTCTACGAAACACATTGGCGACAGTACTGGATTTTTTCTATAAGAGTTTCCAGTTTGGATTTTTCCCTTATTATTATGGACTTTATACTTGTACATGTTCACGTTATCTATTTGTGATGCTTCATCAACATGGTTTTCATTTAGTATTTATTTGTTATATAATAAACTGTTGGATAATTTTTTAAAAAAAGTTTTGGTTCTGTTACCGACCTTGTTTGTGGATTCTTTTGGCTAGATCTGTGATTTATTATATACCTTTTGGTCCTGTTTTTGTTTGTTAAAGATGTGTGTACCACAATATAATTAAGGGATGAACACAAAAACCAATCAGCTTACACATCTAATTTTTGGTAAAGCCTGGACAAATCTGTAACAGCTACAACAAGCCACTCTACTCCAATTTCTAAGGGCAGTGGTAAACTTTCCCTTCTAAACTCCTATTATTTTAATTCAGTTTACTCATTTTATCTTATTTAGATACAGAGCTTCACATGGCAAGTCAAACTTTGACAAACCTACAAGTTTCTTCCCACTTGATCTTAGTTTGCAGTACATACGTATTTCATTAAGTATTTTCTAGGGGTGTGCAATTTTGTCTCATTTAATTCGTTACAAAAACAAAAAGGAGCCCTTTTGTTTTTGTAACTAAGGTAACAAAAACATATGAATAAGCAAACAATATTTGTTTGAGTTTTTATTTTTTCATTTTATTTTATTTAAAACAAACAAACAAAAAAACACTGCCCATATGCAAAATGGCCACTGGGGCTGTTCTGCACATGGACAGTGATTTTTATTATTTTTAATTTAAAACAAAAACAAATAAAAACGGTCGAGTCCTTTACGAAAGCCCCCCAAAATGAAGGGATTTTTGGAAACAAAAAAGAAGCTGTACCTTCTGTATACCCCTGGTATTTCCCCCCAAAGTTCTAAATGCTTAGGCCTTTTTCTTAGAACTACTTGGACTGAGGTCAGACTGAGTTGCACATTTGTTTAATTTACATTAATAGGGGGTTCTAGGAATAGGCCTCCCTGTGAAGATATTAGTTTTGCTTAAGCTACAGAGAGTTCATGAATTTCTAAAAATTAAAACTTATTTCTGTGCCAATGTCCTCATAGCCATATTAGGGACATGGATGGGTGGGACTGCTGAACACATACAGTGATTAGTGGGGACTCATGATTAAAGTGGGGTCTGAGGAGCCAGAGCCCCGCACAAGCCAGTGAGCCATGGTCATATAGCGTTGGAACTTAGGCTGATGTAACATCGTCTCATACCACACACAAGCAGGCAGCACAGGAACCTGTGTTAGAGGAAGGCTCTGGGCAGACATGGAAAACTGAGCTCCTCTAAGCCTGCTGACTGTGGCACAGGGCTACTGTAAGTCAGTAAGTCTAAGCCTGGTGCCTGGCAAGTCTAACACAGCATGTCAGCCCCCAGCCCATGCTGCTCACAAATATGGACTAATGGGGCAGGAACATCTGGTGGGGCTGTGCCCCATTAACCCCCTATTCATGAACCACCACTAAGCAGGGGCATTCAGTAATTATATCTGGGGTTGACTTTTTAAAAAAACAACAAAAAACCCACGAGTTTCTCTTTACGCATCAGTGTGGAAGATTTCTCCCACAATGGAAACCAGTGATAACGTGCTGCATAGAAATCAAGAATATCTGCAGGGTCACAACCTCTTTGCTTCACACACCTGTGGGTTTTTAGATGATATTTATAGTGGGCTGGCCACACAAATGTCCTATCACAGCCCTCAACTGTGCACTTCAGCGTCTCCACACGGGGCAGGTGAGGGGCAGAGCTGGAGTCTTTCGGTTGCCCATCTCCTGAGCAAAGCTGAATGTTTTCACCTGGAAGGGAAAACACTGTCAAGTCTATAGAGGAAGCAGAAATAACTTATGTATAAAAGATGAGATTAGATCCCTAACATGATCCATGACGTTCCCAGCTATCACATGTTTAACCAGACTTACAAAATAAACACTTCTGTCCTCCCCGTCAGCATCTGCTGGCTTTGAACCAGCACGGTGCAGGTGGCCAGCCCCACACCACCACTGTGGGAGTTTTTACCTGATACCACCACACATAGACAGGCACCATCCACATGAGGGAGGTCTTGTCTGAAGCCGGTGCGTGGGGGTGCATGCTCCCGTGACCCATGTACCACCGACCCAGTCCACGCACAGGACAATCCGAGAAAAGCCAGAGTACCCTGCGCACGGACAGGGTAGGCGGTGCATGGGCAGGGTGGCTGTGCACGGGGCCACTTGTGTGAAGTACCCCTCTCATGTAAAGCATGGCGCCCACGCAAAGACCACAGACCCAACCGTGTCTCGTGAAAACACACCCTGTATTTTCCCTGACCACTGATCTGATCCGATCACCTAGATATGAGTCAGCAGCCCATCTCATGCCCACCACCTATTCAACTGACTGCCTGTCTTCCACTATACAAGATCACCCAACAGGAAAAGGAAGTTGGATGGAACAAGTAGAAAACTCATTTTTTAAAATTTATTTTTTAAAATTTTGCTACCTTGCCCCTCCTGCCACAGGCAGCTCGGGGCAGCTTACAATTCACAACCGATCATAGAGCAGGTCTACTCTGGTTTCGCCTTCCTTGCATGCTGCCTAACCCCCACCTCAGCTTTCCTCAGAATAGCCTTCCAACTCTGGCCTACTGACACATTTCTCAGCACTGCTTCCTGGATTGTCCCTAACACTTGTCTCCTCACCGCTGATCTCCCAGCCTGCTTTCTGATGCAGCATGCTGGTTTTTCCCCCCCTAGTAACAGTTAAGCTTCTCTCCTATTCTCCTGACCCTGCTAAAACCACACACATCAGTGCCATACATCCCAACTCCTGGGACCACATACGTATCTACATATTTCCCCAGAACAACATACTAGGTTGGAGACAGTTTAATATACCTACCTCCTGATCAGGATAACAGAAGGAAATTAGTAATGCAGAAAGCAAATACCATAACTCTGCAGAATAAGGAGTGTCTAATTCAGCTACCAGATATCAGTAGAGTCATCCTGCATTCATTTGGCACCAGCGTTGGGCCTTTGAACTGATGCATGTCCTATTCACTTCAGTGGGACTTACGTTTGTGCAAAGCATCAGCATCAAATGACTTCAGGATCATGCACTATGGGTGCAATCCAGCTTCCATTGAAGTCAATGGCTAAACTCCCATTGACTTGTATGGAGCTGGATTGTGCTCTATATGTTAATTTATTTTAACATGTCATATCAGGATTCAACTTGGTGAAACTGTTTCCTACTATTTTAAATGGTGGCCTATAGGAGCAACTAGTTTTACAGCACAGAAAAAGAGGGATATTCCTGAAATAATATTTCCAATTACTTCAGTTGAATCATATATTTGTGACAATATATGTTAAAGGTTCAAATAGGTAAACCTTAGCAAACAGAAATCCAGATCTATCAGAACCAATCAAAAGGAACCTAAATTCTGGTAGGCAATAAATAAGATGGACACTTGATCCACACTGGCAACAGATCCCTGAACTACCAGGAATAAAGGAAGCGATTAGGGATGGGCTGTCTCTTATACACATCTCAGATCCCTGAACTACCAGGAATAAAGGAAGCGATTAGGGATGGGAATTTCAGTTTCAGAAAAAACAGAAAGCACCCAAATAATGGCACTTTCAGTTTAATCCAAAATTTTGGTTCTTTTTTGGTTTCAGCTGTTTCGGTTCTTTTGCATTGATTTTTGTATCGGATTTTTAACATTTCCCATTGACTTCAATAGGGAAAAATGCAATGTTAAAAATTGGAAACAAAGAGAACAGAAACTGATAGGAGAACCGAAATACATGAGAACCGCAACTGAAAGAAACCGAAACTGAAATTTTGCCCAGAGTCCCAGCCCTAGAAACAAGGGTAAAGACAATGCAGAAAAGCTACATGCTTTTTTTTTTTTTAATCAGTCACCACCCCAAAAGATGTCAGGGAAATAATTAAGTGTAATACCTTCAGACCACAGGTCAACTGCTGGTAAAACTCATTCAAATTCAAACTATAGACTTATTTTCAAGAAAGTTAAACCTGTGTAGTAAGAATAAACGGTGTAATTCTGGTCATGTTCTTGCCCAGTCTTAAGAGACTGAACCATCAATTAAAAACTATGAGGATGTTAACAAAGGCTCCATAATGATTTTGCATACATATAAGTTCTCGTGCAAGTAGCTGAATGAAAGGTAAAGGTGGCTGCCTTTTACGAAAGGTTAAAAGACAAATAGGAAATATCTTACCATTATTGCTTGCTTTGGCATTCTTGGCAAGCTGTGCCCGAGTGGCCGCAATCAAGCTGTCATGTGCCAATTCTTGCACTCGTAGAAACCAAGGGGTACTGCTATCGGTGCTGTCATTGGAAAGAAAATCATTCCCAGAATCTTCTGCTTCATCTTGAACAAACACCAAGTGCTCCGATGGAGAGCCCAGGCCTGCAAGAGAAGGCAGCTCCATCAGACAGAATGATAACAAAATGAGAGTCAACACTCTTTGGCATCCTATAATCTTTGCAATGATAAAACTCTCCAACAAGTTTAGGTCTACTGGGCTGTCTAAATTACAAGGAAGATGCTGATCACCACATGGTCCTGATTTATATCCAAAAGCACCCAGTAATTTCATCACGTATACCCTTCACAAGCATCACAGATGGGATTTAACTTCATCTTCTGCATTCTACAATCTAACATAGATCTAACCAGATGCTGATTAGGAAGGGAATTACCTGCTCGTGTTAAATTGAGGAGGATAAAGGAAGTGCTGTCACTGGGTTGTAGGTCTTGCAATAAACTGGAAGTATCCGGACTTGAAAGGAGCTCAGGTGGTTTCTGTGCAGTTTGTGCTCTTGTTTCTTCACCATCTGGGCCTACGCTTACCTGGAGGCTTCTCAAGACAGCAGAGGAAGGAACATCCTTGGAAGAGCTACTGTGACTTGGAGAATCATCTAGGGAAGAAAATAAAATCCAAGAAAACATTAAGCATTTCTTTCAGAAACTTCCACAACAGACATTACAGGGACAGGATTGAAGTGGTACCTTTAAAGACAATAGCTCTGAGAAGGGCAATTTTTCTATCAATCGCGGGGTGAACTATTAGTTGTTAAGTAAGCCCTATAGGGCTATGGTTTTATAGATGGGGAATAAGTATGGTAAAATAATTTTGTATTTTTGTATGAAGCGTTTTTTAAACATATTGCGTTGTTCTCTTTGCTTGTTCTGCATTGTGTATGGTAACGGCAAAAGCCAAACCAATAAAATTATATATACAGTTAGTATTAAGACAACAAGCACTATTAACAAGAAAAGTTCTAATAATCTTGCTGTACTTCTCCCACCACTACTGGGATCCTCCATCAGGCTTTCCCTAGTTCCTCATCCCCTAAGTTTTCTCCCTGATTTTCTCAGACTTCCCTTCTCTCTTGTAACTCAATTAAGCGTGTGCACCTACAACTTCACAGATGTATTTCTGTCTCTCCCTCTGTCCTCCCCCCCCACCCTTTCTCTCCCTTCCCTTGTCTCTCTCAGACTGAAAGCCCACCAGGGCAGGAACCACTCTATTATTGATAACTGTAAAGCACCAGGTGCATTGCTCGTGCTATATCAATAAATAAATCAATTGACTAATAAAAAAATAGTAGTTTTTGGCCAGTGAAACTTGCATGAACCAGGGCCAGTGTGCTGTGGTTGCACACTGAGACAGCTACGTAAATAGCATCCAACAGTTTTGTACTATAGATTTTTACCTGGCAACATCAGCCTGTTGCATTCTGAGGTTTCAGTAACAGGAAGGAGGGACAAACAGGTGATGTCTTTATGTTCTGATTCCACAAGCCCCTGTCCTAAAGGGATAGATGTGTTCTGAACAAACTGAACCAGCAGCTGAGAAAAAAAATATATATTAAAAAAAGGATTTAGCAGTGAGCAGCTGAAATATGTTTACAGTATAACAGCTCAACAAGCCACATACAATCCAATACTTTTGAAATTCTGGCTGCACACCACAATTAGAGCTGAACAGAGAAGATAAGCAGAAGACATGCCCCAATTATTTAATGAGATTTATAATACAGATCTTTCTTAAAAACAGAATAATCAGGTCTTGTTCATAATAGGCATGTGGGATGCCTGTTATTAAGACTTTGATACTTTCCATTTCATCCCTAATTTCTCTCACTAAAAAACAGGGCTCTCTAAAAAAAAATAAAAATAAAAATATGCCCCTCTGCTGGCCAGGCTTTAAAGCCTACTAGCCAGGAGGCAGGGCCGGCCCAGGGTTTGTGAGGCTATGTGGGAAGTCTTGGTGTGGGGCCTAATTTGCATAATCAGGCCCCACCTAATTATGCAAATGTATAAATTTACATAAAACTTACTCCCACTGCACAGGAAGGATTCCCATTCTCCACCTCTCCGAGCAACCATGGAGAAGCACGGCCTCCTAATGCTTCCCCCCCTCCCCAGCCGAGTGTCTACCACCACTCCCCAGGAGTGGTTCCACTGCAGGGGCAGCCAAGCGAGCAGTGACGCAGGCACAGAGAGACTGACTGCGTCCACTGCCTTACTGGAGGAGGGGCCAGGGAGTGAGCTTAGCCAGTCTGGCCTCCAGGGCCTGTTGCTTCTTGCTGCCGGTGCCGCCTGTGACTTGTGCAGCATGCGGTGTGACCAGTCCAGAGGTGCTGCTATCACACACACAAGACACCCAAAATGCAGCTAGCTTATTAAGCGCATTATGCCATGAAAAGAGACATATAACCAGTTCAGTTGTGCCCCCATAATCAGTTCATGCTGCCCCCACCCCATAACCAGTTCATTTCTGCCCCCTCCCCCATATAATCTATTCACGCTGCCCCCACCCATAACCATTTAATTTGTGCCCACGGGGCAGCGTGAATTGATTATATGGGGGTGCAAATGAACTGGTTATGGGGTGCGGGTTTAAAGACAGTATTCCTGTTAGCAATAACTTCATTAAGAAGAGTTAGTGAAATAGCAGCCATAATAATCTCAGAACCATATTTGCAGATTTATTTTCCAAGACAGAATAGATATTGCTTTACATCCTAAATTCCTACCTAAGATAGTATAAGTAAGACAGTTGTGAGAATGTGGCCCTTTTTACACGGGTCTCTCCTCCCAGCCATAAACACGCAGATTTCTGTGTGTTCATGGGTGGGGGAACCCCATGTGAATGACGTGGTGCACGCGCCCATGGTGAGTGGGGGTGCGTGCGCGCTCGCCTAACACGCATCCCCACTCACCCCCCCACTCATCCCCACGCACGGAGCAACCGGGGGAAATGGTGGTTACTATGTGGGTGTGGATGAGTGGTGGGTGAGTGGGGATGTGTGTGCAGCTGTGTGCATGCCCCATCCATGCACTGGCGCGCCCACGGACTCCCCACCCGGCGGAGCCATGTAAAAATATCATGTGAGGAGCCACTCGAAGAAGAACAGAAGGTTGCTACCTTGCAAACAAGGTTCTTTGAGATGGCTCCGAACATTCTCACAACACCCACCCTTCCAGCCCCGCATGGAATTCTTTTCTTATATTTCTAGAAAGGGTTGAAAGGAACTGTCATTCAGAGGGGGAGGGTTCTTTTTATACCAGAGGAGCTCAAGACCATCATGTGGTCTATTATTTGAACAGGGTGAGCGCGCACAACCCAGTTGTGAGAATGTTGGGAGCCATCTCGAAGAACCTTCTTTACAAGGTAGCAACCTTCTGATCAGCACGTGGGGAGGAGCTGTTTGTAAACAGCCTTATCTCCCAGCCTGATCCAGTGTCCCCGATGCTGCTGCCACTACAGCACTACTAGAAGGCAGAGGCAGGTGAGGGATGGGGTCTGGAGCCAGGGAGGGAAGGAAGAATCACTTTCTGAGGGAGAAGCTGGCTGCAGCCTGTTTCCCAGCCAGGCAAGTGCGGGGCCCCCGCTGGCTGCGGGGCCATGTGCTGCCGCACATGTGGCACATGCCTGGTGCCGGCCCTGCCAGGAGGATTGTGTCTATAATGGTGGGTACTCTCCAGCTCACCATCTGACTGGAGAAGTAGGAGAACATTGTCTGTAGTACAGAGTCCAAATGGGCTCAGCATTGCAGAAGTGGGAGGAAGCTCTGCAACTCCCACAATCAGATGGTCAGCAGGGAATTGGAAGGAAAGCCCTGCATATTGTGCTAAGCAGAACCTCGTACTTCTTGTTGACCATTTGATGGGGAAGAGAAGACTATGGGACCCTCTTCTCAGCTACAGCTGGGGTTCTCCTGCTCAACCCCTCTGTCTCCTCTCTCAGATCATCATCAGAGGACAGGAGGGCCCTCCCACCTGCAGTGCTAAGTCAGCGTCATATGCCGTCTGCCTCTGTCAGCAATAAATACGGGCCTGCAGAGATTTAAAAATATCAAACCACATTCTTCACAATATTAAAAGTTGCTCCAGGAAACATGAATGCAACCAGAAATCAAACTCCTCTAGGTACTGCTTACCTCTGGTTTGGATTCTAACTCATCTGATAACATTGATTCAAGTTTCCAATTCCTACAGCTGACCTGGATAAGGCACAAAGGAGTTCAAACTGAACAATTCCTTGCAATTATTTCATATTCTAGCACAACAGGAATGTGGTGATCTTCCTGTAGATGTAGTAGCCAAATATTCAGTTTAACCTAAAACAAAGGGAACAAGAATAGTAAACAACTGAATATTATCACTCATGAACCAAAGAAATAAAGCAAAAAAACTAGTCACAAGTATATATTTCTATCCTATAGAACTTAATAAGAAAAGCCAGTTTTTCCATTTCTCTCCCTACACAGGCATTTATTAGTTCTAGAAGTATGGCTGCAGACTGCTAACAAAAAATAAAAAAATGTTTTTTTCCCCATCTTCTAATATGTAATTTGAGCATGCACGGAATCATAACAATGATCTCTGTTGCTTCTTTCTATTGAACTGTTGCCAGGCCATTCGTTGGATAGTATCTTAAATGTTGATGTGATGGTGAACCAAATACTATTTTTATTGATGAAAGATCCTGTTTGTCTTCCTGTATCCAAGAACTCCACTGCCTTTTCTTTCAGTCAAGCTTACTAATTACTGCATCTGTCTTTGACTTATGATGCAATCCTCAATCTATTGAGATCAATGGGAGTTCTTGAATATAGTCAGAACTGTACCCTTAGGTTTCTCTTCAGAGAGATATCCTTTTTCTTTCACACAAATGCACCACTGGTAAACCAATCAAGTTGTATCTTCTAAAGAAGTGAGAACGTTTCCCCTCTATAGGCCACCTTGGAAATTAGTACAAAATCTGTGGTCTAGGGTGTGCTCAGGAAGGGGTTATGGATGAGAGGGTCCAGATCATAGGTCTATAATGCACTAAGCTCCTGTCTTTCAGGACATGTCATCATTTCAGCTCCCTTCCCCAACTTTATTCGGTAAGTGCTTGAGGGTAGAGACAGAATCCACTGGCCAGATCCAGAAGCTAGAAAGGACCCAAATAAAAGATGGGGCAGGGGCTCCCCAGTCCTACTAACACAGTACAAGTTTTAGGGCAGTGGAGATGACCAGACACCAGTGATGGGTATGGAAGAGAAAGCAAACTCGACAGCTTCCTGAAAGCTCCACATAAAGTTATGCTCTTAAAAAAAAAATAGCTCCTCTCCCCCCACTCTGTCCAGGCGGCTGGCACAAGAAGGGTGCGTGATGGCCCTTCTGTGTTGTCCTTGTCTTGTCAGCTATCCAACTGGTAAGGTGCCGGGTTCACGGTCAGAGAGCCCTGGGGCTAGTTCATGGATTCACAAGGCAAACGACCTGGGTACACCGGGACCCTGACAAGTCTCTCGAGTTCTAGAGGGGCAGCCTGACAGGCCTCGGCACCCGGACATTGACAATCTTCCAGCTCGGCCAGGCAGACACAGCGCCGGAGGCCCGAACCGGTCAGCCACAAAATGGAAGCAGATCCTAAGGGGGGGGGGGGGGGGGGGGGAAGAGAGAGTCAGTCGAGGGAGGGGGGCGAGTTCCTGCCGCGCTCCCCATTCCGGTCGGGTTGACTCACTCTCACACACGCACCCCGCCGCGGGGAGAAGACCGGGTGTAAAGGACAAAATTGCGGGGCGCATGACCCACTTGGTGCGGGGGAGGAGGAGACGGGGCCGAACCCGCGCGCACAGCCCCCAATAATGACCGCGTGAATCTTACCGGCATTGCAAAACCACCCGGATGTGACGTATGCTACTACCGGAAATATCAAGTTTAAAGGCTTCCTAGCCTGTTCCGCGTAGGACTCTATGATACAATGGGGGGGAGTCCTAAGCCTGCGCGGGGTGTGACAACTCTGGCAACTTCCGGTGTTTTTGCCCTGCCCTCTGTAGGATCACCAACCCCATGGCTCGTCACAGATGAAGATGTCATTCACGGCACGGGTCAATCACGCACACGGTGACGCTAGAATGGTTTCTATGGGGAGAAGGTGCAGAACCAGCGCCCCACCCCCGAAGCTGGGTATGCGACTGATCACACCTGATTGCCAGGATGTGCTTCATTCCGTAGCTCCCCTCTCCCCACCGGCTCTAGAGGCCGATGCGTGTCCCACTCCCAAGCCACAGATACTGTCCTGCACATCGTTGCTGCATAGATTAACTACCTCCCTGTGGCCTCTCCAGCAAGAGAAAGAGACTTCCCTGTGTTCCCTACTTCTCCCGCTCCCCAGCAAGAGAAACTAAACAGTTTGTACTGTGCCCCCTCTGTCCCCACACAGCTACGAGTGACCTAATTGCCAGGCACACATAGCAAGAGAAACTGCTCTTTTTCTCTTTCCCCCACCAAAGAGACCATCCCCTGCAGGACAGACTGTCATAGATTACGCTGTGGTAAAATATGGTATTTCAATGGTATCTGAGTCAGGGGGTGTTTATTATTATTATTATTTTATTTATATTTATTAATTATTGATTTTTAACAAAGAGACAGAAAATAGAAAAAGAGAAGAGCAGATGGGTCCCCCACTCTTAGACATGATGGGCAGGGGACACAGCCTTTGCAAGGCACAGGAACTGGCTGCGAGTGTTGGAGAGCCTGGTTCTCCAGCGTTCACATCCAGGATATGTCCATTTCAAAGGTCAGCTCAGTATGCTTCCCCCTCCCCCATGGTCCATAGGAGTGTGAGGTGGCTGCTGTAGTAGTCATGCTGGGAGCCGCCCCTATTAGAATCCCTCCCCACTACGCTGCTGCTCTGCAACTTTGTCACTCTACCATGGACTACCACCCCCAATCTTGCTCACTTAAAAACACCCACACACTCTGAATGACAAAGGTTTTAAACACCAGCCCAGTCACTCAAAAAGGGGCTGCGTAAATGGCCTCAAGCTACACCTGCTGAGCTGGGAACATTACATAGGCTTCTGACTTGGTGTCACACCTGCAAGCTCTATGTTTTGAGCCAGTAACCACAGATATGCATTTATTCCATCATAGCCAGCCAGCATGCTAGAGATGCTGAGCCACCTTCCTCTTGATCTTAGCCCAGCACACTAAAACCGCTGCGCCAGTGACCTTAAGACATAACATCAGCTAACTTTAGTTAAGAACATAAGAAGTGCCATACTGAGTAAGACCAATGGTCCATCAAGCCTAGCATCCTGTCTCTGACAGTGGCCAATTTCAGTTCCGTGGGAGAAGTATCAGCAGTCACAATGGGCAATCCATTCCCTGTTGATCATTCCCTGCTCCCGACAGAAGTTCCCATCTCGTAATCTACTTGGCTAATAGCCGATAATAGACCTATTCTCCAAGAATTTATTCAGTCCTTTTTTAAATGCAGCTGTACTACTGGCCCTGACAGCCTCCTCTGGCAACAAATTGTTTTATGGGATGAGTTTCAATCGATGACACCTGCCAAAGCAGCAGATGTCCTGGGGCCTGGCGGGCCACCACTTACGAGTTAGATCCATGCCCGTCCTGGTTGGTTAAGGCCTCCAGGGAGATCGGTGCTGGGTGGGGTGGTTAGGGGGACCACCCCAGGAGGGGAAAGTGCTAGAACGCCTCAAGGAGGCTGTAGCCCAGCCCTTCCTCAAGAAACCATCCCTTGATGTTGACACCCCGACGACCTATCGGCCTTTCTCTAACCTCCCCTTTTCAGGAAAGGTTATTGAACGGGTTGTGGCAGGTCAGCTGCAGGTTCACCTGGATAGCACAGGTTTTCTTGATCCCACGCAGTCGGGCTTTCATCTGGGTTATGGCACAGAGACGGTGATGGTGGCCTTGGTTGACGACCTCCTATTAGAGCTAGATAAGGGTCATATGACCCTGTTGGTTCTACTGGATTTATCAGCAGCTTTTGATACCGTGAACCACAAGATGCTGGTGACTCGCCTGCGGGACCTGAACGGGACCATTTTGCAGTGGTTCCGTTCTTACCTCGTGGATAGATCTCACAGCGGGTGATGCTAGGGGAATGTACTTCATCCTCTGGGGACCTCTCATGTGGAATTCCACAGGGTTCCATTCTGTTCCCTCTCTTGGGAACAGAAGGCATGAGGGGTCGGCCAATAAATATAAAGAAAGGCCGTAGGCATGAGGGGGCGGCCAATAAATATAAATAAATAAACAAATAAATATAAATAAATTGTTCAATGTGTATATGAAGTTGCTTAGGGAAGTCATGCAGAGCTGGGGGGTTCATTGTCATAAAAATGCTGATGATACCCAGCTGTATATAGCTTTTTCATTCTACCCAGGCCCTGCTGTCTGCTGTCTCTTTGCTGTCCCGGTGTTTGGCTGCTGTGGGGGATTGGATGAGGTTGAGTCGACTGAAGCTAATTCCCTACAAGAAAGAAGCAATGGTGGTGGGGTCCCCCTGGTGATCTGGGAGAGGGAATCACTCCTATAATTAGGGGTGTTCACCCTCCTTTGGTTCCATCTGTGCAGAGCCTGGGGGTGCTCCTGGATCCTCAGGTGTCGGCTGTGGCCAGGGGCACCTTTCGCCAATTACATCTGGTGAAGAGGCCCCACCCATATGTCTCAGACACCAATCTAGCCACGGTTATCCATGCATTTATCACCTCAAGACAGGACTACTGCAATGCGCTCTACGTGGGGCTGCCCATGGTGACGGTTCGGAAGCTGCAGCTGGTGCAGAATGCAGTGACCCATCTACTTACTAGGACGAGCCACAGGGAGCACATAACAACCAGTGCTCCGAGCAATGCACTGGCTGCCTGTTGTCTTCCGGGCCTGATTCAAGGTGCTGGTTTTAACCTTTAAAGTCCTTCATGGTTTGGACCCTGCTTACCTGAAAGATCGCCTTACCCCCTGGGACTCCGGGCAGCTCCTGCAGTCATTCAGAGGCGCCCTCCTGGACGTTTCCATTATCGGCCAGTTCAGACCAACAGGCGGGCGTTCTTAGCGGCCGCACCATCACTGAGGAATTCTGTCCTGGTGGAGGTTTGCCTCAGCTGTGATCTCCGGGCTGTCTGACAAAATTGTAAGGCCTGGCTCTTCCGTCAGATGTTTGGTGGGGGAGAAGGGAGGGGATGGGTTAGCAGGGAGTGGGAGGGTTATGTTTTTTTTTACAGATCAGGATTAAATTTGTTTATTTGCTTTTGTATTTATACTGTATTTTCATGTCATAATGTATTATTGTTTGCCACCCCAAGTTGCCTATGTGCAAGAGGGGCGGGGTATAAATGTAAGAAAATAAATAAATAAAATTCCACAATTTAACTGTGTGTTCAGTGAAAAAATACTCCTTTTATTTGTTTTAAATTTTCCACCAGTTAGTTTTGTGGTGTGTCCCCTAGTTCTAGTACTGCTTGAGAGGATAAATAAATGTTCATCCCGAGCTCCTGGCTAAATAGCATTGTTGTGCCTATTTATAAAAAAGGTGACCCCTCGCAGCCAGGGAACTATCGCCCGATTAGTTTACTAAGTAGTATTGGGAAATTATACGCCAAACTTTTGTTAGGTAAGCTACAGGCTTGGCTGGATGAAAACAACATCTTGGAACTCGAGCAAGCTGGCTTCCAAAAGGGTAGATCCACAGTTGACCATGCTCTAGTTCTCTCTCTGTTGCTGAGCAAATAAACTGCCCGCCGGGGAAACTGTACCTTTGTTTTACTGACCTAAAAATGGCCTTTGACTCTGTTAACAGAGAGGATCTCTGGGCCAAATTAAGTTCTTTAGGTCTGGACCCTAGATTGTTATTTCTACTGATTAAGCTGCACAGTCATAACACATTGCAGATAAGATATGACTCCCATCAACCGCTCTCAAGGAAAGTGCAGGTAACCTGTGGGGTCAGACAGGGCTGCATACTGGCACCTGCTCTTTTAAATATCTTCCTAAATGACGCAATATCATTCTTAAAAACCGTAGACACTCATCCCCCGTCAATTGGTGATCAGAAAATTCCATCTCTTCTTTACGCAGACGATACTGTGCTAATTTCCCAATCCTTGGTGGGACTACGTCGAGCAATGCAATGTTTTGCAGATTATTGCAGTAAAGAAGCTCTAACAATAAACTACACAAAGACAAAGGTAATGATAGCAGGTCAGAGTGGGTCTAGGAAATTGCATTGCTGGGAGATAGGGGGAAACCTGATTGAGCAAATGAACTTCAAATATCTTGAAATTATTTTCTCCCTGTGGTTCCTCCTGGACGGCCAGCCAGCACAGTAGGGTATATCCCCGTCACTATCAGTAGGAGGCAGACATAAAATGTTTGTGTCTCCACTGCGGGGATTATCCTCTCAACCCCAGTTGATTGTCTGCCTTCACGCAGATAGGATGCAGGCTGGCTGCCTCCAGGAGGAACCGTAAGAAACAGACAGCAGTGAATGGAGCTCCAGGTGCCAGGGGAGGAGGAACCCTCCCACTGTTCACCACCCCTGCCCCATGAGGAGGGGTTTGCGAGCAAGGACCGGGGCACATCCTTCACCTACGGGTAGGATAACCCCGAAGAGTAGGCGTAGCACCCAGGAATGGGGCTAGCTACAGGGCCACAAGAAATGACCCTTCCCGCTACCCAGGAGGGGAGACAAGCGAACCCTGAGAGCAGCTGAGCCCAGGGAATTGTGCCAGGACTCGAGGTGGGAACGAGCTGGATCCCTCACCGGTTCCCCCGCAGAGGGGGGGGGGGGCGTTTGTAAATGGAAAATGAATCCAGCGGTACCCGGACCTGAGGCTCAACCCGGGCTCCAAGGGGAGAAAGGGATAAGCACGGGCTGGCCATAAGTGCTCCCATCCCCCCCCTTCCGTCGCCAAGAGCTCACCCGGCAAACTCGGGCCAACTGACGCGACCCCTTCCCTTCCACCCCGCCAAAGGGCCAGGATCTCGGGCGCAGCGCGCAAACCACGCAAAGGGGTTACCGCGAGCTGGAAGGGGAGGGGATCCCGTTCCACGGACAGGCTTATCCCCCTCCCCCGCCAACAACAAGTCTCTTCCCCAGCTCCTGTCCCTCCCCCGCCAACAACAAAAGGGCACGAGCGGGACGAGAGGAGCGTGGCCGACACGGCACAAGGGGGAGGAGCCAAGAACGCTCTAGCCTATCACAGAGCAGCCTGAAAACACGTGGGAGGCTGGGATAGCCTTCCACGGGGCGTTCTCCACAGAGTACAGTGTGGTTAGAACAGCGGCAGAGGAGAGTGTATCTCAGTAACCCGACAGCGCAAACAAGGCCCAGTAGTAATTTTCTAGTAGGATGGCGGCAAAAAAATAAAAGATCTACCATCACGGAAGATCAACGGGTGGAAACCGTAAGTCCCCCGGCCCCGCAGCCTCAGGACGTGCATATGGAGGTCCTGAAGGAAATCCTGGCCGAACTAAAACGAAAAAGATCCCCCCCCCAGACAGAGGGGGAGGAAACTGTTTAAGGGCCACTCTAAAGGGGCAGGAAAAGGAAAGGCCCCTTTACAGAAAAGGCGCAAAGTAGGGGGTCTCCTAGACTCCCCAGTGTCCTCAGCTGAGGAAAAGGAGGAGGTGGCATCAGTCTCCTCAGGAGAGGAGGAGATAGTGGGATCCCGGGCCCTCAGGGACTGTGAGGGAGCTGCGCAAGAAGCAGACGCCATAGCAGATCAGGAGGGCCAAGACGGGGAGAACATTACCTCAGAGGAAGAGGTAGAGAACTCCTCCATGGAAGAAGGGGAGATAGAGGAGATAGAGATGGAACAGTCTGGGAACCCAGACAGACAATTCCCCATAAAGTACAGGGACCAGATCCTGGACCAGATAACCAGGGCCCTGCACCTGCAGCAAAAGAAAAACAAACAGGCATCCTCAGATTCCTCGGAGGAGGAAGAGGAAGAGGCCAGACGCTACATTCCTAGAGCCAGGGCTAAGGACAAGGGAGTAGTATTAGACAAAGCATATGAACAAATAATTTAAAAAGAGTGGCAGCAACCAAACAAACTCTTTACAATGCGTAAAACACTGATGTCACTCTACTCTCTGCAGAAGAGTAAGGAGCCCCTCTTGTCCATGCCTAAGGTGGACGCGGCAGCAGCCTCACTGGCTAGGAATTCTGTATTCCCTACTGAGGGGGAATGTTACCTGAGGGACCCCACAGATAAAGGGATTGAATCAAAGCTCAGGCGTAACTTTGAAGAGACAGCCACAGTAATGAAAATGGCAGTGGTTACATCCTATTTCTCCAGGGCAGTCATGACTTATTATTATTATTATTATTAACAAACATTTATATAGCGCCAGCAGTGTACCTGGCACTTTACAAAGTAATAAAATAGACACGGTCCCTGCCCCTAGGGCTTACAATCTGAGAGACAGGAGCTGGGGAAGAGACTTAGGAAGGGGAACAGAGGGAGAGACAAGGGGTCTAACATTCATGAAGATGCGAGGTCTCAAGTGCACGTACTTGGCTTGGTTACGATGAGAATGACAGCAGGCAGGTCCATGTTGCAAGGATAAGGGTAAACCGATCGTAGGTATAGGAATAGTGGCTCAGCAGGATAAAGAGTCAGACAGAGCAGAGCGAAAGAGGTGAGTTTTAAGGAGAGATTTGAAGGTATGAAGGGAGGGGGCAAGGCGGATGTGGACAGGGAGGGAGTTCCAGGCATGGGGGGCAGCAAGTGAGAAGGGACGAAGGCGCTTAGGGGAGCAGGGAAGGCGTGGAAGGGTGAGAGAAGGGACAGAGGAGGAGCGAAGTGCACGGGCTGGAGTATGGAGGGCGATAAGTGCAGAGAGGTAGGGGGGAGCAAGGTTGTGAAGAGCTTTATAGGTGAAGACTAGGAGCTTGTGCAGGATTCGTTCAGGAAGGGGAAGCCAGTGAAGCGAAGAGAGGAGGGGCTGCACATGGTCGAAGCGACTGGCGAGGTAGATGACCCTGGCAGCAGAGTTTTGGACAGAGATGAGGGGAGAAAGGTGAGACCGGGGAAGGCCAGTGAGAAGGAGGTTACAGTAATCGAGGCGAGAGATGACCAGAGCATGAACAAGAGTTTTGGCAGACGAGACAGAGAGAAAAGGGCGAATCTTAGCAATGTTATGGAGGGAGAAGCGACAGGATTTAGCAACAGAGTCAATGTAGGGTTTAAAAGAAAGGGCTGAGTCAAAGATGAAGCCTAGGCTACGGGCTTGGGGGACAGGCAGGATGGTGACTCCATCAATAGTTATTGACAGTGAGGAAGGAGAGGAAGGATGAGGGGGGAAGATAAGGAGTTCAGTTTTAGCCATGTTGAGTTTGAGTTGACGTTGAGACATCCAGGTAGAGATGTCAGAGAGACAGTTGATGAGACGAGCTTGAACAGAGGGAGAGAGAGAGGGAGTAGAGAGATAGAGTTGAGTGTCATCAGCATAGAGGTGGTATTGGAAGCCATGGGAGGCAATGAGTTTGCCTAAGGATGAGGTATAGATCGAGAAGAGGAGAGGGCCAAGAACAGAGCCTTGAGGAACACCAACTGAGAGGGGGAAGGAGGAGGAGGTGGAGTTGGAGAGAGACACATTAAAGGAGCGGTCAGAGAGGTAGGAGGAGAACCAGTTATGGACAGAGCCACAAAAGCCAAGGGAGTGAAGGGAATCCAGCAAGAGTGAGTGGTCAACAGTATCGAAGGCAGCAGAGAGATCAAGGAGGACAAGAATGGAATAGAGACGTTTAGATTTAGCCACCAGAAGATCGTTGGTGATCTTAGCGAGAGCAGTTTCAGTAGAATGAAGGGGGCGGAAGCCAGATTGGAGGGGGTCAAGGGAGGAGTTGGAGGATAGGAAGTCAAGGCAGCGGGAGTAGACAACACGTTCAAGCAGCTTGGAAGCAAAAGGAAGGAGTGAGACAGGACGATAGCTAGAAGGGTCAGAGGGGTCAAGAGTGGACTTTTTGAGAATAGGAGAGACTGTGGCATGTTTGAAGGCAGAAGGGAAAGAGCCAGTAGAGAGGGAGAGGTTGATGATGTGCAGGAAGGAAGGGGCGACAGTGGGAGTAATGGAGGTGAGGAGGCGGGAAGGAATGGGATCAAGGGGGCAAGTGGAAGGGTTGGAGGAGGAGAGCAGAGAGGAGATTTCCTTAAGGGAGGCAGGGGAGAAGGAGGACATGAGAGAAGGAGGGGGAGGAGGGAGAGGGGTGGGAGTGGGAAGAGAGGAGTGGGAAGCGATGTCGAGGCGGATCTTGTCTATCTTGGAGGTGAAGAAGGAGGCAAGATCCTGAGCAGAAAGGGAAGAAGGAGGGGGAGGACAGGGAGGCTTGAGGAGGGAGTCAAAGGTAGAGAACAGGCGGCGAGGGTCCCGAGAACAGGACTCAATGCGGGAGGCATAGTAGTGTTGTCTAGCAAGGGAGATAGCAGAAGTAAGGGTGGAGAGACAGAATTTGAAGTGAAGGAAGTCAGCGTGAGAATGGGATTTGCGCCAGAGTCGTTCAGCAGCACGAGTGCAAGAACGGAGGTGGCGGATACTAGGGGTGAGCCAAGGACGGGGGTTGTGGGAGAAGGCAGGGCGGGAAGAGAGAGGGGCATGGGAGTCAAGTGTGGAGGAGAGAGAGGCGTTGAGAGCAGAGACAGCGGAGTCAGGGGAGGAGGAAGAGAAGACTGTAGGAAGAAGGGGAGAGAGAGAGGAGGCAAAGTCCAGGGGATCAATAGCTTGAAGGTCACGGAAGGGGCGTAGAGAAGGGGAAGAGGAGGGGGGACAGTGGGAAATGTTGAAAGAGGCAAGGAAGTGGTCTGATATAGGATGAGGATCGAAGGAGAGATCAGCGACAGAGCAGTTTCTAGAGAGGACAAGATCAAGAGAATGGCCATTAGTATGGGTGGGGGAGTTGGTCCAAAGGTGGAGGTTGAAGGAGGAGGCTAGGGAGAGGAAGCGAGAGACTGAGGGCTGAGATGGGTCATCAACATGAATGTTGAAGTCACCAAGGATGAGAGTGGGGATATCAACAGAGAGGAAGAAAGTGAGCCAGGACTCAAAGTCAGAAAGAAAGGAAGAGAGAGGACCAGGGGGACGGTAGATGACAGCAACACGTAGATGGAGGGGGGAGTAGAGGCGCACGGAGTGAGCCTCAAAGGTATGGAAGGAGAGAGAGGGGGGAGGAGAAATTGGTTGGAACTGACAGGATTTAGCAAGAAGGAGGCCCACCCCACCACCCCGTCCTTCAGGGCGGGGTTGGTGAGAGAAGGAGAGACCCCCACAGGAGAGGGTAGCAGGCGTGACAGAGTCCGAGGGAGTGATCCAAGTTTCAGTAAGGGCAAGGAGCTGGAGGGAGCGAGAGAGGAAAAGATCATGGATATAGGGAGCTTTACTGATAGATGAGCGACAGTTCCAGAGGGAGCAGAAAAATGGTAGTTGATGAGGGGGGAGGCAAGGAATAGGGATAAGATTGGGAGAAGGGGAGCGTCGTGGTAGGCTAGAGACAGGAGGAATAGGGATAAGATTGGGAGAAGGGGAGCATCGAGGAAGGCTAGAGACAGGAGTGGAAGGGGAGCAATGAGAGAAAGTAGCCAAGGGAGCAAAGGATGTATGGGGGAGGTTAGAGAGTGGTGATCGGTTGGGGGGAGGAAGAAGCTGGGAGGAGAAAAGTAGAGGAAGAAAAAGATGGACAGGAAGAGGAGAAGGAGAGGAGGGAAAGAAAAGGCGAGAAAATAGGGCAGACATGTTAGTGAGTAAGATAGGAGGGGGAAGTACAGTAGAAAAGAAATGGAGAAAAGTACCTGTAAGGCGCGCGCCTTTAGGCGCGCGCTTTTCGGCCCGCTGGTCGGTGGAGCTTGGGGCGGCAGGAAGGCCAAGCCCCAGGAGAGTCGTGGTGTCCTCGAGCGATGACAGCCGAGGATGCTGGGAGCGTATGCAGACGAGCTGCAACCTCACCAGTCCTTGGCCCGCTGGTCGGTGGAGCTTGGGGTGGCAGGAAGGCCAAGCCCCAGGAGAGTCGTGGTGTCCTCAAGCGATGACAGTCAAGGATGCTGGGAGCGTATGCAGACGAGCTGCAACCTCACCAGTTCTTGGATCAAAAGGACTTGGATCAAAAGGGACAGAGACCCAAAAGTATCCACTAAAATGACGAGGATTCTATCGACCAGAATCCAGCTAATGCACTCATTCATCGCGGACTCGTCCATGACATCCTAAGGTGGTCCGCAAGAGCCATAGCCTCAAACATAGCGGCAAGACGTAGACTTTGGCTACGTTCATGGAAAGGGGACCACACAGCAAAAAACACTTTGGTAGGAGGCCCCTTCCAAGGAACAAAACTATTAGGGGTGTGTTTCGATAAGGTTTTGATGGAGGCTGCGGACAAGAACAAGCAACAGACCCTACAGAGTGTAGGACAGAACAAAAGAAATGTTTGTCCCTTTAATCAACGCCAGTCACAGGGAGGTAATAGAAAATCATCCTACGCTCCTAGGGGCAGACAGCAGAGGTACAGACCTCACTGGTCCAAGCAGAAGGGGCAGGGAAACAGATCTAAACAATTCCAGGGGGCCAACAGAACAAAATCTGAAGCATGACTACCAGAACCCATTCGCAGACCCACAGAACCTAGGGGGAAGGCTCCAAAGGTTCAGAGAAAGATGGCAGAGAGCCACATCAGACTGGTGGGTCTTGCAAAAAATCCTAAAAGGGTACTCTATCGAATTCAACGAGTACCCAAGAGACTTTTTCATCTCCTCACCAAGATCCAGCAACCCAAAAAAACACCAGACCATGCTGGAAGAAATATACAGGCTAAGAGACATCGGAGCCATTCAGCAGGTACCACCACACGAACAGGGTCAGAGATTGTATTCAATCCTTTTCCTAGTACCAAAGAAAACAGACGAGTGGCGGGGGGTACTGGATCTAAAAAAGCTGAACAAATGCGTAAGACCGAGAAGGTTCAAAATGGAGACTCTGCAATCCATTTGAACCGCAATAGAACCAAATGAGTGGCTAACATCGTTAGACCTCAAAGAGGCTTATCTACATGTGCCGATTCTACCATCGCACAGAAAATGGTTGCAATTCCACTACTCTCAGAATCACTGGCAGTACGTGGCTCTCCCGTTCGGCCTAGCCACAGCCCCCAGAACCTTCACAAAGGTACTAATTCCCCTCATAGCAAGACTCAGAGGGGAGGGAATCAAGATCCATCCCTACTTGGACGATCTACTAATACGATCCCCAAACTTACACCAAGCAAGATTGGATGTACAAAGGGTGATACACTACCTACAAGACCATGGGTTCATAGTGAATTTCAAAAAGAGTCACTTGGAACCCTCCCAATCCTTAGAACACCTGGGGGTCATTCTGAATACAAATCTATTCAGAATGTTCCTGAGCCAACAACTGCACCAAACCCTTTTGAAACTGATGGATCGAATCAGCTACAATCAGAAATCCAGGCTGAAGAATGGGAGCATGATCTCCTGCATAGGCATACTGAGATGGGCGAGGTTACACGCAAGACCTCTCCAGAGGCTACTAAGACCATGGCAGGACCTACTGACCGCAGGGGCAAACCCGTGGGTAGTGGTACCCCAGACGGTAAAGAAGTTTCTTAAATGGTGGAAAGAAAACAAAAGATTAGACACAGGGATTCCAATCATGGACCCCGAAAGGATAGTTATAACAACGGACGCCAGCATGTCAGGATGGGGAGCACACATGCAAGAAAAAAACGTCCAAGGAAAATGGTTAAGATGGGAGAAAAAACACCACATAAATTGGTTGGAGCTCAGGGCGGTATACTTAGCAATGAGGAAACTAGCTCCATGGATTCGAGGGCACCATGTTCAAATCTACACAGACAACATGGTAACCAAGGCCTATAGCAACCATCAAGGGGGATCTCGGTCGGAAGCCCTACACCAACAAGCCACATCAATGCTGAAATGGGCGGAACAGAATCTGGAATCCATCACAGCAGTACACATCCCGGGAGTACAAAATAGTAAATACACAAGCAGACTGGCTCAGTCGGGAGACATTAGACCCAGGAGAGTGGTCGCTGCACTCCCAGACGTTCAAATTGATAACAGAGACGTTCAGGATACCAGAGGTGGATCTGTTCGCCAATCCATCCAACACAAAGACAAGGGTGTTCTTCTCCAGATTCCCAAACAAACAGGCGGCGGAATTCGATGCACTCAACAGGCCATGGCCACAGGGGCTTCTGTTCACTTTTCCCCCGTTCCCGATGATTCAACAAACAGTAACAAAGATAAAGAGGGAACGGGCGGAGATCATACTGATCACACCATACTGGCCGCGTCGCCCGTGGTTTGCAGACGTGTTAGCCATGACGAAGGCACCACATCTCAAGCTGCCATACAGAGAGGACATGCTAACGCAAGGGCCAATAAGACACGAAAATCCAGAATCTCTGTGTCTGACAGCATGGAGATTGAAAGGAGGGCACTCACAAAGTTAGGATACTCTCAACAGGTAATGGAGACCATGCTCCAGTCCAGACGCCCTGAAACCAGGAGAATTTATCAAAGTACCTGGGCAAAATTTGCAGGGTGGTGTGAGAGTAAGGGGATAAACCCCATCAAGGCATCGGTCAAGGTGGTGCTAGACTTCCTTCAGGAGGGCCTGAGTAAGGGGTTAAGTCCAAATACCTTACAAAGGCAAGTAGCTGCACTTAGTCTTTCTGACAAATTTTTTTCTTTTTCCAAAATTTTTATTGTGTAGCCATTGGCTTTTACAATTTCCAGATAAAATACATATTACAACCTAAATTGTTACTTTGTTAACAATACAGGTATTAAAATAACCATAGTTACCACAATTGCTACCAGAGCAACCATCTGGTACATCACATCCTACCCTTCGCTCCCCATTAACTAAGTGATCCCTAGGCATTTAGCAGAAAAATAGCCTCTCACTAGAACATCATCAAACCGGTAGGAATTGCTAATAAAATTGTGTTAACTCATTTGATAGGGTACTAGTGGGATGAATAATCAATCTATACATTGCCGGGGCGAGTTTGGGTTCTACCTACCCCTTGTTTTCACAACTGGGCTAACCCTTAGGCTGTGCATTACCCCGTCCAAGCCTAGGGAATGAAGCCCAACTTAGAGACATGATCCACATTCCCCTGTTAGTAAAGAGTAACCCTATCATCAAAAGATAATTATCAAAGAGTAATTGCCCGGCGGATGTGCAGAATAGCCAGGCCTAGAGCTGCCACTGCCCTGGTTACATCTGAGTCCACCGGGCTTAAAAATCTGAGCATCTCCCAGCTGACCCCACCTGCACTTTCCCTCATTCCTCCAAGATATTTAATTCTAGGACCAATCAATGAGGGACAGCAAAAAAGGATGTGATCCACTGTGTCTACTTCCCCTGAGTTACACAGCTGGCACACCCTCAGCGCCCGTGGTGTGTTCTTGTAACGGCCCTCTACTAATGCATAAGGAAATGAATTAGTACGTAGCTTAAAAAAAGCTACCCATTTTCCTGCATCCGTCCAATTAAGGACGTAATAATCTCCTGGGCCCCGGGAATTAAAAGGCAAATATTTGGGGGCCACCTTCTGTCCAGCTAGAAGCGCCATTTCCATCTGCATTGTTTGATCATCTATCCTCCCTTTAATTAGCTTCCTTGCAGCCCTGAATCCAATGGGCCTCAGGCTCTCCACCGAGAACCCTAAATGACAAACCTCCCTCTCTACCATCGAGCTCCAGGGGGCCACGAGACCTCCCTCTGTTGCCATGGTCAAAAGAGAGGCTTTGCAAGGGGGAAAAAGTGCCACCTTTAGCCATGAGGTGACCAGAGCCTGTAATGCATAGACTCTGAGGGGGGCGGGCATAAAGCCTCCATTCTCAGTAAAACCTGTGGCAGCCCTCGAGGGGCACCCAAGATTGCTCTAAGAAATCTATTCTGAGTACTTTCAAGATGGGATAGAAAGGACACTCTCCAGACCGGGAAAGCGTAGAGAAGCTGACTTATGACTTTCGTTTTAAACAATCGGAGCGCTGGTAAAACCAATTTTCCACCCTGACCATAGTAGAATTTTATAATTACTGTCATAGTTTTCCTGGCCAAGGTAAGTGCTGCCTCTAGATGGTCTCTCCAACCGGAACAGGAGGAGAAAATCACCCCAAGGTACTTATACCGTTGTACCTGCTCTATGTTATTTGTCCCGATTGCCCATTGATGGGTTTCTGGGCACCCTCTGGCTCTAACCACCAGGACCTTTGTTTTCTCAAAGTTTATCCGCAAGTGTTCTTTTTGACAGTAAGCTCCGAATGCTTGCATTGTCCGTTTCAGCCCTATCAGTGACTGCGACATTAGCACTGTATCATCCGCGTAGAGCAGAAGACTGACTCTGCGTGAGCCAACCTTAGGGGCATGCGTGTTGATATACGTCATAGCCTGGACCACATCATTAATATATAGATTGAAAAGCGCTGGGGCCAGCAGGCATCCCTGTCTCACCCCGGCCCGAACTGGGACTGACTCAGATACTGCTCCCTGGATACTATAGCGAACCCTAAGAGAGTTCCCTGCATGGAGTCGAATGATAAAAAAAAAAATCTGGGTTCCATACCCATAACACTCAGCTTCATCCATAGTCTCTCTCTGCTAACGGAATCGAAGGCCTTCACTAGGTCTACAAAACACAAATAGAATTTTTTCTGATCAATAGTGTACCTAGCGATCAAAGCTGCTAATATATGTATATGGTCTAGTGTTGCAAGGCATTTTTGAAAACCGGCTTGTTCGATTTCAATAATACCAGCTTCGTCAAGCCAGTTGTAGCCTCCCCCAGCAATACCCTAGTGTATAGCTTGGCTATAATGCTGAGGAGGCTAATGGGCCTATAATTCTCCAGTAGCTGTGGGTTCCCTTTTTTGAAGATGGGAACAATAATACTGGTCTTCCAATCCTCTGGGAAAGCACCGGTTTCATTAAGGTAGGTGAAAAGAGGTGCCAGCAACCTAGCCCACCACACCGGGTTCCTTTTCAGGACTTTGAGGGAGACAAAGTCAGGCCCCGGGGTTTTCCCTGCTTTTAGCTGTTCAATGAGTGGCACTAACTCCTCAGGTGTTATAGGAGGCCACTGTGGGAATCTCTCTAGAGGTATATCATGGGGGGGGGAGGCATATCCCCTCAAGAACCAGCATACAAAGACCCATAGAACCTCTGCCACAATACTGGATGTACACTACTGCCCCTCTCAGAACCTCCTCTCCTCTGTGTTGCGCTAATCAGGGCCCAGAATCGCCGGGAATCTTTGGCTTTTGCTGCCACAAGTAACTTAGCCCATTGTGCCTGGGCATAGCTGTTTTGTTTGGCAGTTCGAATATCCCGATACTTTTTACGTTGCTCCACTATCTGTATCCTAAGTAATTGATTGGGGCAAGCCCTAAGTTCCCTGGTGGTTTGTCGAAGATCTGATCTTGCCCTACGGCAATCCGAATCAAACCAAGAGGGGGTTGCATGGGGTAGAGCAGCAGTGTTTGAAAAGCCCATATCCCTCCTAGTGATAATAGGGAGGATCATAGATATTAATTCCTCATACACAGCCACTATTTCCATACCACCGACAGCCATCAACTCACAGAGTCTAGCTGCGCTTAGCAGCGTTCTTAATACGAGGAAAGGAAGGAGACTGTCTAAACACCCTCACATACTCAGATTTATTAAAGCAGCAAAACTGGTGTCTCCTCCGGTTGTACACCGTTTCCCATCATGGGACCTAAATTTACTTCACAGAGCTCTGACATCTACCCCTTTCAAACCTCTTAAAGAGGTGTCTTTGTACTATGTGTCTCTCAAGATGGCCTTTTTGATAGGAATTACATCAGCCAGGCGAGTGTCAGAATTGAGTGCTCTGTCTATAGAACCGAGCTTATGCATTTTTAAAGAGTAGTCTGTAACACTGAGACTAGACCCGAGTTTTATCCCTAAGATAAACTCACCTTTTCATAGAGAGCAGGAGATAAGCCTACCTTCGTTTTGCCCAAGAACTTCGCACCCTCAGGAACATATATGGCATACTCTAGACGTTAAGAGGGCATTAAAGATCTATTTAGAGTGCTCGGCGCCATTCAGAAGATCATCGGCTCTCTTTGTAGCGTATGGTCCACAAAATAGAGGTTTGAGGGCATCAAAGACAATGTTGGCTAAATGGATTGTCTTATGTATTAAAGAGGCTTATAGAGCACAAAACAAGGTTCCACCAAGTGGAATTTTTGCCCACTCCCTCAGAGGGGCTGCTACCTAACAAGCCTTTAGGAACACAGCTCCATATAGGGAAATATGTAGAGCAGCAACATAGTCCTTGGTCCATTCTTTTACGAGGCATTACAAGATACCTCTGCAGGAATCGGCCGAGGCATCATTTGGAAGGAGGGTTTTACAGGCGGTGATCTAGAGGATTCTGAACCCCGAACTGTGGTGGAGATAATCAGTCCCACCCAGCAGCATGTTTTTAAGATTGTGGGGGACACTGCTTTGGAAGGTCCCTACTGTGCTGGCTGGCCGTCCAGGAGGAACCACAGGGATAAAGGAAAATTGGGCACTTACTTCCTGAATTTTCCTTCTACTGTGGTTCCTCCTGGATGGCCAGACCCACCCGGAGTTATAATCGACTCTGGGGTCAAGAATTTAGAATATAGATAATCTCGGGTTACCAGAGGCATAGACTGCAAGGGATGGTTCTCCTTTGCAACGTCTGGACTGGTTCTATGATTTTCAAGAGGTGAAATCACCTGAATATGGGCTAGTTGCCATATAAAATTTAATTATATATAATTCAAGTTGGTCAAGAAAGTTAACTTTTATTGTTTGTACAAGTGTCTTCAACAGCAAGGAGCGAAAGCTTAATTACACTGGGGTTGAGAGGATAATCCCCGCAGTGGAGACACAAAAATTGTATATCTGCTTCCTACTGATAGTGATGGGGATATACCCTACTGTGCTGGCTGGCCGTCCAGGAGGAACCATAGTAGAAGGAAAATTCAGGAGGTAAGTGCCCAATTTTCCTTTCTCTAGCTCTCTCAGTTGGCATTGCCATTTGGAGGCTGTTAAGTGTCAGGCCAAGCAAACCTCAGCCACAATTACCAATTTTATTATGGTTGAGGAGGGGTAGGTTGGTTTCTCCCGCTCTCCGCCTTTTGGGGGCTAAGGTGATTGCTCAAGTTTTTTATGCTTTCCCTGTGTGGGGCTGTTCTTGCCTTGGGAAGCTTGAGGCTATTCAAAACGGTTTTCTATGCAAAATTTTGGGAGTTCCAAAGGGAACCCCCCAGGTGCTGTTGTGCCTGGAAACCTCGCATTCCCCTCTAAAATCTTTTGCTCTCCAGCTTTTGTTAACATATTGGCTGAAAACTATGGTCTTTCCCTCTCAAGATAGGTCACTCTTGAGCCTTGCGAGAACTAGCGGCTTACTCGCCCCATGATCCTTAGTGGTGGAATTAGAAATTAATAAACTCGGATTTTCAGTTGACTCGATCAAGCATCTGGGGCTGAAAACTACTATCCTCCTCCTGAAAAGGAGGATTGCAGACCAACAATTACAAGTTGAGAACGCCTCTCTGGTGGCCCAGAGGGTAGCCCCCAAGTATGTACCACCTAATCCTCTTGGTACAGGGTCCTGTTATTTATTTGTTTGGACTGACTTCAGGAGCAGACAAGCCTTCACAAGGCTTTGTTGCAATGTGTTCCCCTCTGCTTTAGTGGAGGGTCACTTTACAGGGGTTCCTAGGGAGGCGAGATTGTGCGCTTTTTGCGACTTACAGGAAATAGATTCCGTTGACCACATTCTGTTCCATTGTCCACTCCTTTCTGGTTTGAGGCAAAAATATCTGGGCAAAGTTAGAGAGTTCCAGGTTGATGGAGGCTATGATTATGCACTCCAGAGGTCTCTGAGTCCATTTGACTCCGAGCTGACTAGGGCTGTGGCAGCTTTTAGCAATGCTGCTATGTACTTAAGATGGGATATGTCTGTAATATAGAATTGATTTTTTTTTGAATATTTTGGGGATTCTGTTTTTTCTCCTCATTTTCTCAACTTTATGTCTTCCTTGCTTTGGGAAATTGATGTCTGATGTTTGATTCTTGGCAGTCTAGAATGAAAATAGTTCTTTTCGGTTTTTGTATTATGACTGTATTTTGTTCTTGTTTCTGTTTTTGTTTCTGTTTTATATTGTAATAGCCTTGGCTAACAATACATTTTTTTTTATTATTATTATTATTATTATTATTAAATAAATGTTCCCCTCTCAATCTTCTCCAAGCTGAAGAATCCTAATTTATCAAGCCTCTCTTTGTACAGAAGCCCTTCCAAACTCTTGAACATTTTTGTTGCCCTTTTCTGCACCTTTTCAAGTTCTACTATATCTTTTTTCAGATGGGGTGACCACAATTGCACACAGTACTCAAGGTGCAGGCGCACACTCAAGCTGTGGACACACTCAAGTTGCTTCAGAGAAGTGTCCAACAGGTCATAATGGAGCGATCAATTTCTTGCTGTTCGCTGTAGCAAGAGCCCACTTGACTGTGGGTGAGGTCTACTCTCACTCAAGAGGCCTGAGCCTGGAGTAATCTTGCTTGGGCCACTGTCTGGCCTTTCCTAGACTTCCTAGCCCTTAGCAACCTACAGGTCTGGAGGAAATCCTTCTCTCTAGGTTGTCTCCAGCAGCCTAGCAGGGCCTTTATATAGACCTAGAGCCTTAGGCTTTATGCTGATTTAAAGGGCCAGCTCCCTTTCTCTATGTTCAACCCTATTGTACTCCATTTTGTGGGTCAGTTTGGCTGCCATCTTATGGCCTTCTTGGCTTTGTTGCTATTTTGTGGTGCTATGCTGCCACACCATGACAATCAGAGCACTCATCCCCTGACCAACTTACTAAAAGCCATTTATGGACCTATCTTCTAAGAATTTATCCAATCCTTTATTTTTTAGATCAGTTTTGCTATTGAGCTTCACAACATCCCCTGGCAATGAGTTCCACAGGTTAATTGTACATTGAGTGGGAAAAGTACTTCTTTCTACTTGTTTTATATCTGCTGCCAGTTAATTTGTTAATTGTCTATTTGCTACTAATTAACTTGTTCTGGTATTTTGAGAAAGGGTAAATAAATAACAGCTTACTGTTTATTTGCTCTTGGGATTTTAAAACCAACCTAATATTTTTATAATGTAAAGTTGGTAACCCTGCTGTTTTTATTTATTTTAAGAACGGCAGAAGCTTCAGAGATTCCATAGGACATAACCTCTCTACAGGGTTCCATTAAAGCTCCATTACTGGGGTTAATTTGCAGGGCCAGACTTAGAATTTGTGGGGCCCTGCCTGCCCTGCCCCCATGGGGGTATTCTCCCTGGGGCCCTTCAGGTGGCCATGGGGCCACACTGGGAGAGCGGGGGTGGGACCCCTACACCCTGCCTGGTAAAAATGGGAGCCACTGTGTGACCCCCAGAAGTAAAAAAAAAGAGAGGATGTAACCCTGTGGCAAGGCTAGACCTGTTCATTTGAACACATGGCATGGAAATCTTACCTCCAAAAATAGGAAATGCACAGGAGTTGCAGCTATCCAACTGTAGAACAAGATTTATGTTTTTTGTCCACTTGCATTGGGGGCAAAGTATAGAGAAGACTATTTATTTATTTATTTCTATTTATATCCCCACCCTATCCCCTGGGGCTCAGGGCAGCTTACAATAAATACATAAAATACAAATATAAAATAGATGAATTAAAAACCCACAAAACTGAAAACACCTCCTCACCCCAATGTATCCCTGCTCATGAAATGCCTGGCCAAATAAAAAGATGCCTTACACTGCCTCCGGAAAACATTCAAACTAAGGCATAGGTGAACCTCCAAGGGAAGAGCGTTCCAAAGCTGTGGGGCAGCTAATGAGAATGCCTCTCTGTGGAGGCCCAAGTCATATAAAACTGGGCCAACGATGGAACCCACAAGAGGGCACTCTCAGCAGATATTAAGGGCTGCAAAGAGACATAAGGAGAGAGGCAGTCCTTTAGATATGTAAGACTCAAGCCATTTAGGACTTTAAAGGTCAAAACCAGCACCTTGAATTTATTTATTTATTTATTTATTTATTTATAAAATCATTTAATACCCCACACCTCCTGCTCCAAGCAGCCCGGGGCGGCTTACAATGTTAAAACATATAAAATAAATAAAAACATAAAATACAATAACAAGGAAGGCACAAAACCTAAACCGCCCCCCTACATCCAACCCTACACCCTATCTCCCTCGCCAAAAGCCAGGCGGAACAGCCAGGTTTTACACATACGACGGAAGGAGGGGAGATCCGGGGCCACCCGAGCCTCCACTGGGAAGGAGTTCCACAGCCTAGGTGCAGCCACCGAGAATGCCCTCTCCATAGTGGCTCCCTGGGCCACACGGGGGACCTCGAGAAGGACACCCCCAGCAGACCGCAGAGGCTGCTCCAAAATGTGGAGAGCGAGGTGGTCCCGCAGGAAAGTCGGGCCAAGACTGTATAAGGCTTTATAGGTCAAAACCAATACCTTTAATCCGACCCGGAAGACTATAGGCAACCAGTGCATAGGCCAGAGCACTGGTGTAATGTTCTCATGGTGACCCGTCCCCATAAGGAGACGGGCCACAGCATTCTGCACTAGCTGCAGTCTCCGGACCATCACCATATGTAGCCCCACATAGAGTGTGTTGCAGTAGTCCAGTCTCGAGGTAATGAAAGCATGGATGATGGTGGCCAGGTCACTATCTGAAACATACGGCCAAAGCCGTTGCACCAGTTGTAATTGGCGAAACGCATGCCTTGCCACAGCTCCCACCTGGAAATCCAGGCAGAACTGTGGATTGAGGAGCACACCCAGACTACAGACCTGGGATACCAGCTGTTAGCATCTCTTGCTAGCCTTCAGCTCATTCTGTGCTTTAGCCTTCCTGACACCATCCCTACAAGCCTGGGCTACTTGTCTGTATACTTCCTTCATGATGTGTTCCATTTTCCATTTTTTATAAGTGTCCTTTTTAATTTTCAGCTCATCAAAAAGCTCTTTGTGCAGTCAGATTGGTTTATTGGTTTCCTTAGATGTCTCCCATTTTTCTTTCTCATTAATTAAAAACATTCAAATTTTGCTTTTAATATGTTGTGAGCCTTCCTGAGCCTTCAAGGACAGGGTGGGACATAAATAAAATAATAATAATAATAATAATAATAATAAATAAGGAATCCAGCCCAAATTACCACCAAGGAGAATATGTGCCAGACTGACTTCTGTTTTCTTAGTGTTGCCAACTCTTATGATTTTATCACAGATTTAACAGTAATCTCAGTTTCTTCACCAAGTATCATGAATCTCTATATTAATTTTTAAAGAAAAATATATTCCTAGTCCTTTTGGTTGCAAAGGCTCGATGCTTTGGCTCAGAAACCACAAGAGAAGGCATATAAAAAGAATTCCAGATTTACTGTTTAAAATCTCTTGGATTTATTGGTCTGAAGATTCATTATTTTCATTGTACTGGCACTAGCACAGGTATGAGTCACATGAAATGAATGGGATGTGTGTGCAAAGTGCTACTAGCTCCATGGCATGATGTCTGCTCAGAGGATCGGGCTCATGGTACCACTCACTGATCACCTTCTCCCTGTTTGTGAACTGTGTGGAGCAGAAGAGTAAATCAGTAAAGGGAAGATGCTTCCCTGGAGGAGAAGGAGCAAAATTTAACAAGTAACTGCAAGGCAAAAGGCCTTCTTTTGGTTCCTCGTAAAGAAAAAATGCCCTCTTCCTTACTCTGAATGGCTAACATATCCGTTCCTCACTTAATCCACTAGCTATAGGAATCTCTGTCTTGCTGGGTCCAGTCAGTGTAAAAATTCATGTGGTTTCTTATTGCTGCGGATGGTGAATGTAGAATGGTTTCTGCTTCTTTACATGACTTTCACAAGGTGCATGATGCCAAATATTTTTAAATAACTATTGGGGTTTAGTTTTTTTGTAAGGCTTGAATAGTGTCAGTCTGTTATTCAGTCTGTTTTATAGGAAGGTGTTATTTATTTTATCCCCACCTCACACAGAAGTTTTGAAATAAGTAGCAATGTACCTAGAGTTGTAAGAATGGATAGGAACACATGTAATAGTGGTGTGGCGACCCAACAAGGCTCAGGGAGGAAAACCTGGGACACAGTCTGGGCTGCCGAACAAATGTACTGGGGGGCCAGGAAGAACCAGGAATGTGTGGCTGGCTGGCGCCACCTCCACGCTGTGCCCAGTGCCCTGCCATGACAAGCAGCCATGGCAGCCAATGACAGCTAGCTAGGGCGGCCGACTATTGCAGCCCCAGGACGGGTTGGTGGTCCAGCAACAGACGTAATCGCCTGCTGTGGCCTGCTTTGTCCTGGTTGGGCAGGCCTTAGCCTGGGCTGTGTCCTCAAGAGGCTTTCCAAAGTCAGAGCCTGCTCTAGCTGCTGACATGGCCCGAGGCAATCCCAGACCAACATTTGCACATATGTGCAGGGACGGGTTGCCATCTGTGGTGGGTTTTTTACCTGACACTTCCATAATAAGCCAAAATGGAAGTGTCAGGTAAAAAACTGCAGAAGGTAGCAACCCTGTGTGCAGGTGAGGTCTGGTCCAAAACAGGTCACAGGGTTACCATACCTCCCTTTTAAAAGAGGGCACTTATAAAAAATACATGGTGCAGGGCTGCACTTACATGCAGTGCAGTCCTGCACCATGTATTTTTCATAAGTGCCCTCTTTTAAAGGGGAGGTATGGTAAACTTCACAGCGGGCCACTGTCACATCTGTTTTTATCCAATATGTTGTACTGTATTTCTATTTGGCCACATATTTTAATACTGAGGGTGCAATCTTAACCCTTAAAGTCAATGAGCATTTTGTCATTGGTTTCAGTGGCCTCAGGCCTATCCTGAACCATTGGTGTCAATGCAAAGCTCTCATGGAGGTGAGATTGCACCCTATTGTTAATTACAGGTCTCACTGACTAACCTTTTGGCAAAGTCAGGGAGCGTGTGTTTATGTTAGGGTATGATCTCCTGGCTGTTTAGTGCTAGGCATGCTACCAAGTACAGCGCTGCTGCGTATGACTAGTAGTGCTATAGAAATGGTAAGCAGTAGTAGCAGTAGCAAGAATGCACTAAGGAGAATGTGTAAGAGTTGGATACAGCTGAATGTTTGTGTTGCTTGGTTGCAGTCTTTAGGCTACTGAAGTACAGGTTCAGGATGGCAGCCACACTACTGTATGTACAGCATGCAAAACAATACAAACGGAAAAGTTTGCAAAATCAAGTTACTAAAAGCTAGAAAATGACAAAGTGAGGTTGTCTGCACAAGTAGCACAAGGTCTATTGTAGGCACTCTCCCAGGGGTGAGTTGCTAGGGTTCAGTTCCCCCTAGCTGCATTAAGATGGCATTTTCTCTCCCCCGTGAGAGAGGTGGTTTCTTCCGACCTCCCCCCTGCGCCTGGGCGCGGTGGTTGGCTCCGGCGGTAGCAGAGCCCGGCTGGTCCCGCCCCCTCCGCCTTGTCATTGATGTTGTTGTTTTTGTCGCAGGAGACAGGGGAGGCTGAGGCTGCGGCCGCCGCGGCCGGGGATGTCTGTGTGCGGGGAGGCGGTGGGGGCCGGTTCCCTGCCCAGCGAGCTGGTGGTTCACATCTTCTCGTTCCTGGCTGGGCCGGACCGGCTGCGGGCCTCGGCCGCCTGCTCGCACTGGCGCGAGTGCCTCTTCTATCCGGCCCTGTGGCCGCGGCTGCGCCTCAGCCTCCGCGTCTCCCCCGCCGAGCGACCGCGCCTCGACTTCCTCATGCGCAAGTGCGGCTGGTTCGTGCGCGAGCTCCGCGTCCAGTTCGCCGCCGACAACTACCCCACCAGTGGGGGCGGCGGGGGCTCCGGGGGAGTCTGCGAGGGGGCGGCCTCCGCGACCGAGGGGGAAGCGTCGCTCTGCCCCCGCTGGCTGGAGCTTCTAAGAACCTATCTGGAACTGGTGCTGTGCGTGCTGAGCAGCGTCCGCAACAACAGGTACCCTCCCCCCCCCTACACTGACTACCTCCCTTCCCGCCCCACCCATCGGAGAGAGACTCCGATCCTGCAGTAACTGCCCTCCCTCCCCCTTTCAGGGGCACCTTGTGGAAGAGAGAGCCTGATCCTGCAGAGACTCGCCTTCCTGCACCACCCCGGGGCACTTTCTGATACTCCTCTCCCCTGTAGGGGAAGAGACCTCAATCCTGTAGGGGCACCTTCCTGTGGGAATTGGCACAGATCCTTCAGGGGTCTTCTATCCTTTGGGAACGGGGAAAGGCCTTGATCCTCTTGCCTTGTTTCTAGGTTGCCTCCACCTGCCAGTTCACTCCTTGGGGGGAGAGACCTAGATTTTGTAGCCCCTCTACCTTTCCTCTGAGACACTTGAGGGTAGGGAAAGGGGTCCTGCAGTATTCCTATCCATTGCTACCAATACCTCTTTGACCAGGCCTGACTGTCACTAATATTCAGGCCTAGAACCCCATTCATTCAATAGAGATACTTATCCTGTGCAGGAGTGCTGCTTCTCCAGTTTCAGAGACCAGGATACCCACAGTGGGAGAACCTTCCTAGAGATACATTTCTGCTTACTCTTGAGAGTGATGTGGGTCTTTCTCCAGTGCTAATAGGTGGTCTACCTACCCCAATGGAAAATGGCCCTTCAACACTGACATGCAGTTCTCCACAGGCTAGGCACCTCATTTCTCTTGCATTTGCTGTACTGCTCTTCTCGAGGATTTCCCCAACATTGAGGTTTCACTCTTCGTTGCTTTCTCCATGGAAAAAAAAAAATCTGGTCTGACCATTAATACAGTCTCCTGTTGTGCTATGTTTTCTTCCCTTCTTTGCTCCTTCAGTGCCACACTATTCTCCCTCTCCCCCAATGCAGATTTGAGATTCCCCTTTCAATAGGAGAGAACATGGACACTTAATCTACAGTGTAAAATCTTCTGGTCCCTTAGTACCAGTAACTCCCATGGGTGCATGGGAGATTTCCAATTTGAAAGATAAGAGATTCCTAGTTTCATATTGTATTGGTGAGCATCACAACAGAATGGAAAAGAGTTAGTGCACCTGGGACAGCAAGTGTGCATTGATTAATGGGAGATGCTGGTGATAATGCTAGTTAGTATAGCTGAGTTCTATCTGCTAAATGAATGAAATTGCTCAAACTGTTTGGTAGGTCATGCTTACAAGATATGGGATTCATATGAACCTATAGTGTTGTCCACATTTTGCTTGCAAACTGGCTAGACTACTTTGCCCTTGTTCTGGCATCCATTGTTGAACATAAGTAACTGATATGTTAATAGATATGCCTTGCTTTGCATACAGGCCAGGAAAACGGGGGGAGGGAACAGTGCTGTAGATAGAGTATTTATGTAGGTACGCTTATGCAGGTAGCCAAAATTTTCGAAACTGGCCAGGCTTTTGGTGTGTTGAAAAGGAAAATTATTTTCTTTCACTAAGTAAATACAAACTTTAGATTGTTCTGCTTTCCTCTTTTAGCAACTATGTAATGCAACTGAAGTGCCAACTGAAGACTAATATTCAAGTATAACAGCTAAAAATTGTGGAACAGCAACTTTTGAAATTTTCTTTCAGGTTTTAATAGAACTAAGTTTAATGCTTATTCAGAGAGCCTTGTGTAGATATGAAGATGAATACCTTTTATTCTTCTCTTTAAGAGAAAAAAGAGAACCCACTAAGTAACTTCAGAATTCTTCATCCAGGAAATAGGAAAAGTTTAAATATAAAGGTAGCCAGCGATCAAGATGAATGACCTCCATTATATTAAACTGGCCTTCCTTTTGGAAGAGGCTTTCAGTAAAGCCTATGTAGTGAGGTAGCAAATTGCAGCACAGAAGAGCAACTACCTTGAAGTGAAATCTGCGTTTTTGTAGTGGTGGTCATTCCTTTTCCTGAACTGTGCTGTAGATAGAGTATTTGGCTTTTTATGCAAGTACAATTTTACCAGCTGAAAATTTTCACTTTTCCAGTCTGAGCCAGTGTGGTGTAGTGGATAAGGAACTGGACCTGTGAAGCTAAGGTTCAAATCCTGCCCTTGCCATGAACTTGCTGGGTAGCCTTGGGCAAGTCACAACCTCTCAGCCTCAGTTCCCCATCTATAAAATGGAAATGTGTGTGTCTGTCTGTCCTGTATTCCTTTCACCCATGTCCATCTTAGATTGTAAGCCCAAGGGGCCTGTCTTAAAAAATCTGACTGTAAAGTGCTGTATATGCCTAGTAGCACTATAGAAATTTTTAGTTGTTTCTGTACTTGGCTGTAGGTAATTGAGGGATGTTCCTTTTGGCTGTCTCATGGACAAAACCTCTAATCTGACCCAACTCTGGGATGTAGAGAGTGTGTGGTTGCTGAGTTGGTCCCAAACGTAGAAGAAGTAATTCAGATGATATTTTTTATTGCGCTCACTTCTGTTTGTGAGAAAATGCAAAACTTTTGGACCGCACTGGCATGTAGCATAGCAAGTCAGAAATATATAAACTGAGCAAATGCAGGACAGGTGTATATTTTGATTTATTTCAGTTTATATATTTTGGACTTGTTACACTACATGCCTGAGGAAGGGCCCTGGTAACTAAGTTAAATGCATGCACTTGCAAATTCATGAATGTATAGCACCAGGGAGAGCAAACACATGCACATTCCCATTTATTACAGATGGGAAAATGAGGGTGAGAAGTGGTGACTTTCCCAAGATGACCCATGGCTAGGTCAGGATTCGAACCCTAGTTTCCCAGGTCCAAGTCCAGCACCTTAGCCACTACACCATGCTGGCTCTCTTTTGCTTGATCCCTACAGACCCTTTCCTTGTTGCCCCTTCCTGTTGTCCATTCTAGATCCATTCTCAGGAGAGGAATTCTGGGGGACAACAGGATCCACCTCCTGTTGTCCATTCTTGTCCAGACCCTCAAGGCAGGGACCGGTCTCTAATGATGACTGTTCAGCACCAGGTACATTGTCCTGTGTAAATAATAACAGCATCCTTACTGTGAAAGGGTTCCAGCATGTTTTAGTTCAGTGAAAAACGTTCACGTTATCACTAAATTCCTTACCTTACTGGCCCTTCCCCCTTTCAGACCGTACTTCGTCAAACCTATTATAACAAACACTTATGCTGGAATGGGTGCTACTGCTTTAACTCTAAATTTGTCCTCATTCTTTACCAAGCTAAATTTATGTCTTGTGTCTCAAATTGGTGGATACTGTCTATTTTCTTCAAGCACAAACCAACAAAACAAGAAAATCACCACAACTGTCATTGGTAATATGCTGTAATGCAATATCTATATCTATCCCATTTAAACCTCCTGTAAATGTACAATAAAAACCTGACCCGTTTTGAGCAGTATGCTCTTCTTCAAGGGGATCTTATAGTAAAGGAAGGCAGGTCTATGAGTTACTCTGTAAAGCTTGGAGTTTGGTGGCCATTTTGAGCTTTTCAGAGTAACACACAGACTTGCCTTCCTTTACTATAAGATCCCCTTGAAGAAGAGCATATTGCTCGGAATGTGTTGGGTTTTTATTGTATATTTTATATCTGAGGTTTTATTGTGTATTTATCTTCCTATATATATTTATATTTTGCATTACAGCATATTACCAGTAACTGTTGTGGTGGTATATTTTCTTCAGTAATACTTGATTCTCTGTGCTAAGTACGAAGTCTTTTTACCTCTCTTCTCCATCGTGTTCCATTTTAATAAAAAGACGCAACATTTAGAGGTCCCATATCATTAAAGGCTATTATCAACATGGTCAGGTGTCCCCCAATGTATATACTCTTCTAAGAATCCCTTTCCCATACGGCTCAAGCAATTTAGTTCAGTCTCTGTGGTGTATAGCTTTGCGCTTGATTCAAATACAGTGCATGCAGAAACCACAATTGAAGAACGTACAGCAAATGTAATGGAGCAAATAACTTTAGATTCAAGTTCTTGCTCCAGCATGACTTGCATGGAGATTCTAGCAGAAGTGCTTCATCTGGGTTTTCTAATTACTGAAGTGCTGCTTCAGTAATTTAGTACATAGTCCATGGATTTGAGTGTGCTTGAAAAAGAAAAACATATAGTTTAAGTGTGTGTTAATTAAGTGTTTTTTTCCCCAAATTATAATGCAAACCCTGACAGTGTGTGGTTGCTGTGTTGGTCTGAAAATGTAAAAGATGGAAATTAAGTAGTTTAGATATTATTATTATTATTTATTAAGCATTTGTATAGCACCAGCTGTGTACCTGGCACTTTCCAGAACAATAAAATAGACGCAGTCCCTGCCTACGGTTTACAATCTAATAGACACAGAGTGGGAGACAAGGAGAGGGGACATAGAGAGAGACAAGGGATAAATAACATTCAAGCGGATGCGAAGTCTCAGGTGCACGTGCTTGGCTTGGTTGCAGTTAGGCAGGAGTCTGCAGGGAGGGCAGGCAGTAAATATTGAAGGAAAGTTCTAGCAGGCAGCGGGAAGGGCGGCGAGGAAGAGGTGGGTTTTGAGGAGGGATTTGAAGGTATGGAGGGAGGGGGCAAGGCAGATGTGGGCAGGGAGGGAGTTCCAGGCATGGGCAACAGCAAGGGAGAAGGGACAAAGGCGGTTAGGGGAGCAGGGGAGACAAGGGAGAGCGAGGGAGGGGGCAGAGGAGGAGTGGAGAGTGCGTGCAGGAGTGTGTAAGGAGACTAGGGCTGAGAGGTAAGGGGGAGCCAGGTTGTGAAGGGTTTTGTAAGTGAATACCAGG
>QEPC01003965.1:4340918-4389838 GCA_003113815.1 Sphenodon punctatus
GGGGGGGGGGGAGAGACAGGTGAGAGCGGGGGAGGCCAGTAAGGAGGTTATTGAATGAACATCTCTTGGTGTGACTGCAAGTTTTCGGGTCACGCAGGGCTCCTCTCAGTCATGTAAGGAGTCAGAATTGTAGATATACCTGAGGAAGGGCTCTGTGGCCCGTAAACTTGTATACTCACCAACAGAAGTTGGTCCAATAGAAAGTATCATCTAAACTATTTTGTTGCCATCTCAATTATGTCTAAATAATTCTTGATCTTGGTAAATATCAAAAGTATGATACTTGGTAATTTTAAGACTTTTTAAAATGTCCATTATGCGAGGACACAGAACTTCATATTTAGTAAGCTTTTGTTCTTAGGCCCCTTAATTCTTCAACAGTATAGAACTGTTTCATTCATAAAATAATCAGTGGTTGGAGTTCATAGCTCTTGAAAACTGTAAAACATAATGCAATATATGAAAGTTCTGTTGAAGACATTTAAGCTCTTGAAATCAAGAACTAGCTAGACAGTTAACTGCAAACAATTACTTTGATTTTTCTAGGGAAAAATCTCTGGATCTGATATCAGACTATAGTAATCACTACCTTTTGACTGATGAATTTCACATATAGAATTTAATTACTGTTTGTATCAGTTCTTTGTTTTTAGAACTCTTCTCCATCGCTGTTTTTTCTCTTCCTTTACCTTTCTTAAACCTGCTTCCATACATTGCTACCCTTTTGAAGTTGAGTAGGTTGCAGTTGGAGAGCACAGATAAACAGGTTACATGGCTGCTATTTTAGGTCTTTTCTAAAGAGTAATTGAAAAGCAGCAAGGAAATAAACACCTCAGAATTATTAAAATAATTCACCTCTTGAGCTCCATTGTGCCCTTAAACCCTACCACATACTGAGTTGTTCGTTTTAAAAAGTTGTATCAATGAAGTTCTGCTTATTTTAGAGCTGAGTTTATCCTTAAAGGTGTTTTACAAAGTTAACTTGTGTGTAGGATCCTTGAGAGAATGTGGGAATGGCTGTTGCTCTAACAGTGTAAAAAGTTCCTATATTGACTCTATAAAGTTGTTGAAAATTTTGAGTTGTAGCTTTTCTGGTTTCTGTGTCAACTTAAGTGACATCAAAAATGCCAAAGGGAGTGAGGAGACTTTAAAGTGAGATGGTTCTTTCATAACATTGTTAATTTTGTTCGCTTTGGCAGAGAACTTGCAGTCCCAATTTCCCAGGGTCCCAGGGAGATAATTTAAATTATTATTATTCTTTATTTTACAACCGCTAGATACGTTTTTCCTCTCTAGCATCTTAAGAGTTTGGAGTTTTTTAAAAAACTGAAACATGTTTAAAGTAAATCCTGCATTGGCATGGCTATCTGAAATAAACTTGTGGGTTTCATAGTAATGCAGAGAATAAACTGTGCATAAGCTTTCAGATGAGGGTGTTTTTTTGAGGGTGTACAGTACCTGAGTAATGGAATGTCAGGCTAGCTGCACTATTTTGGGAAGTGGCTGCTCCTTCTAGCTAATAGGTCTGTATACTGTACAAAATTAATCTACAGGGATGATCAGAAACAAAACTTGGAAAACGGGTCTGCCAAGGAATCTGCTAACTTACATTGTCCAGAGGAATGTAATGAATGTACAAACTGTCGAATAGCAAAGTACTGACTTTTGCTTCAGGAAAACGTTTGCATTAGGTAGACCATCTTATAATGAAATTTGCGTGATGTATGCAGATCTAAAGTTGCTGCAAATACATTATTGACAGCCTGCTAACTTAAAATTTGTCCTGCATTCAAAAAAAAGTTGGTTGTTACTAAGAATATTATAATTAAAAAGATGAGGGTTTAGATCTGTTTTTGACTAGATGTGAAAATCTGGTTTTGCAAGACACCTTTAACAACAAATCAGGAGATTGATTTCATATGGGAAATGGGTCATTGGAGCAGAACTTCTCTTAAAGATTTGAATTAAGTGGTAAGGAGGAGGAGTCTGCATCTTAGAGAAGCACAGAAAATGAGACCTTACAAACTGAAACACACGTACTTTCCCCTAAAGCATCAGGATAACTCTGTGCTTTTGGTAAAAACTTTTCCAGTGGAAAAGCAACTGTGGGGATGAGGTTAAAAGAGCATCTTCTGAATCTGATTGTATCCATGTCCCCTATTGCCTTTACCAGTTGATCTGAGCATTATCTGATATTTCTGGTCACATTCTGGTGAACAGCTGACGTTGAAAATATAATATGGCGACTCAGGACTGCGGGTGTTAGATTTGTTTTTGGCAGCTTAAAATGGTTCTGTAGAATTAAGGCTTATCCTTCTCTCCCAGTCATTTTGAACGTTGATTGTTCAAAAGCAGCAACTTCTGAACAATGAGAGCTCTCTAGGGATCGGTCTAGCCCTCATGAGTACAAATCTTGGTAAGAAATGTGATGTGTTCAAAATGGTTTGTCAGAGGACATGGAACCTTTGATCTTACTGTAGTTATGAAATATGAATCCTCTTATGCACCTTCCCCAATGTTGCCTACACTTGCATTCAAACAAATTTTTGTATTTTTTTTAATAGGAACCTCCAGAAACTAAGTCTCTTTGGAGATATAAGCATTCTGCAGCAACATGGAAGTTTATCGAACACATACCTCAGCAAAGTGGACCCTGATGGCAAAAAGATTAAGCAGTAAGTTGTTTAGTAGACACTAATAAAAGTATCTTAAAGGTTTAAAGAGCTGGTAATGGAGTGCAAAGTTTTCACCTCAAAGAAATTGGGCTAATAAAGCTTCTGTTGTGTCAGTTTCTCTCTTCCTGCTGGCCATGGAGTGGCTGACATGGATTGAGCTGGTCTGGGTGTCTGTTGCAATAGCATGGCCACTGGTGCATCACAATTTATAATTGTTTTAAATTTTATATGGTTGTATTTTTTTATGTTTTAAAACTGTTAGCCACCCCGAACTGTTTTCAGGAGGGGCAGGATATAAATTGACAAAATAAATTAACAAATATTTTCATTTCAGCATGTATATGCTCTAGAACAGGGTTGGCTGGTGTTAGAGGGGCGAGATTGCATTGCTACTATCTGTGGTGTTACCGTTCTGCAGATAAATTGAGAACAGCACTGGAAACTGAATCATTTGGTACATAAAAGACAAATAGTTCTATAACATGTAACTAAAAGTAAGGACATTTGTTTAAACCCAAACAAGGGTTTATTGTAACAGGTAGCATCTGTTTAAAATGAGAACTACTAACCTGCTGAATACTTCTAAGTGCTATAGACTTTTTTCCTGCTAATACAGGTAAAATTTGCCTGTTATCCCAGTATCATGAGATTAATGGGTGCTCTTAGTCTTGTCTGTCTGGAACTGAAGTAGTTCTGACTAATCTGGAACACTTCAATAATTTCATATACATAACACTAAAACTGTCTGTCTAGTTTCTGATTTAAACTTGCAAATGGTGGAAATTCAGCTCCTGCTGTGTCTTTCCAGTCACCCTGTTGTGATTAGTAATGAAGAAATTGAGATCAATGTAGGACGTTATGTAACATGCATACTGTATTGCAGTGCCAAGGCACAAGGTATGGATGGTGCAGTGAAAGCTTTTAGACTCTGAATACTCTTGCTTTTGCAAACTTGTCAGCCCCTTAAAATTAATTTAGTAGTATTTATAAAATGAGAACTTCAGCAGAAACTCCTGTATTCTATTAGATCTTTCTATAGTAAATGTCATATTAAGTAACAAAAATTGTCATGGTTATGCATTTCTTTAGTGATGCATTTCAGAAGTCTGTCTAGAACTCACACATGGTTTAGCCTGAAGTTCAAGTCTGTCTTTGGATGTGATGCTTATTTTCATACTCTGGTAGGAACAAACATGATATATTACCTCTTCTACTATCAGAAGAAAGGTACATAGTCTGGTACTTGCTAGCTTCAGGATTTTTCTTTGGTACATGTTCTCTGGAAAACTGGCAAGTTGAATTTTGTTTTTGTTTTTTAAATTCTTGCTGAGTTTTGAGTCAGCAGTGAAAACTGGCTTCTTAGAGCTCGTCATTCCTGCAGTACATGCTCAGACCTATGTAGCTTATGATATATGATTGGGTACAGCCAGCTTATTTCTTGCATACAGAAGCCTCAATCCCACAAGATACAGAGCCTTTCCTGAAAGTAATTGAAGTTGAATCAGTGTTTCAGGACTTATTGGGACCACCTTTAGTGAGAAAGCAGTGTCCATTCAGTCTCGGCTTTCTCTTCTGACATTGTTAGCTAGGGTGCCAATTAGTGCTAATTGTGTGAGGGTGATATGCACAGTCCTCCACAGGGAACTGGCTTAAGACAATGGACTCATTATTTCATATAGACTGTGGAACAATCTTCAGAAACACTTAGACCCTTTTTTAAATGGGCTGAGGCATGGGGGGATGGGGGTGAGCTGCGGTCCATGTGCGGTGGGTGGGGGGAGGGTGTAGATGGGCGCACACCCATCTATACCCACCTCTACCCAGCTACACACGTGGAGCGACCGCCGTTTTCACAGGTTGCTCCGTGCGTGGGGAATGGGTGGGGGTGGGTGTGCATGCGTGTGTGCGGGAGTGTGCACGCGCGTGCACCCGCTCACCCACCGCAGGACTTACACGGGTGGCACCCACACATGAACACCCAGATTGGGTGTTCATGCGTGGATACCGCCTGTGTAAAAAGGACCTTTGTTACTGCTGATCTGATTTGGATAAGGCTGCCCTCTCATTACTAGTTATTCAAGCTACAAATTCCCTGATGTAATTATTATTATTATTATTTTTAAAATACTTTTTATTGATATTTCCAGCTTTTTTCCAACATCGTATATAGTACAAGTGTTGCCAAATTATACAAACAACTTTTTTTTTTTCTTAAATGTAAGCAACAAACAATCTTCAAAACATGTCAAGGGTAATAATCATCATTGCGCGTGTTTCCATCAAGTCAGACAATACAGTACTTCCTTTTTAGGGATCTCATACCTGCAGTTCATGGCTGCTCAATCACTGCATGTATCATTAAAGTTGGAATTCAAGTAAGGGTTTTAATTTAATTGACCCTGGCCGCTCTTTATCTAAGGTTTGCAAGATAGGTGCCCATGTTTCTTTAAACCTCTGTAATTTCCCTTGTAGCCCGGCTTGCAATTTCTCCATTTTGCACATGAACAGTAATCTATGAAACCATTCCTCCATTTGCAGCTCTTCTTGCTCCTTCCAGTGCTTTAATATTATGTTGATAGCTGCGAGGAATACCATTTTACATGATTGAATTGTGCCTTCTAGCCCTTCACCCTTCGGGTATATACCCAGAAGTGCCACTTCGGGTCTAAAGGGGATTATTGTCCCAGTCAATTGGTTTATTATCTTCCAGATTTTGCTCCAAAAGGCCTGGACTTTACTGCATAGCCACCAGCAATGCATGTAGTTCCCCCACTCTCCGCATCCCCTCCAGCATAATGCTTTACCTCCTGGCACCGCGTATCTTATTCTATCTGGCGTTAGATAGAATCTCATAGTTAATTTTAACTGGGCCTCCTTTACTTCTAAAGAGGAGGCGCAATTATGCATATGATCCCACATGATTTTTATCTCCTCTTCTTCCAGCTCTCTATTTAGATCTCTGCTCCATCTTTCAATGTAGAAGTTCTTTTTGCTGTAAAATATAACTTTGAGTTCTTTGTAAATTTTCCCCAATCTACCTGCTGATTTACTTTTCTCGAAGAAAATTTTTTCGATTTTGAGTGGTTCTCGCCCGTAATTTTCCCCCGCATGTTGCACTGTACCTAAACTTTTTAATTGTAGATATTGGAGCGGTTCCACTTTTTGCTGTGTTAGACATCCAGTTTTTTGTATGGAAATAAACTTCCCTTTGTCAAATAACTGGTGCATTTTGGTGATTCCTCTCTTTCTTAAATTATTCCTTAATTCCGGGGCAAGTTGGGACAACCAGGCCTCCTTTGAGTCAATAGGGGTGTATGGGGACCTTCCTGGTATTATTTTTGTCTTTTTTTGCAAGTCCCTCCAATTTTTTATTATGGGACCCAGGAAGATGCAGCCCAGTTGAGCGCAAATGGTCTCCTTTTTTGTCTAGTATAAACATTTTTAGAGAGTCCACCTGCAAAGCCACCCTCTCTAACTCCACCCAGTCCTGGGTCTCCCCTTGCGCACACCATTCTGGTAATGCGTTTAATACTGCCGCTTTATAGTAAGTCTCTAAATCTGGTAGGTTTATCCCACCTTTGTCCCTTGTCTTCATGAGGGATACCTTTTTCATTCTTGGCTTCCTGCCATTCCAAATTAGATTGGCCAGCATACGTTCGGATTTCCTAAAAAAGGTTACCGGTAACTTGATTGGAAGCGTACTAAATCTATATAGAATTTTGGGGAGAATTATCATTTTATATAAATTTATTTTCCCCAGCCACGATACCATTAGATGTTTCCAGGGCCTTGTTTCTTCCTCTAGTTTATTTAATAGGGGGGCATAATTTTTCTCATATAGCTCCTTGGTGTCCCTGGGTAAGATAATTCCTAAATATTTTAAGCCTGATTTGCTTATTGGGAAGGGCAGCAGTTTAGCCAAGCGTTGTTCCTGTAGTTTATTTTTCCCAAATGCCAAAGCAAAAGACTTGTCCTTATTAATTCTATACCCCGATATTTCCCCAAACTCTGCAAATATTTTTAATAATTCTTTACTCGAGGCTTCTGGTTCGGATATATATAGGAGTAGGTCATCCGCAAATAGGGAGAGTTTGTGTTCCGTTTCTCCAATTTGTATCCCTTTAATTTTGTCATTTTGTCGTATTGCTATTGCTAGCACTTCCAGGGCAATATTGAAAAGCATCGGGGATAGCGGGCACCCCTGCCTAGTCCCTCTTTGTAAGTGAAAATTTTCAGAAAGTTCCCCATTAATTAGCAATTTTGACTGCGGGCTTTTGTAGATCGCTTTGATCCAATCTAGGAAACTACCCTCAAACCCCATTTTTCCCATTACACGGAGAAGATACTCTATTTCAACCAAATCAAAGGCCTTTTCCGCATCCACTGAGATTATGGCGGCTGGGGTCCTACGAAGTTCCAAATTGTGTATTATATTAATTGCCTTTCTAATATTATCTTTTCCCTGTCGCCCTGGTATGAATCCCGCTTGATTGGGGTGGATTAATTCTCCAATTAAAGATCTCAACCTGTGCGCCAGTATTTTTGCGAACAGTTTATAATCCGAGTTTAGCAGGGAGATTGGCCGATAGCTACCACATAGGTCCGCTGGTCTTCCATCCTTGGGTATTAGTGTAATTATGGCTTGATAAAAGTTTTGGGGCATAACTCCTTCTATGAGAATATTGTTAAATGCATTGGCTAAGTGTGGGGCCAGAGTCTCCTTAAAAGTTTGATAATATTCGTTGGGAAAGCCATCTGGTCCACTAGCCTTATTTTTCTTTAGATCCTTGATTGCCTCCAAAACCTCCTGTGTAGTTATGCTTGCATTTAGGAAGGCATTTTGGTCTTCATTGAGCTGTGGCAGTGTTAATGAGCTTAAGAAGTTATTTATTTTCTCAATTGAGGGGTTAGTTGTTGTGTAATTTTTTTTAAAAAATTCCAAAAAAGTCTTGTGTATTTTACTGGATTTACTTAGAGATTCCCCCCGTTCATTTTGTATCTTTGAAATATAGGCCTTTCTTTGCTTGATCTTAACCAAGTTGGCCAACGTTTTACTGGCCTTATTGCCAAATTCGTAGAAGTGAACTCTAATTCTTTGCAATTGTGATTTTACTTTCCCCAATTCCGCTATATTAATTATTTCTCTTGCTTTGTGAATCTCATTTTTTAGAGTTTCTGTGGGGCTCAATTTGTTTAGGGCTTCCAGCCTCAACAGCTCCTTATAGAGCTCTTTTACAGCCTGTCTTTTTGTTCTATCAATCTGTGCCTGGAGCGAGATTATCTTTCCTCTTACTACTGCCTTGGCCGCTTCCCATAGCATTCCTGGCGAGGAAACAGAGAATTCATTTAAGTCAAAGAATTCCTCTATATTTTCTGAAATTTGATCCCTATTCTCCTTTGCATTTAGTATGAACTTCTTTAGCCTCCAAGTGCCTACCGCTCTTTTTGATTCTTTGGGGTCCTTAAAGGTGGATATAATTGCATTGTGGTCTGAAAGTACCACCGGCATAATAGAACATTTACAGCATCTCCCCAATTCCATTTTGGAACCTAGTACGTGATCTATGCGTGAATACATATTGTGCACTGCTGAATAAAATGAGTATTCTCTTGCACTCCCATTCATGTGTCTCCATATATCTACCAACCCTGCCGCGATAAGCATCTTAGATATTTTTTTGCACTCTGCTTTGTGCCCTTCTCCCTTGGAATGATCCAAATTTGACAGTGTAACATTTAAGTCTCCCTGTAGAATAATCCAACCTTTTGCTTCTTCCCCTAGTACTGTAATATATTTTTTATAGAAGTCCAGTTTACCATCATTTGGCCCGTACATATTTATCAGAGAGAGGTACAGTTTCCCCACTTTACCAATCACACACAGAAACCTCCCCTCCCTGTCTGTTATTATTTTTTCTTCCTTGAACTCAATATTTTTGTCCATTCCAATCATCACCCCTGCCTTTTTTTTTTGTGCACAGGAGGCATATAGTTTCCCCACTTGGGGTTTTTTCATTCGTATTACATCTTTTTTCAACAGATGAGTTTCTTGCAGGAAGAAGATGTTAATTCTCTGTTCTGCAATTAGGTTCTTAACTCTTTTTCTTTTTTGGGGAGTATTTAGCCCTCTAACATTGAGGGAAAGTGTTTTAAATTCACTCATCACATCCTTTTTTTCCCCTTTCTCTCTGGCCCTTCCTTCTTTCCTCCCCTTTTTTGTTGATCCTTTAACTCTATTACTTCCCCTTTTTTGCTTTCCCTCCTCCGAGTATTCTGACTGCAAACCCTCTCATTCCCTTCATACACGTTAATGCACAATTTAAACCTTGACAGCATTTCAAACATTTCCCCACCCTTTACTCACCCTCCCTCAACCTCCCACCCCTTCCCTCCCTTCCTTATGTTTATACTCTTCTCCATAAAACTTCGCACGAAGCTGAGTCTTTGAAGATCTTCTTTTTTCTTGATAACTCTCCCCCTCCCCCCACCGCTTTTGATATCTAACTCGATCTGCACGCCAACTTTTATCTTAATTTATTTTTTAACATTAAACTTTTTATATATCTATCCATATATATATTTTTGTTTTATTTATTTTTTTCCTCATCTTTTCCCCTTTATCCTCCTCACCTTGTTTTCCACTTCATTTACTCGATTCTCTATCCTCTCTATTACTTTTTAAACTTCAAATAACCCTGATCCCTTCCATTCGGTATCCTATTACCTTATAACAGTAGTCAAGACCCCCCTATTCCCCTCTGCCTTCAGGCTACCATATAAGATTGCGCTAATCGCTCTCTACTATTTAGAGCTCAAAACCCCCCTCCTCCATTCCACCGTAACTTAAAGATTCAAGACCCCCCTCCTCCCTTCCACCATGACTCTTGGTGCATAACTGTATGGATTGAGGGCCCACTACCCCAAACAGGAACCCCGTTTTCCTTCCCCCACCGTTCCCTACCCCCTCTATTTGCCCTAATGTCTTGTCCCTGAGTGGATCTTACTGGACAGTCAAACACCTGCCTTCAGCAATCCTATATCTTCCTTTGCTTGATTGGAGCCCTGAAAATATTCTGCTGAACTGGGGACTCCTATATGATGCTCACTTCAGTTCAATCTGCTACCCTTTGGTTAGTCTCCCTCGTTGCTGTTGGCATTGCGAGTAGGAAAGCCTCCAGGTCTTCCGTAGCATCAAACATTTTCTTTCTTCCTTTGAAGGTAATCAATAGCCGTGCTGGGAAAATGATCCTGGGGCTAAGATTCTTCTCTAGCATGGTTCCAAAAAACTTATTCCATCTCATTCTTTGCTTTACTGTTTGTGCAGCATAATCTGGCAAAAGTCTGATTGAATTTTGTTGGTAAACCAGCTTCCTGTTGAATCTAGCTGCCTGCAAGAGTTGTTCTTTAACATTGTACGAGGTGAACTTCACGATGATGGGGCGGGGGGGCTCCCCTGCACGCTGTCTTGGTCTTCCCACTCTGTGAGCCCTATCAATACTTGGCTTGTGCAGGTTCTCCTTATCTGGAAAGTTTTCTTTTATGATGTCCCATATAATTTCATTGATGCACTCAGCACCCTCCTCTTTTACTCCATGCACCCTCAGATTAACTCTCCTAGCTCGATTTTCCAATTCCTCGCACTTTTGGACTAGCATGCTTGTCTCTTTTTTAAGTTTATTTATTGTTTCATCCCTTTCCAAGGCATGGTCTTCTAGGGCCCCAATCCTCCCCTCTGCAACTTCTGTTCTTTTGGTTAGGTTCTCTAGCTTTCTATTACCCTCTTCAATGGCCCCTTTTATTCCCCTCATTTCTCCCAGGAGCTCCTTCCTCAGCTTCAAAATGAGGTTCCTTATTGGGGCCCCTTGAGCATCTGCGTCCGTTTCAGAGCTCTCAGAGTCCGCCTCAAACGCTTGCAGCTCTGGCGCTCTTTTTTTGCTGAGCATAACTTGACCCCGCTCTCCATGTGCAGCGGGGATTCTGTTGCTGCTTTTTGAACCCTTCTCCCCTGTTCCAGTCTCGTCCTCCCTGCTTCTTTTATCCCCTCCTTCTTTGGGGCTTGCTCGAGGGGGTCCCTGATCCTGCTCCTCACCCTCCCCGGCCTGTTCGGAGGCTTCCGACAATGCTGACTCTTCCCCCGCATCGGGGTTTATTGGCGCCATTTTAAAACTGTCTGGGGCTTCAGCCCGTTCCACAGGCCCCGCTCTGTCCCTCCGCTGGCAAAATCTCTCAAGCACGTTTGCTTGAGAGGTTTTCTGTCTGCCCCTCAGCTTATTAGGCATACCTTGTCTCTTGGGGTTTTTTTTCTTGTTTTTTACTGCTCTGTCGGCTATTTCATTGCCGGTGGGTACGGAGCTCGGTCTTCTCCTGCCTACCCTGATCGGCGCATGCGCAGTCTCCTGATGTAATTATTTTAAAGTTTGAAATATATTAATATGCATTCTGTAAGTGAGCATGTTTTCTCTCTGCAACATTTGGTGCGTTGTAACAAATCCATTTTCATACATATTCATTCCTGTTTGTTTTAAAACTTAAGCACAACATTCATCTAATTGAAATATTATTTTGGCAGAAAGTGAAAGCTTTGATCTAGTACTGTTTGTAAAATTTCTACTTTGGCTTCAATTTAAATTTTTTAAAGGAAATAAAATGTGCGTTTATATTTATCTGGATGGATTAAAATCTTTTAACAGTTGCTACTGTTAAAACTAAAACCCTTATTGGCAAAGAATGGAGTAATTTGGCAGAGTAGCTCAGTTTTAGAAAGGGAAATCTGAATTTCAGCCTCTGAAACTGACAGGATTTGGCAGTAGCCGAAGTAAGATGGTATGGGGCAGTGGTTCCCAGACTAGGGTATGGGCCTCAGGAGTATGTGGAAGATACTTGGGGGACTAGGAGTGGAGCTCAAGAAGGAGCACAGCTGGCAAACACACAGCTCCATTCTGAGTTAGGGACCTAATCTTTTAACACCACCCCTTCCTCTTCTCTGTATTAGTTCTGAACTACTGATGTAAGGCATGGAGGAAGCTGCCGATTCCTTTTCTAGGGAATTGTAAGGAGGAACTGTAGCATGGGGTGGGGAACTGGTGTCCTGTGGGCCAAATCTGGCCTACAGCTTGTTTATAGTTTGGCCCCTTTCCAATTCTTGGATCTTGCCCATGGGGTCAGTCCTACTGTCAAGCACTGAAAGACTGAACTACGGAGAAGAGAGCAGAGTGTATTATTGAATTTGAGTATAGGGAATGTAACCTTCTATCCTGAGTATTCCTTCAGGTACCCCTGTTGCACCCCCTCCCCCACTTTCCAGTCTGCAGAGCTTGCACTAATGTTCAGAGTAGCCTGAAGGAGGAGAAAGGTTCCCTTCCCCTGGATCAGAGAGCCATTAAGAGTTTGGAGAGCTGAACAGAGCCATTTTGAGGGCCTTGGTCATAGTGTTGATTGGGAGGGCAGGGCTTACCATGGGGAATAATGAGAAACATATTGAGTGGTTTCTGTGTCCAAACTTTTATTGTCAAAATGTTGATGGTTTATACATACATGTAACATACTACAGTAGTATTACTATAGTAGTATTAAACCTTCCGTTTAAGAAGCTTGTTAAAGCGGCATTACAAATTATACTCCAACATTAACATGACAGTAAATTGTATTTAAGGCAATTTTATTAAATATCAGACCAATCTACATTTTTCTTTTCTCATTCATTAATAAAAAATAATAATTATGATTTAACTGAAATTAAGCTGCATATGCGTAGTATGGTGACTGAACAATACTTATACGTGATGAGGACCCTATACGGTTTAATTTCAGTTGTCATAATTTTTTTTATTAACGAATGAGAGAGAAAAAAGTATAGATTGGTCTGATATTTAATAAAGTTGCCTTAACATACAATTTATTGTCATGTTATCGTTTGAATATAATTTGTAATGCCGCCTTAACAAGCTTCTTAAACCGAAGGGGTTTTGTCTAGGTAATTTGCCCTTCTGATCACCCCTACTAACGTTCAGTGCGCCGCTTACCTTTGGGAGCTCCGGCGGCGGCGGGCGGTCTGGCGGCCTCAGCGCCGGCTGTGGCTGCCGGTGTCAGGACGCTCTAGGCCTCCCGGGGAAACCCGGAAGTTCCCCGGAAGGCCTAGAGCGTCCTGACGCCGGCAGCCACAGCCGGCGCTGAGGCCGCCAGACCGCCCGCCGCCGCCGGAGCTCCCAAAGGTAAGCGGCGCATGCGTGTGCCCACCTAACACTCATCCCCACGCACGGAGCAACCGGCGGAAACGGCGGTTGCTCCGTGGGTGCAGGTTAGTGGGGGTGCATGTACAGACATGCATGCCCCGCCGATGCACCAGCTCACCCATGGACCCACCACCTGGCAGAGCCGTGTAAAAATGGCCTGTGAGGAGCCACTTGAAGAACAGAAGGTTGCTGCCTTGTAAACTAGGTTCTTCGAGATGGTTCTAAGCATTCTCACAACACCCACCCTTCCAGCCCCGCATGGAATTTGTTTCTTATATTCCTAGAAAGAGTTGAAAGGAACAGTAATTCTGAGGGGGAAGAGTGCTTTTTATACTAGAGGAGCTTGAGACCATCGCATTGTCTATTATTTGAATAGGGTGAGCATGCACAACCCAGTTGTGAGAATGTTTGGTGCCATCTCCAAGAACCTACTTTACAAGGCAACAACCTTCTGATCACTCATGGGGAGGAGTTGTTTTAAAAAACAGCTTTATCTCCCAGTCTGATCAGTGTCCCGCTGCTGGTCCTGCAGCAGCACTACTAGCAGACAGAGGCAGGTGAGGGATGGGGACCTGCCTTTGCCTGTCCCCCCACCCCCATGATCCGCCCCTGGACTCACCTTCATTGTTTGTAATCACAGAACGCATGTATTAATTATTATTATTATTATTATTATTATTATTATTAGTCTATTATAAGCATTTGTATAGCACCAGCGATGTACCTGGCACTTTACAGAGAATAAGATAAACACAGTCCCTGCCCGAGAGCTTACAATCTAAAGACAGGGGGAGGGGAGACAGGGAAGGGGGAACAGAGGGAGAGACAAGGGATACAACAATCATGAGGCTTGGTTACAGTACATTGGGAGTTTGCAGATAACAGGTGGGGGATAATCTTGGGTGTGGCAGATTAGCAGAAGTTAGGAAGGGCGGAGTGGAAGAGGTGGGTTTTGAGGAGGGACTTGAAGGTACAAAGGGAGGGGGCAAGGCGGATGTGGGCAGGGAGGGAGTTCCAGGCGTGTGGGGCAGCGAGAGAGAAGGGATGAAGGCGGCTGGGGGAGCAGGGGAGGCATGGGAGGGTGAGGGAGGGGGTGGAAGAGGAGCGGAGTGCTCGAACAGGGGTTCGGAGGGAGATCAGGGCAAAGAGGTAGGGGGGATCGAGGTTATGAAGGGCTTTGTAGAATGGCACTAACCGGACGTTTTTGCTCAACCGACTCCCATTAAACAGCATAGACGCTGTTTAATGAGAGTTTGCTACTGCCTTCACTATAGAGCCATGACTGTGGCTGTATAATGTTTGGATTAATTTAGAAGGACCACTTCCTAGATTTTTGGGCAGCGAAGACACTAATCTCATCTGAAAACATTCTTAAAAGAAAAACACTCAATACTTAAGAGAATTTTGCCTTGTTTGTAAAATATATATTAATTGCTCTCAATTTGGAAATGGATTGTTCACCATTGAAATTTGTTACCATCATAGGGAATAAAATCCATAAAGCAATTTCAATGTTGGGGAATGTGGAATCCAGCTTGTCTGTCTTTATATTTACTACCTGCATGGTCCCCTTCCCTTCTCATCTCACGCCCCTGATGCACAACCTTCACTCCCTATCCTGTCCTCCACCCCATCCTAACCTGCAAGGATCTTGGAGTCCTTGTGGATAATCCCGTGAAGACATTGACTCAGTGTGTGGCCGCAGTCAAAAAGGCAAACTGAATGCTAGGCATTATTGCAAAAGGAATAGAATAAAAGGGAAAATATAACACTGCTGTATACGTTTTTGGTATGATCCCACCTTATATTGTGTGCAGTTCTGGTTGCCCCATCTCAGAAAAGATATAATAGAATTGGAAAAGGGTCAGAGAAGGGCAGCAAGGATGTTAGAAGGACTGGACTTCCATATAAGCTCAATAGGTTAGGGCTGTTTAGTTTGGAGAACAGGCAATTAAGGGGGGATATGATAGAAGTTTATAAAAAGATTGCAAATGCAGAAGTATGTAGATGTGACAATTAGATTGTGTTAAGTGATGGAATGTTCACGAAAGTTTCCTTCTCGTGAGTATCCAGAAAGGTTTTGTAAGTTGTGGGGGAAGAACTCAAATGAGCTCTTTGCTTATGGGAGGAGGGATCCGGAAAGTTTGTTTTTCATTTGACAGTTATGTGATCTAGAACTGCATGTTCAAATAAAATTCTTTCTATTTTTGGATGTAAAACTTGAGCTGAATATGACCTTGCTTTTCAGTTATAGGGACTGATTGTCTTGTTTGTTGTTGAATGTGGACCTTTTAAAAGGATAAATAAACTTGCTGATACCTTGGTTTGAGTTTAAAATATAGCTACGTCCAAATCACACATCACACCATCACAGTTCTTCTAGACTTTCTGGCGGTCATCCACGTACAGTCATCCTCGCATATATAAATAATTGAAGAACCATGAAGATATTTAAGAACTTTGTGCTATAAAGGGATTAAGAAAGCAAGGTGTAATAAGCATGATCAAGCACCAGTTTCATATATTCATAGCATTTTCAAAGCCAGTTTCTCCAAATCTAGCAAAGGAATTTTACGTCTACATACAGTATATGCCAGTGTAGACGTATGGAAAACAATCCTGCTTTGGAATTACTGGAGCTGCAACTAAAAATGGTTCAAATAGTACCTCTTTTCCTATTGGCATAACTAAAACGGGTGACTAGATTTTCTTTAAACTTAATCATAATAATTTAAAAAAAAATCAAAGCCCCACATTTTTTCCAGCTGAAAAACAAGGTAAACATCTAATGAAAGGGCAACATTTTCTTCAAGATCTGTGAATACTTATATTCCTTTGCCAAGATTTATAATGCTTTTGCAATTGTGAATTGGGCTAGAAGTTAAACTTACATCCCAAGTATGTAGAGACACTGCTTTCAGTATTCTCAGTGGCTGCATAGTGTGGCTATAGAACTAGGTCCAAAATGAAAATGTCGAGTATAGGATGCTATGCCTTTAGGATGCTAAAAGAAGAATTCCTATTTAATGGGTGGTTTTATGTTCTTGCTTGCAGAATACAACAGCTATTTGAAGAAATACTGGGTAATAGCAGACAACTGAAATGGCTGTCTTGTGGGTTTATGCTGCAAATAGCAACTCCCACATCCTTGTCATCTTTATCAAATCCCATTGCCAACACCATAGAACATCTGAGTTTACTGGACATCAACATCCCTGGTAACACCACTCTTATCACCGCAGCCGAATTGGAACGCTTTGTGAATCTGCGCTCGCTCGCCTTGGATTTCTGTGATTTTACAGCTGAAATGGCAAGAGTCCTGGCTGATAGCAACCACGTGCCTTTGCATCGACTCTCTCTTCTGGTCCACAATATTTCCGTAATGCACAAGTCCTTGGAAAACATGCCAGAAGATGAGGATTGGAAGGCACTGACACGCAACAGCACTAATCTTCGAGTCTATGTAATGGCTTTTGATATCAAGAGTGATGATATGCTAAGGATTCTTAAGCCCAGTATCCCATTGGAGAGGATTCACTTTGATAGCTACATCACTTGTGTTTCGGGGGCTGTTGTTGATCTTATATCCAGGCAGTATGATAAGTTCCTCACTCATTTTATATTAATGAATGATGTGATAGATATGTCTGGCTTCCCAGATCTCAGTGACAACCGGAACGAAGATCCACTGGTTTTACTAGCATGGAGGTGTACAAGGCTTTCTCTCCTAGCAATTCATGGTAGGTAATTTTATGCATAAACTTTCAGATGGCATTGACCATTTCTGTTGTCTAATATTTTTCTAATCATTACTGCACTCTCTGGCCCTTTTCAAACGGGCTCTGGTGTGTGGGTGGAGGTGGGTGTGTGGCTATTCCCATGGGCGCACACCCATCTCCACGCACGGAGCAACCAGCATTGGAACCTATTGCTCTGCGCATGAGTGGTGGATGGAGATGGATGGAGTATGGTAGTGCACACTCACTCCCACCCACCGCGGACGCCGTTCCCACGGATGCCCCCAAACGTGAGCGCGGTTTGCATGGGCGCCCCCCCCCCCCAGCACATGTGTGCATTTGGGAGAGTGGGCGCCAGTGTGAAAAGGGCCTTTGTAGTAGCAGTAGTTACTGCCCTAGAAATAGCACAGGATATGTTCTTATTACACAAGAGGTATTTGCATGAATAGAGAAGTATTTCTATGCCTGGAGATATTAGAACGTCAGTGGGATTTTTCAAATCTTGTAAACTTTACAAATTCCCCTTGATTCATTAAAGCTATATAATCTGTTATTAAATGCATTTAATTTTTTTTTTCTTCGCAGATATATTCCTATTGGGATTTTACAGGGATGCTTTAAGTAACTGAACATGAGACAGTTTTTCTAGTAAAGTTTCAAATGTGGGACTAAATAAAATTTCACACTTTATGTAGTTTATTTTGTAAGTGTGAGGGATCTTTGGGTGCAGCCACAGAAGCTGCTGGGGCCCGATCCCCACAGCGGGCAAGTGCAATTGTCGCACTGCGGGGCCAGCACAGGGAGTTGGGCAGATGGGAGCCCCCCCCATCTGGGAGCCCCCCCCGCCCCCCCCCCATGGGGCAACCAGGCTGCTATTGGATCCCAACATGGCCTGGACAGGCCAAGGCGCCGGCCACCTGAGTTGGGTGCCAGGCCCTGCCCCACCTCCCTCCCCTGGCCCGTCCAAATTTCCATCTGTGGTGTTGCAGTAAGTGTCGGGCAACTGCACCTGCCATTCAAAGCCCCTCTGTGGAGCTCGTTGTATGGTGGGGCCCAGCCCACAGGCAGTCACTCCTTTGGCAGCCTCACCCCATATGGGGTACGACTATGCAACAAGTCCCTCAGAAATTTTCCATGGACGCAGCAGCAAGCTGCTGACCTCGCCACACAGCAGAGGAACATCTGGCAGATGCTAGGCCAACCATTCACTGCATCACGTAGCCTGGTTCCCCAGAGTGGGTTAAGGATTATAGATTATAAAGCAGGCAGTTGGTAAGCATCTCGAAAACAATGCAGTGATTACTAGAAGCCAGCATGGATTTGTCAAGAATAAGTCAAGCCAGACTAAGCTTATCTCATTTTTGATCAAGCTAATAGTTTAGTGGATCATGGGAATGCTGTGGACGCAATATATCTTGATTTCAGCAAAGCATTTGACAAAGTCTCCCATGATATCCTTGTTGACAAGCTGGTAAAATGCAGGTTAGATGAGAATACCATTAGGTGAATTTACAGCTGGTTAAAAAAAACACGTACTCGCAGTGCTCATCAATGGCTCCTTATCAATCTGGAAAGAGGTGTCAAGTGGGGGTGCTGCAGGGCTCTGTCCTGTGTCCAGTACTGTTCAACATCTTTATAATGACTTGGATGAGGGAGTAGAGGGAAAGCTTATTAAATTTGCAAATGAGACAAAACTGGGAAGGCTAGCTAGCACCTTAGAGGATAGAAATAAAATTCAAAATGGTCTTGATAAATTGGAAAACTGGGCTGAACTAACAAATTGAAGTTCAACGGAGATAAATATAAAGTTCTTCATTTAGATAAGAAAACTAAAATGTACAAATACAGGATGTGGGGGGGGGATATCTGGTTCGACAGCAATGCATGTGAAAAGGATCTGGGGATTGTAGTTAATCAGAAACTGAACGCGAGTCAGCAGTGTGATGCAGGAGCAAAAACGGCTAATACAGTTTTAGACTGCATTAACAGAAGCATCGTTTCTCCCTCTGTCTCCTGTCAGTGATCTGTTGGGTAGCTCTGCGGATGACCGCCAGGAGGCAGAAGAAGAAAGAAGCGTTCTGCGCATGCGTGGAGCTGCCCTCGGCCATTTTCTCCACTCTTTTCTTCTGCCTTCAGCCGTCAGAGGTAAATGGTCAGTGCTCCTGAAAAGACAAAGAAAAATTAATTAGTTAGGTCTTCAGGAGTTGGAAAATTCAAGAAGCGAGCGGGCATCAGGGGCAGTGAGTATCCCTCTCGAGCTCAGAGGGACTCGTTTTGGAGAAGCCCGCCAGGTTGCCGCGCAAAGCGCCTGGGAACCGGGGGACAGTCCGACTCCGGGGAGAAGAGGCCTCCGCCTACCCCAGTGGCTTAGGAGCCACGGAGTCACTTTTCAGTAAGTCTCCCCCCGCTAGGGCCCCTGACACTGCTTGCGGGGGTCAGGCCCGGCCGCGCCGCAGCGAAAAGCCTCAAACCCCCACCCCCCTTCAGAGCTCAATATGGAAGGAGCTGGGGCGGAAAAACCCCCAGCTTGGTGCCTCCTCCCAGGAGGGCGACAGAGTGGAGGCACCCGGCATGGCGGCGAGACTGGATAAAATCCTTTTGGCGCTGGAGCGTCTTGCAGAGGTACAGGGGGGAACCCTGGGTAATCCACCCCCCGCAACCTCTTCTCTGGGACCTGAGGCCAGGAGTCCCGCCCCCTGAGACAGCTCGCTTCAGGGCTCTGGAGCGAGTAGGGCCTCATCCATTCTGGGGGGCTCAACTCTAACCCTCCCCCCGAAGGGAAAGGCGGGAAAAGCCCCGCGCAAAAGTGCAAGCAAGGCGCACAAGCGCCCTCTGCAGGCCTCTGCCAATAGGCTCCTGGGTTCTCCCCAGTTCTCTGAGGAGGAGAGGGGCTCCCGCGCAAAAGTACAAGCAAAGCACACAAGTGCCCTCTGCAGGCCTCTGCACATAGGCTTCTGGTTTCTCCCCAGTCCTCTGAGGAAGAGAGTGGGGGTGAGCCTCAACCCAAAAAGGCACGAGCCCAAGCCACCTCAGAGTTGGCATCGGACTCAGATCAGGATTGGGAGGATGTAGAGGACCTGGACCCCCAGGGCCCTGCTCAGGAAGCCCAAGACAAGAACCGGAAGTTCCCCTTCCACCTTAAGGGGGAGCTTATGTCTCAGGTGGCTAAGACCCTTCAGTTAGTGGGGAAAAAACCCAAAGGACGTTTCCTCTGGCTCTCAGGAGGAGGAAGAGCGTGAGTACATACCTCAGTTCATCGGAAAGATCCAGGTTTCCCCTTAGATAAAGCATTCGAGAGGCTAATCCTACAGGAGTGGAAGCACCCCGAAAAAGGTCAGAGGATGAACAAAGCTCAGGCTTCCCTATAGTCCCTCTCCAGACGTAAGGATCCGCTGCTAAAGAACCCCAAGGTTGACGCGGCGGCAGTCTCCCTTGCCAAACAGTCTTCCCAACGGAAGGGGACTGTTACCCTAAAGACTCTACCGACAGGGCCGTAGAGGCTGCTCTGCGTAGGGGTTTAGATTAATCTGCTACGGCGGTCAGAATAAATGTAATTTCCTCCTGCGTAGCCAGGGCCCTACTGGCCTGGTTGCAAGAGGCTCAGGACCCGGGCATTCCAGACAGAAGGGCCCAGGTGTTATCATCCCGAATCAACTTGGCGTCCGCCTTCCTTGCTGATGCCACGATGGATTCAATAACGTGGCCGGCTAGATCCGTAGCTAGTTCCATCTCAGCAAGGCGCAAGCTTTGGTTAAGATCTTGGGAGGGGGACAAAAAAACCCTCCTCACTGCCACCCCTTACAGAGACTTCAAGTTGTTTGGGGTTTGCCTAGATAAAGTCTTGGCTGATGCCAATGACAAGTCAAAACAGAAGAATTTGCAACAGGTAGGGTCTAAGAAAAATCTTTTTCGTGGCCCCAGCTTCAGACCCAGAGGAGGATATGGCTCCGGATACAGCTCCTCCAGAAGGTTTCAGGGTCAGTACAGGCAGGACCAACCAGGGCGTTCCTTCTCTCGCAGAGGAGGAAGAGGCCATAATTTTAGACAGGATAAGCAGAAGCCCAGGGGTTTTACTCAGAGTACCTGCAAGCAGGAGGCATGACTACCAGGAGGACTTAGCAGTGGGAGGCAGACTGCAAAATTTTTCAGGCGTGTGGGCTCAGTCGGTCTCAGATGCATGGGCCCTGCAATGCGTAACCGCAGGATACAAAATAGAGTTCAAAAGAACCCCATCTCACGCCTTCATTTTGTCTCCAAAATCAGGCCGAATAGAGAAGCACTCTGCCATGCTCCACGAGTTGCTACGCCTCGAGACCATTGGAGCAATAGAACCAGTCCCCCCAGACCAACAGGGCCGGGGACTATATTCCTTACTCCTGTCTCTTATACACATCTAGATGTGTATAAGAGACAGGAAGTTGGGTGCCTGGCGAGTGATACTGGACCTCAAACGTCTGAACAGGGTCATCCGTACGCAGAAATTCAAGATGGAGACAGTAACATCAATATGTCGCACCATCAGGGAAGGAGACTGGTTAGCGTCCCTGGACCTCAGGGATGCTTACCTCCACATCCCAATCTGGGAACCACACCGGCAGTGGCTTCGCTTCGCCTAACAGCAGACCCACTACCAGTTCAGGGCCCTCCCGTTCGGGCTGTCATCGGCCTCGAGAACTTTTACAAAAATTCTTGTACCGTTGGTGGCGAACCTCCGCAAGGAGGGCATTCACTTGTACCCATACCTCGACGATCTTCTGATACGGGCACAGAGTCGCTCCAAGCTCCAGAGGGACCTCGACAGAACCATCCAATACTTGAGGGCCCACGGGTTCTTGGTGAATCGAGAAAAGAGTCACCTGGAGCCGACTCACAGGATCGAACACCTTGGGGTGTGGATAGATACAATCTCAGCAGCCGCCTTCATTCCTCTCGACAGACAGGAAAAGATCAGACAGAGGGTTCGTCTACTAAGGTGCCAGAAGAAAGCAAGGCTGAAGAGCCTGGCCCAATTGTTAGGCCTGATGGTGTCTTGTATCAAACAAGTGCAGTGGGCAAGACTCCACTGTCATCCCTTGCAACGGCTGCTGAGGCCTTTTCAGCGAGAACTCACCAACGGTCTCAATCCATGGGCCAGAATCCCAAGAGCCTTACCAAGAGAGACATTACTCAATGTCTTGGTGGTTAGACCCAGCAAATTTTCAGATGGGCGTTCCACTAGAGAAACCAGAAAGAGTGGTCCTAACAACAGATGCGAGTCTGACAGGATGGGGAGCCCACATGGGCACCAGGTCAGTATAGGGATGTTGGACCGAACAGGAGTCAAGACTCAGCATCAGCGTCCTGGAATTAACTGCAATCCGACTTGCCCTACAACAGCTGGCAAGCAGCATCGGCATGACGCGCGTTCTGGTATATACAGACAATACGACCGCGAAAGCATACGCCAGTCACCAGGGAGGCTCCAGGTCCCTTCGTTTGCAGCAGGAATCAATGAGGCTCCTCATGTGGACGGAAAAGAATCTGAAATCCTTAAAGGCTCTGCACATAAAGGGAGTCCAGAACGTACAGGCGGACTGGCTAAGTTGGCAGTCAATAGATCCTCACGAGTGGAGCCTCCACCCGGAGGTGTTCAAGGCCCTGACAACGAGGTTCGGATATCCAGTCATCGACCTTTTCGCCATGAAGCAGAATCGTCAGACCTCTCGTTACATGGCAAAGTCAAGGGACACCCACGAGGAAGCTGTGGACGCCCTCAATCACAAGTGGCCTCGAGGCTTGCTGTACACCTTTCCCCCAACACCTCTTTTGACCAGGACAATATCGAAGATCGTCCAGCAGAGAGCGCACGTGATTTTAATCGCCCCTTGGTGGCCGAGAAGACCGTGGTTCTCGGACTTAGTAGAGCTGAGCCAGGAACCTCCTCTGATCCTGCCACTCCGCCCAGATTTACTACTGCAGGGACCCCTCCTGTGTGACTCCATCGCACTCCTAAAACTAACAGCATGGCACTTGAGTGCACAGCGCTAAGAAAGGCAGATTATTCTGAGTCTGTACTTACCACCATGCAACCACCAGCAACTAGAAAGTCGTATGGGGCCACTTGTAGAGTTTTTGCTCTTTGGGCTGCAGAGAGGGACTTAGACCCGTGCTTAGCTCAAGTTCATACCATCCTTCAATTCCTCCAGGAGGGTTTAGAGAGGGGGTTGCGGCCTAATACTCTAGCTCGCCAGGCAGCTGCCATCTCCTCTGTTCTGCAATCTTTGTCAAACAGGAGATTCTTACCTCACAAACACATCAGGCAGTTCATTAAAGCAGCCAGAAACATCAGCTCCCCAGTAGTACATAGGTGTCCTTCTTGGAGCCTTAGTTTGGTGTTGGACGCCCTAACGCAGCCGCCTTTCGAGACCCTCAAACGTATATTTATACATGCTGACCCAAAAGGTAGTATTTTTAATAGCGGTTACCTCCGCTCGAAGGGTCTCAGAGTTAGGAGCCCTGTCCATGGAGGAGAATTATTGCTCTTTCCAGAAGCAGTCGGTTACGCTTTGTATGGATGAGGCATTTATCCCAAAAATTAATTCTACCTTCCATAGGTCTCAGGATGTGATTCTTCCATCCTTTTGCCCGAACCCGACTCATTCTGAGGAAAAGGTGTGGCATACCTTAGATGTCCGGAGGGCCTTAAAGATCTACTTGAGAAGAACCAGGGGAATTCGTTCTTCCTCGGCCTTCTTTATTAATATCAGGCCTGGTTATGGCGGTAAAAAGGCTTCTAAGACTCTAAGTGGGTCAGGCACTGCATTGTACAGAGCAAAACACAAGCCCCCACCCTTACAGATCTGGGCTCATTCAGTGCGGGGGGCAGCAACCTCCTACGCCTTCAAGGCTTGGGCTTCGTACGAGGAGGTATGCAGGGCGGCTACCTGGTCGTCCCTACATACCTTTGTGAAGCATTACAAATTGGACCTGTTCAGATCCGCTGAGGCGGCGTTTGGCAGGAGGGTACTGCAGGCAGTTCTGGAGGCTCCCAGGGCTGTTTGTTCCCACCCTTAAGGTATTTGGGCTTGGATACATCCCAGCGGATCACTGACAGGAGACAGAGGGAGAAACAAAAACTGGTCACCTACCTTGGTGAATTTGTTTCTCTTCTGCAGTCCTGTCAGTGATCCGGCCCTCCCTGTCAAACAGCAGACAATTAGATAGGAAGTTAGTCTGGGTTTTCAAAAAAAAAAAAAAGAGAGAGCAGTAGTTTAGTTTTTCTATTAAGAAAGAAGTTCGCTGTTGCAATCCCCTCTAGTTCACCTCCCAGTTGGGGGGCTCAGCATGTGGATGGGGGGAATGCTCTAATTTTATGTTAAGTACTTCCAGAGGTGGAGACGTTCCTCGGTTTAGATATGGACTGGAGAAAATGGCCGGGGGCAGCTCTACGCATGCGCAGAACGCTTCTTTCTTCTTCTGCCTCCTGACGGTCATCCGCGGAGCTACCCAACGGATCACTGACAGGACTACAGAAGAGAAACAATTTCACCGAGGTAGGTGACCAATTTTTGTGTCTAAGTCACGAGAAGCAATAGTTCCACTCTGTTCTGCGCTGATCAGACCTCATCTGGAGTGGGGTGTCCAGTTTTGGGCACCACACTTTGAGGACGTCAAAAAATTAGAACGGATTCAGAGGAGGGCAACGAAGATGGTCAGGACTGGAAACCAAGTCCTATGAGGAAATGTTGAAGGAGCTGGGTATGCTTAGCCTGGAGAAGACTATGGGGAGACATGATAGCTGTCTTCCACTATTTGAAGGTGTCTCAGAGAGGATGGCATTGTTCTCTCTAGCTCTTGAAGGCAAGACTAGAAATAATGGGCTCAAACTACAAGAAAACAGATTTTGGTTAAATATTAGGAAGACCTTCGTAGTGGTAAGAGCTGTTCGACAGTGGAACAGACTGCCTAGGGAGGTATTGGGCTCTCCTTTGCTGGAGGTTTTCAAACAGAGGCTGAACAGTCATCTGTCAGGGATGCTGTAGCTGCGGATTTCCTGCATTGAGCAAGGGGTGGACTAGATTACCTCTGAGGTCCCTTCCAACTCTATGATTCTAACGCTGCCCAAAGCATGGTAGCCTTCCCAGGGGGGGGTCTCATGTGGCTGCACCCAAAAGTATGTAATGTGGTGCATTACCTAGGCATCCAAGAACTAAATATTTTTGCTGTGTACCACTAGTTCTTTTGCTGGATATGTTGCCTTCCATGTTCAGGGCATGGAGCTGCGGGGAAAACAGAGTTTAGTAACTTTTGGCGTCAAGTGGATTTTTTCCCCCTCGCCATATTACATGGCGTGCCCTTTGATTGCAGTGTGACCCTGGTTGCTGGAGAACACCATTGCTGTTGCGGTGGCAGCACAAATCATGACCCTTAAAAGAAACATGGGTTTGGAATGGCTGCAGCCAGTCTTATTAACAAAATACACAAACATTCATTTTGGATCTGGACACCATAAACCAGTCTACTTTGATCCACCACCTGAGGCAAGACCATTCCATTGTTTCCTTGGTTAAAACCTATGGGATGTGTGCTGCCTTCAGCACGCCCATCCCTACTGGGCACTCTGCACCTTACCAGCCTGCGTCTGGACCCAGTGCCTTTGCTGGGTCTGTGCCATGCTCCCCTTTTAAACAGGGTTTGTACAGAATAGGGCAGATGGCACCCTGGCCTCGTAAGGTGCTGCAATGTGCCCTGTCATCTTCTAGGGAGATGTCTCTTGTAACGTGGCAAAGCTTCCCTCTGGTGGCCCCCAGCTCCCCCCCCCCCCCCTTCCTAAAAAGACTTTCCCAATCCTAACCTAGCAAGTTTACACTTTGGAGGATCAGACCAGTAGACCTTTATAATACCTGTACCTGGTTAATTCTACCGGGTGCAACCGATACAATAATAATGTAGTAAATGGTGGGGGGTGGGAAGGAGAAATCCTACAAATAAATGACAAATTGCTTTGTTTTTCAGGTTACACTGTTTGGGCTCATAACCTTATTGCAATTGCTCGTCTTCGTGGCTCTGATTTAAAAGTGCTTGAAGTCACAGAAGAAAGCATTGATTTTGACCAAGGCGAACTGGCTGATCAAGATGTGGATCCAGTCCATAACCTCATTGAGCAGGTATCCCTCGGATTGGGTCGACCTTGGCATGCAGTCATGGACATAGAATTACTCAGTGTCTTTACTGAGCCAACTCGTCATTTTTATAGAGAAATGCAAAGCTTCAGTGAAGGCATTTAGCTCTTTTTTTATTTACAGTTCCTGTGGTTACTTATGCAAGTAGGGTCCTATTATGTTTTTCAGTAGTGTGAATTAACTCTTTTTGTGCTGTGTTTAATCAGTATTAGCTATATAGAATTATATATGTATATTCTACTTCTTGATCAAAGAACGTAGTCGGGTATTGGTTTAGAAGCTGAAAGTGGCAACGTTTAGGGCTTTCACGGTTAATGGACTTGTCTACAAAACTTTAAAGAGATTCAGCCGAAGGTTGTCTGAGGTTGCCGGCTAACTTTATTTTTTTTACTGAGTAACTCTGCAACTTCAGTGATTTTGCTATTATGTCGGAGTTCTGTGCTCAGGAGCCAAAAATTCTTAAAGATCCATAGCCCAGTGGATTTGTGTGCAATCATTGTCATGTAATCTGGTAGCATGCTACTTAGGCTTAAAAATCCCAGGAAGAAAGTGAAGACTAACCAATGCCAGTTCATTGTAAACTTTCACTCTCATTTCATGTGCAGTTTCTGAAGCATGAGTTACTACTCTACCATTTTTTTCTTCAATATTAAGCAGTAGTCTGTAGCACTATATAGCTTAAAAAATAAAAAAAAAAAAAAAAGCTAAAAACTGTAAGATTTCTGTTCATTGTAAATTCATTGTAGCTTCTCATTATCTATCCGCTTCTCCGTACAAGTTAGCTTTGGGCCCAGAAAATGTAAGTATATACACTCCGATGGGGTAAAACCATAACAATGACGATATCAGTTTAAATCTACATGCTTGCAAACAAACATTAGTCGTGAAATCCCTAGCAACTAAGTCACTGGATTTTCTCTGTCAGCGCCTGTGTCAGCTGCCAAAGAATAGATTAAAACGAAGAAGTGCCCACATGCTGGCAGGGACTGGCCAGCTATTGGCCGGCCAAATACTGCTAGATTGTAATATATAGGTCGAATTTCGACCTGTGGTACACAGCTGTGCTGTGGCTCAGTCAGCAACCTCAGAACTCTTAAACAAACATGCACCTGTTTCACTGTGAATAGTGAATGTAAAGGAAGGAAAGGAATACAGAATACAAAGCTTGTTCTATCACAGGTATGAGCTGCTATGATGCATGAAGAACATTCCATGAAGTATGTTTTAAAATCTTGTTATATCTGAGAGGCTTTAAAAGCCGATTTAACTGTTTCAGGGCAACCGCGGTACAGACGTGGTCTCTGTGAGACTTCCACCTGACCCCAGTTTTAAGTGGTACGAATGTTGTGCATTTAAAGTTAAAGGACAGTCTGCAATAATATTAAAGTAAGTGGCCAACGTGGGTGCCCAGCAGTGCTGAGACCTGGCTGCTCTATTGTAAGCTTTGGAAAACACAATTTATGCAACAGATGTCCAGATATGATTCTATTTATGGAAAAGTTTATATGTGTTTTACAAATGGTTTTACCATCTTATATTAAAATGACCTTTTGACAGGTGTGCGCTGTTTTGTCTCCAGTGAGCACATACCATGCGGATTTTATATGTACATCAGTAGAGTGAATCCACTGGCACAGTGTGTGTATATGCCAGATGTGGTGAGATTTTATCTTAAAAATGTGATCAGATTAAAGTAACTCCTGACAGAAAATGTAAGGAAACCAGCTGAATGTTTGACTTGATGACTGATGTTGTATGGTTTATGTTAAATGTATATTCTTTTAATCAATGAATAAAGCATTAAAAACTGATCATGGTAAAATATTTTATTGTATCAGCATGAGGATTTTTAGCATTAACCTGCAGCAGTCATTCATAAATTGTGTTTAATTGTTAGTTCCCATTGTGCTTGGGTGCAACAAAGCTTAAAGTCTAAAATAAGTCCTGCAACAATTTTTTTTCTTGTTTGGTTAATTTATCAGCATTTAAGCAAAACGATATGCTTAGCAAAAGGTTTGTCCAGGTAGCACAAACCCCCAAATATTAGACATTTGTTATGACAGAGTAATTCTTAGATTGTGGAATATAGAAGTGAGAGATTCCTGCACCAGTAATAACTGCTTATATCAAAATCTAATGTGCTCTAGGAAACTGTGTAGTATTCATATCAGTGTCCCACTATTAAATAGATTATGAACACCAACAATGTTTCTGCTTGACATTTTATCGTTCTTTAATAACTATATATTTTGAATGGATAAATGCAAGTGTCTGGCAGATTGAAAAGAGATTAGAAACAGCTGCCATAAAGAGTGCTACAGTGACTGTTTTTCCAAATATTGGACTTATTCTGGCTACTGAAGATGAAACTTGTAGAAGCTGTGCTGTTTCCTAAGACAAGTATTCAAAGGGTCTCCGCAGTCTCGTAAAATGATCCTTTTTACGAGTTAACCTTTTTCAGGTGGGGTAAGGCATGCAAGACTATGGCCTTACGTACAATAAAGTGAATTTAAAGGCAGATGTAAACAAATGTTGCTTTGACTCAATTGCCTCTAGGTTGCAGAACTGTGCATTCAAATTATGGATTTAGAAAGCTTGCTCACAGGAGGCCGGTTACTCTGGTAACTTACCCTGGGCCAGCTGGCTTCACGCCAGAGCACATGTGCAGCTGTGCAGTTTTGGGCCAACTGTTTCCCTGCTATGAAATCTGGGATGAAACCAATAAAAGCAGAGTGTTTTACCTGGGGGTAACTGCCAAATGTGAACGCTGGATAAATTATTGAGGGGTAGTTTCCTCAGGATAACCAGTGTGAACAAGCCCGGTCTTGTACTATCAGTAGAGATGCTATAAGTCTTCCATTTTACAAGTTTCCCATTTTACAGGCTAGCACCTCTAAGAGATGGTGCACAGCATGTGACCCCTGCAGCCCACAAGGTCATTTTGCTTGTTTCAGGGATTCTTGATAGAAACTGAGAATTTCGGTTGTTTTTTTAAAAGGTTAACTCCATGATTGTGAATATAACATTGAAAATGTGGCTGTGATGTGGCCTAAAAGCTGAGAAAGGAGGCTAATAGCCCCAAATCTTTGAGCCAATCTAATGCTTTTTTTTTATTATTCATGACTACAGATTTGGACTAGGCAATACTAATACCAGGGCGCTCAGCCACCCTAGCCAGCTGGGATGTAGCGACTGGGACCCACTTCACATGCTACCTAGTGCTTGGGGTATAAATGACTCCAGCAGGCAGTAGCCTTGGCTCAAAATTGTTTTCCCCTTTCGCACAATATACAAATGGTACCGAGATGGCCCCTTAGCTTTCTAGCCAGGAATCCCCTAGACCAGCATGCTAGTTTGAAGTGCATTGTGGGCTGGTGTTACTGAGCAAACCTGTTGGTGCCTTCTTTAAGTTGTGTGCCCTTTGCTTTAAGACCAACTACCCTAGTGAAAGACTAGTTATCATGGCATTTAGTGGAGAACAAGGGGATACATTAATTACTGTAACTGAGGTTCTTTTCAATGTTTTCTGTCCGTTCACATCAATGGGATCATGTCCATGTAGTCAGCTGCTTAGGAACCTTACAGTGCAATAGTGCCACCCTACACTTGGCATGAGACTGAAGGAGGCTTTGTAAGGACCAGAGCTGCCTATCCTGCTTTGGTTCCAATCCCTTGGTTGAAGTCCCAAGGCCCACTTACTAGGAGTCTAAGAGGGGGGAGGTGAGGATACCAAGTATCTGTATGTTGCTAGCAATTTTGAGATTTCTTTTGTAAATATAACTTTCCCTTTGGAATGCTTACTCACCCACCCCAATGCTATTAGTAGACTGGTGTCCTTCCTGAAGTACAGAGGAAGTACAGCTTCCTCTGGTGCAGAGCAGTCTGGAGAAGAAGCCAGGAAAGAGATGGGTAAATGTTTAGCAGCCTGTGTAGAGTAGGTTGGGCGAAGAGAGATGTCGTTACTCACAGCACGATAAAAATATGTTTGTATATGTACCATATGAAATTGAGTTATTAAAAAGCAGTATAGAAATGTATAAATATGATACCCATAAAACAACCCCACAAATCCAATCTGCTGGCTAAATACCTGGTTGAACTGCGTAGAACCTCCTTGATGTTTGCAAATAATCAGCATCATCTGATCTGAGAGACAGATCTTTCAGGCTGTCATGTAAATGGACTTGGGGTCTGGATGCAGTATGTAAATGCCTTCCCACACACTCCTCCAGGGTAAGTAAAAATGTATTGGCATGAGCTTCCGCCATGGCCTAGAAACCAGTATAATACAATACATAAACAAATACAACAGTAGATACCAAACCGCACAGCAGTATTTGAGTTAAAATAATGTCCCCCAAAAATTTATAAATAAATACCAAAAATACCATATAAAATACACACAAGGAGGTTACCAGAGGATAGCTATCATCGACCCGACTCTTCTCCCCCCTCCTAAATTTATACCAACTACTGAGACTGAGAAGCTATTGGTGCTAAGAGACCCGAGTGGCCCTGCATTAAGGCACCAACTTTGATTGTAGCTCCTCTAACGGGATCTAATCGTTTCTCGCCGTTTAGCTACAAGAATGAGAAATGTTGCCACAGACATTAACTCATTAGACTTTGATAAATTGGTCAAATACAAGGAGTTGCGCCCAATTAGATCCCTTGCCCTCCAGCAAAGGATTCAACCAAATCTCCCTAAGATGGGTATAATATGGGCAAATAAATATCTGATGTTCCACTGTTTCCACTTCTGACAGAGAGCATGCACATTTACGATCTTGATAAGGAACCTTTGCATATCTGCCCTCTACCACCGAAGTTTGGATCAAGTTGAACCGTAAAAGGGTATAATGCCGTCTCAACTGTATATTCTTTAGACTGTCTAGATAGGGTTCTCTCCTAAAAACACTACTTGCAGCTAAATTCGGAGCCACCTTCCAGTCTTGACGGGTAGCCAGGTCTTCCTGGATCGCTATGTCCCTAGATCTTTGTTGGAGAAATGACTTCATGCCAGATAACGGTTGATCAGCCAGATAAAGAAATGAAAACCCCAACTTATTCAATATTGTTGACATAGCAAATCCAGGGATATGCTCTGGCTCCCTCATGCCGCAGTTCCTCACTCCAACACAAGGCTTGTAGGGAATCAGGCAGACAAACCAACAACTTAACCCAATATCTTATAAGGGTTACTCTCCCCTGGTGCTCTATCAAAAGCATATTGAGCTCAGCTCTAACCACCGCCCCTGAAGTACTAGCCCTCACCCTGAGCATTGTACGAAGAAAATAATTCTGAACTTGTTCCAGAGTCACAAGCTCCGGGGAAGTAGTACATTCAGCCCCGAAAGTCAACAGGGGGACAACTTTTACCCAGAAAACTTCTAATATTGTGGTGACAGATATGCCGCTCGAAGAATTGTAAATGCTAAGAAGCGCCTTTGTGGTAGCCTGGGATAATCGGGCCCTATTGTTGACATGTTGAGCCCATGTGCCCCTAGAGGTGAAAACAATACCTAAGTATGAAAATTTGTTCACCATCTCTATGGCTGTACCAGAAATCAACCACTCAACATTCTTCTTCAACTTCCCCCCAGCTATCAGAATCTTAGATTTGCTTGCATTAACCTCTAATCTGTTGATTGCGGACTAATCCAGTGATCCTCTGATTGCAGATCTCAGGCCCTTCTCCGTCTGGGCCATAAGAGCCAGATCATCGGTGTACTGTAATGCATATAAGGGGTAAGTCTGTATTCTTGGTGGATGAGGATTGCAGTTCTTAACTGTGGCAATAAGATCTGCCACAAACAAGTTGAACAAAAGGGGGGCAAGCGGGCACCCCTGCCGTACCCCTCTTTGAATGGAGATTAGATCACTTATTTCTCTTAGGGACCTCCCCTTCACACTAGTCACATTCTGTTCATGGATTGCCACCAATATTCTGAGCAAGGAAGGATTTATACCATGATCCCTTAGTTTGCTCCGGAGTCGAAGGCTTTGGTGAAATCCACAAAGGCAATGTACAATTTCCCTGACTTGATCTTTGTATATTTCATGATCAGGTGTGCCATAATAAAGGAGCAGTCTAAGGTTAACCTATAGGCCCTAAAGCCAAATTGCTCCTTGGGTACTATCTCCTTTTCTTCGGCCCATTCTTGTAAGTGCTGACAGATGACCGATGAAAATAGTTTGCCTACTACCGGGAGCAAACTTATTGGTCTATAGCAAGAGGGATCACGGCGATCGCCTCTTTTAAAGACAAGTACAATCCAACTCTTGCCCCAAGATTGGGGGACCCTGCCACCCCTCAAAATAATACTAATTTTTACAGAGGACCAGGGCCCACCACTGGGGTGTTATCTCCAGAATCTCTGCAGAAAGACAATCAGGCCCGGGTGCCTTATTGTCCCTAAGACAGAATCCTCCTTTCCATATCTGAAGTGGAAATGGAAAGCTCATTGTCCCACTGCAAAGCCGGGGATCCTCCACCCTCGCTCTCAGTGTGCGAATCATCTTCCTCAATCTCCATTGCCACGTACAACACTCCAACATTCCCAGACTACCATAGGGACTAAAGAGGGACCCAGATCTCTAGGTTTCCACATCAGTCCATTCAATATATTCCAACACTTTTTGCTGTCCCGTACTTGCGAGGCCCTCACTAATTCTGCCCACCTTTAGTTATAATACTGCAACTTCTTGCGCCTCAGTAGAAATTTATATTCCTGCTTTAAGTCCCACAAACACTGAAGGGCTAGGTCAGAGTAAGACCTGACCCAAACCCTTTTTGCTGAGCGAAGATGAGATTTCAGGGCTCTGCATTCACCGTCAAACCAAGGAAATTTTACTTTGGTCGGCTCTTTGGGGAATCATAGGAATATTCTCCCTTAGGAATACTATAATCTCATCAAATCTAGCTATTACCTGCACTGGGTTTGTTTCTTGAAGCAACTGAGTATCCATTTCCCGGAGTTCCCCCAAGTAGCAAAGATCCTGCATTTTACAGAAGAGGGCTGTTTGATCCCACTTTTTAGTCACGCCCTCTGCCTCGACAGATAGTTTTGAGGCACCCGGAACCTCAGCACATTCTTCAACAGGGATCAGCACTTCTAACAGTCTGTGCTCACTTTCAGGTCTAACTCCCCAAGTGAAATTGACTATTGTTCCCTAGAGAGCCAAACAGAAAAAAACATAATCCACAATGCTACGACCAACCGCCGTCTCACAGGTGTAATCTCCATCTGCATCCCCTGGGAAACTCCCGTTAAGCGGGACATACCCTACAGAACAAAGCAAAGCCAGCTTCCGGCCTGTATCATTTAAAGTTATGTCCCGGGACTGACGATCTGGCAGCCTCACCAGATGTGAAGATCTCCCTCTCCACAAATATCCAGAGCTTGAGTTACACCAATCCTTGCGTTCCAGTCGTCTAACAATATCACCCATGCATACGGGAATCTTTCTTCCAAGTAATCTGGTCCTCAAGAGAGAACCAGACATCCTCTTTATAGTAAGGGGAGGCCGCAGGAGGTATATAGATGTTGATTAGACTATACCATTGCCTCTTAGAAAGTAGTAAAAGGACAATTTGGAACGCCACTCTAGTGGAGTCCAACACTGAAAAAGACCACATCGGGGAGTCGGAAATGAATATCGCCAGGCCCCCTGAGACCCAGCCCCTCTTTACAGATTTTTGACCACCATGCAACTCTACTTGAAACTTCCCCACCCTAGTCAGATTGTTTGGTATACTGGCTAATATTCAAGTCTCTTGCAAGCAAATAACATCAAATTGACTGATATAATAAATCCAGTCCTTGTTGCCTAGCTTGGAATTGAGTCCCGCAATGTTCCAAGAGGCGAGCTTGAAAAATTTCCCCACCCTCAGCCCCTCCTGACCCTTAACCCTCGTGGCATCTCCCCCACTATGGAGCTCCTTACTCGCCTGGGAGGGGAGCTCACTATTAGTATGTCATCCTACATCTTGTACAGACTCCAGGTAAACCTGGTCAGCTGACTTAATTGCAACATTGCTTTCAAAAAGAGTAACATGACATTCAGTTTCTGGCAACAGCATTCTTCCATCAGGAGTTGGGTCTGTAGCCCTGCTAACTACTGGTACCAGCACAGTAGAAGAACACCCAAGCTCCTTTGACTCCAAATAGCGCGCAGCTGTTAAATCCTCACCGTTTTGTGCAGGCCCTGGGTGCAAAGAAGGGGCTAAAGGAACACTTACTTTATAATCCAACATTAACACCGGGATGTTCTTACGAAGAAGGTCCAGTTTCTGGATTATATTGTCCTGCACGATGACCGATAAATCATTAAACACGGCTTGAACCGTGCAAAGATTAGTTGCCTGACTATCAAGCAGGAACACTTCTAATTCCTTTGCCAATAGCTGCTGTGAGGGCTGTACAGCAGGGTGTACAAGTACCGCCCCAGTGGACACTTCCCCAAGAATTTGCAAACCCACAGCCTGTATGGGGTGGGGTGGGGTGTGTGTGTGTGTCCTGAACCATTACTTCCATTTCTGCTTCCCCTTTGCTCCCCCACTCTGCAGCATTCCGTGCTACATCCCGATTCAAATCAATAAGTTCTTCTGTTACCAAATTCTCACAGTGGGCCCCCCTTCCCAGTCCTTCATCAATTGCCCCCCATTTTGGCTTACATAGTCCCTCCCGAAACTAGCTGGATCTATCATAATGCGTCCCCTAAGGGGGACACTTTGAGCCTCCTGTGTGGATGGGGGCGAATTTGGGTTTCCCCTACGAGAGCCCAGAGGAACTAAATTGGCAGATACTACAGGAGCTTGCCAATCATTAACTTCCTGGGGGGATGCAGCAAATACACAGTTGGTAGCCATGCCCCTATCAATTGAGATCTCTCTCGTAAGAAAATATTTGTGAGCTTTAAAAATATCCTGGACAATAATCGGGGAAGTAAATTGGATTAAAACAACAAATGCCCATTTGTGGGATTTTATATACACTGTTTTCCTGAAATCCCGCGTGGACACCCTGCTAAATAGTAGATGGGAAAGATTTTTTTATTATTATTTTTATTTATTTAATAAATTTGTACCCCGCCCCTACTGCAAAGCAGCCCGGGGCGGCTTCCAACAAGTAAAATACAATAAAAACAATCTAAAACATTTCATAATAATATTAAAATATTAAAACAGGGCTAAATATCATAAATAATATATAATAAATAACAAATCAGGTGGAGGAGCTAAAAAAAACCCTCACCCTCCCCTCCCCAAAGGCCTGGGCAAACAGCCAGGTTTTGCAACTTCACCGGACTGTCAACAGACTAGGGGCCAGGTGAGCTTCCTCCGGAAGGGAGTTCCAAAGGCGCGGCCACCGAGAATGCCCTCTCCATTGTGGCCCCCCGCTTAACATGGGGGACCTCCAAGAAGGCACCCCCAGCAGACTGAAGGAGCCGCTCTGGGGTGCGGAGGGCGAGGCGGTTCCTGAGGTATGAGGGGCCCAGACCGTATAGGGCTTTATAGATCAACACCAAAACTTTGAACCTGGCTCGGCACGCTATCGGCAACCAATGCAGAGCTCGGAGCACAGGTGTAATATGCTCCCAACGGCCATCCTCGTAAGGAGACGAGCTGCTGCATTCTGCACTAGCTGCAGCCTCCAGACCAGGAACAAGGGAAGCCCCACATAGAGCTCGTTACAGTAGTCTAGCCTCGAGGTGACGAAGGCATGGATGAGGGAGGCCAGGTCCGGGCCGGAGACATACGGACGCAGTCTGCGTACCAGATACAGCTGGTGAAAGATGAAGCACTATCATGACATCCTCATCCCATTGGGGTAGGTCTCCACCTGTCTTGTGGTGGATTTTAAAGATGACTGAATTAGGGATCCTGTTTCCTGACCTTGGCTCCACTCCTGATATATGAGGGGGTTTCCCCCTTAGCCTTTCCGGTAGCACATGGCCTGAAGTCAAGCCCCAATCCAGTAACTCCCTCCCACATTCCTTCCCCTTCACCTCCAACAGGGGGCACCCCAGTTTTTCCCTTATTTCTTCCAGATGGACATACACCTTATTCAAAACACCATTTATCTCTGGAAGACCATTGAATAATGCTGCAACCGTCCTTGCTATGAGTAGAGTTTAGGATTTCAAAAAGTCCTCAGTGGTAGAGGCACTTGACTCAGCTGGGTCTTCAACCTGCACTTTCTCAGGGAAACCCTGCAACAAGGGGGTTGACTCCACTTCCCCTCCTGTTGAATCAGATTCCACGGAAAGAAAGGCAAATCTATTGCACAGGGAGATCCCTTTGTCCTGAGTCCCTAGGGCAATTTTCCTCCTCCTATTAGCCCGAAGCGTCGCATTGCTCGTCACCAGCTGGGGACGGGTGCGGTTGCGATCCATCAAAGAACACATTTTATACCAAAACCAACCAGTACTGTCAACTGCTCAAATACCTGCTTGTTAGTCAGCAAGGTAGGTAGTAAAAGAGCCTCCTGCAGCAAGCAACCCGGCTCCTGCTCCTGGGAGCGCCGAAGGGAGCGCCCTTGTGCGCGCAGCCCTTCGTTGTGTGCCTATGGCTCAGCCGCAGGCAGGCTCAAAGTTTTTATCTGTTTGAAGGGTGCAGGCTCCGCCCCAGGTCCCCACTCTACAGCAGCTGACAGGCAGGTAATCAAGCAACAGTGTAGAATGGCAGTGGCAACCACGGCTCCAACTTCCCCAACCCACTCCTCCAGGGAATGTGGAAAGCATCAGGTTTTAAGGATCTCGCTCTGCAGAAGATTTGGCTATGTTTTCTGGTCATGAAGTGGTCCCTCTCTCGGTGACCCTATTTGCAAGAGATCTGTCGTCGGAGCACTTGTGCTGTCTGAGCTGGTGCCAACTCATTTAGTCTCCTAGCATGATGGACTCCCATGCCCTGTAGATTGCAACTGGCAATACACCATATTTGAAACAAGTACCACAGAAGAGTGGCCTTCTGCCATTGGCTAGGAAAGTGTGTATTGCTTTGCTTGTCCACGTAGCAGATAGCTGTGGTGGTGTCCATTGCCACTTGTACTGCTTGTGCCTCCACCCCACCCCCCCGGAGGCAGAAAGGGTTGAAGAGCCTACTTTGTCTCTTCATTATAGAAATGACAATATAATTAAGGCCTGCCTCACGATAGGCATTGCCCAGGCTTGCCTGCAGTCACAATTGCTCCAATACAGGGAAGAGTCCATATTGGTTCAGATTTATACGCAATCCCAGTGAGGTAAATGGCACCCAAGTCTGGCATGACTTGGCCATGTGTAACTAAGTGTTGAGATCTGGGGGGATGTCTTCCCCTCCCCCATTTCCAAGGTAGTCAGCCATGGGAGCCAGGCATGTGGTTAATATCCTGGGGGCAATCGTGAGATTGAAGAGCAACACCTGGTATTGACAGTGCTTGTCCCTCATGGTATATCGGAGGAATTTTCTGTTAGGGGGTGAATGCTATATATAAGTATGCACACCTTTCAAGCTAGAAGTTGGATACCAGTTTTTTCCTTGCAGAAATGGAATCATGGATGGGAAGAGTCTGGATCATTGGGTGTTTGATGCAAAATAGGTTGCAAGCCACAACTGAGTTGATGCCTGTTGAGCTTTTCTCAACCAAGGTCTTGGGGGTGGGGCATGTCTCTGTATTAATCCTACTTTGCTTGTAGTCCATCCTCTGCCAGAGCCGACACATTAATCAGTTGTGTGCACTGTGCTTGTGGTGTTCTCTTCTATCAGGGTCTAGTTGAGCCTCTCCTCAAAGCTTCTGGTAAGCTACAGCCTTTCCTGAGTCAGTACACCTGCAAAACAATCTTCCCCTTATGGCTTTCCCTTTACCCAGCCTTTTCCCTATAGTGATTCTGGGTGTCTAATCAGCATCAGGTAGGCCTCAAGTGCAGAGTGCATAAGCCTTTCCTGTTTGCATGACAATTCACCCTATGGCCAGTGCATTGACTGTTTTAAAATATTCCAATGTTTTGGCAGCAGAATTTGGGCTTGTCTAGTTTGGAAAATATTCTGACACAGCCTTCTCTCCCTGAACATCTTTATAGACTGGCAAAAACCGTATTTGGTCAAGCAAGCACAGGACTTAATTAGATAAGCATATGCTAGTGTGGCTTTGATGAACTAGGTAGGAAACAAACACTGTGAGACCTAAGCTGGTATTTCAAAGTTTTCTTTAGAGAAAGGGGCATGTAATTTTCCAATTTATGTACCACCTGAAAAAATTCTAAATACGTCTGTTAAAAGGCCCGTCTTTCTTTCCCCTAAATTACTGCAACTTAGAGTAAAGAGAAATGCACATACTTTCAAATCACCATTTGTCAGCACTTAGTGTATTGTTCTTGAAACACATGACTCCCACCCACCACCATGCCCACCCGCTTTGTGGGTAAGCACTTGCCAAGAAGCAGAACAGTAAAACATTAACACTATGCAGAAAGGAGTGTGGGCTTTGAGAGATGGTGATCTTGTGCTTCTCTCTGCCACGCTCTTCTAAACAGGATCAGGAAGAGATCTTACTACAACGGCCAGGCGCTGCGGTATTGAATGCCAAAAAAGCACATCCCAAAAAATCTATTTTTTAAATAAACTGCAACCGCCAGCAATTAAATTGTGTGGGATGACTAAAATCTAGTGGAACCAAAGAGCTCACAACATAAAACATGCGCAGTCCACTTTTGTGCACCTACCTTTAATGTACTCCCTTCAGTGAAACGGTTTACATACACCAGACGCAGGCTGTTTTCAAACATGATGACACCATGGGTGGCCACCAGCAGTGCTATCACGTTTGATCCCACCCACCAACTGTTACTGTGGGCAGAACCAAGGCTCTCTCTGGACTGTGGTAGGATGTAGCCTGCACTGTGACCTGGGCGCCCTACCAAGTCACAACGTGAGCAGAGACTGGTTTGATTACTATTGAAAGTCTTTTTAGACTTTCCTTTCTCAGATTCTGGTTGAGACTCTTTGCTCAACAGGAGACCGCTCTCCCCATCCAATGTCTAAAGGAAGAACTTACCCACTCAGGATCAAGAGCATACCCCTGGTTGCGTTATCTTGCCTTTCTCCTAAATCATATGGAGTTTTCCTTTGAATATTTCACAGGAAAATCTTTAGCAGATATTAAAAATGAACTTTCAGTTAGAGTGGGAGATATAGGGAGACAGGAGGATCTTGCCATGGTGTCCCAATGGAAAGTGGCACCTTGGCTGTCCCAAATTAAAAACTCTATATCCTTCAAACTATATCTGGATAGGATTAATGGGAACGTGCGCAGATGCTATACGCTTTTGCGGTTTCAGCTTATCCAGACTGCGGTTACCAAGGGCCGTTATGCTCGTCTTGATTACAACCGTCGGTGTTGTACTTGCAGCCTGGATGAGATTGAGACAGTTGAGCATTTTCTCCTGAGATGCCCTTATTATATTCTGAGGGCTATCTGGTTATGTCCCCTGCTAAAGAAGGTATGGATGTGGCCTCAAATAATTGTTATAAATACTTACTTAATCTAATACAGAGGATATGGTTGCTATTGCAACATACCTCAGGTTAGCAATGAAAAGAAGGATGGAAATTAAGATAAAACTTAAGGCCACCAAGATAATGGTAAAGGCAGCTAAGGATGTGGATGATTAGTTTTGAGTTCTTCACACCTGTAGTTAGGCCTGTTTGGTAAATGCTATCTACCCAATACCGATCAGGGTAGTTGAAGCAGCTTTTATAACCTTGGATTGTTAGGTTTCCTCATGGCCTATATAAGTTCATAATTCTCTGTAGGCATGAGATGATTAGAGATGAATTAGTACATTGGATGGATAGAAACTTGGTTGATTTGCTGAAAGACTTTGATTAATTGTATTTATCAATTGTTATTGATAATTTATTGATTTTCATAGATTGATAATTTTATTTATTTTTGACTCTATCTGTACTCACTTTGTCTGTTTGTTTGTAAATGTGGGCCATAACAATAGCTAAAGCCGTCAAATTCATTAATTCATTCATTCAAGTCACAACTTGGGCTAAGCCCTGCCACGGTCCAGGGAAGCCATCCCTGAACTGGGGTAAAGCTTTACTGGGTGGGTATAGCGGCCTCATAGGCACCTGCCCGTCAGGGAAGAGGGCAGGCTGCACTCAGCAGCGTGGGGGCAGGGCCGTGTGGACGTCACCCCGCCCCTCCCAAACCGCTGGCATGTCTGTTTGGCGGTTGGGCTAGATCCTGCCCGAGGTGAGGATTAAAGTGTGGCAGCACATAATGCCATCACATATAAAAACACCCTCAGTAGGATTCCTGCTTGCCTGTGTCTCCCTGTATATTGTAGTGTGTGGCATTTAAATCCTGCCTTAATTTCCTATTCTGTGGGGGAAAGAACTAATCCATTCCCACTTCAGATGCCTAGTTGACCCCCTTAAAGATGGTGGCTCTACTACACCATATAAATCCTAAACCTGATTTTGAACTAACAACTGTGTAGTACAGCTCTGTGGAGAATACAATATGGTTGCTTTAGGGGAGATGAGAATGTTAGTTGGTTTTTCAACTAGTGTCAGCATAATTGCTCTTTTTGAATTAGAATGTCAGCCTGATTTGTGACTCTGGAACATAGTGCTTTATCTCAAGCACTTCAGAACATTTCACTCCTATACAGTAGCATCCATTGATCACTTTCCCCTAAAAGTGGTATCAACCATAGTCCCATTCAACTTAGTTTTAACTTGGACCCTGTTTATTAGCAGGGAATTGTATATAAATAATAATCCAAGTTTGGCATACGAAACCTTGACCGCGCAAGCTAGATACTTTCTTCCAGAGTTTGTAGGCACTGGGTGCTTTTACACACACATTTCTCCTGCACGTTTGCTTTTACATTCTTAACTTTGTGTCTAAATCACTCACCCAGCACTTAAATATCTGGCTCTTTGAATGTCTGCATAGAACTTCGCCCAGAACTTGTGTGTGTAAAAAGTTCTCCTGGTAAACTGCTTTGCTCCAGGCAGCTGTGGGTCACTTGGTTTCCATGGCAGCCCCTCACGTCTACAGCTACTTTAGGCTGCCTCAGGGCAACGTGTGTGAATTTCCCTCCTATATGGGCCTCTTGGATAGCCATCTTCATTACCCTCATGAGACGGTTTAAAAAAGGAAGGGACCACAGTGCTCTCATCTAAAAAAACCCAAGATCCTGGTGGCTATAACTTTTATTGCTGATTCCTCCACTGACATCCTCTCCTGGGCAGCCAGAGCAATAGCAGCTCGTAGCAGGCTTCGGCTTAGATGCTGGAAGAGAGATACCTACGCCAAAAGTCTATTAATCTCAGGAGCCTATCAGGGCTCTAAACTATTCAGGGTGTATCTGGATAAGGTTCTTCCAGACACATCTGATAAAACTAAAAAACAAACTCTGTAAAGCTTAAATAACTCTTGAAAGTGCTTTCATCCTACAGTAGAGATGGTTATTCTAAATTGAGTTTTAGGAAATTCTCCCCTTTCTTCCAGGGCAGGGAATCCAGGGGCAGATCACACTGGCAACAGCAGCGTGGATTCACTGGTCCTAACCACTCCAAGCAGGGATCAGTCTCTGGCCAGTCAAAACCAGAGGCATGGACTATGTATTAATTCTTCCTGGTGAGGGCCCAAGTCTGGGGGTGGGGTGTTTGCAGTTTTTTGTTTGCAAACAAATGGGACCGAACAAGTTCAGCCCTCTGGCTAAGAGACTCTAACCTGGGACTACTCCATAGAATTCTGCAGATACTCCACAGAATCATTTTATGTTTCCCCAATCTCAAAAAATACAAATATAAAATCATGATAAATGAGATCAATTATATATCAATAGGCACCATAGAACTGGTCTTGGAAAGGGAACAGGGTCCAGGATGCTATCCCATTTTATTTTTAGTCCCCAGAGTCAGGGGAGTGGTGGGCAGTTCTTGATCTGAAGGAGCTCAACTGCTTCATGCAACTAAAATTTTAAATGGAAAACTTTTACTTTGTAAAGCACCAGGTACATTGCTGGCGCTATATAAACGTTTGCTAATACTAATAAAACCTGTCAATCCATATGCTTTGCAATTCACAGGGAGATTGCTTATGTCACTAGACCTGAAGGAGGCCTACTTACACGTTCCTATCAGACCAGGTCATCGCAAGTGGCTTAGGTTCAACTATACTTGTCGCCACTGGCAGTACCATACCTTACCCTTGGGCTTGGCATTGTCTCCCCAAGACCTTTACGAAAATGCTGATACCTCTAAATAGCCAGTCTAAGGATGGAAGGAATCCACATACACCTGTACCTCGAAAACCTTCTGACCTGGTCACCCTTGGAGGGGAGCAGGCAGGCAAAGACCTAGCCAGGATAATCGACTACCTATAGTCATATGGTTTTGTCATCAACGTTGAGAAAAGTCATCTCCAGCCTGCAAAGAGATTAGAACACTTAGAGGTGATCTTGGATACTTGAAATGAACAAGGTATTTATTCCCCCTCAGCGACAGGGCAAGATCCACCAACTGACCATACAGGTCCAGAACAGTACAAAGTCTTGGCTGAAGGGGCTGGTGAGTCCAAAGGCTTACTGATAACACGTATCCATCCCCTATGCTGGGCTGGGTTGCACTTGAGACCCCTTCAAGTGCTTCTGAAGCCTTACCAGTCACAAATAGCGAGAAGAATAATTCCGTGGGTCAAGGTTCCCCATCAGATAAAAACCATCACTGGAGTGGTGGCTAACGGACCATGGCTTCATCCCAGGTGTCCCTGTGCCTTGTGCATAGTTGTCTCTCATGTGTGCTCCCCGTCCCTGCAGGCTGGCGTTGGTAGTGATTACCTGTCTTGGGTGTTTGGAGAAAGGACGAGTAAACCTGGGTGGTAGTGTTAACTGTACCGTGGTCTTCTCCATGATATGATACTGCCATGGGAGCAGAAAACTCTGAAGAGGTCTGAGATGTAGCCTCGCCCAAGACAAGTGCTGGATGCAAGAGACCATGAATCCCTGGAGAGAAGATAGTCGAAAGAAGGACCCTCTGTTGGGAAAGAATGTTTGTTATTAGACTCCTGAGTTTCTCTTGCCATGCGGGAGTTCGGAAACTTCGCAATGTTGATGTGATGGCCAAATGGCAATGCGCAGGTAAGCGTCTCGCAGGTCGAGGGATGCTAACCATTCCCCTTTCTGTATTGCTAGGCATAGAGAAGTCAGGGTCTCCATTTTTATTTTTCTTAGTTTGACAAAATTGTTTAAAAATTTTAAGTTGAGTACTGCTCTCCACTCAATGCTTTTCTTGACAACGAAAAATGAAATTGCGTAGAGACCTTGTCCTGTGTTGGAGGTACTGGCTCAATGGCATCTGTTGCAGCAAGTCTTCAGATTTCCCCCTGCACTGTGAGATGTTTTGATATGCAGTGGGATCTTGGTGATACGTGATAGCGAGGATGAGGAGTGCTGAGAACGCTATTGCATAATTCCTTGATATTGTCTCGAGAACCCATGCATCTGAGGTTAGAAGAGACCATTGGTGTGCAAAAAGGGAAAGATGTCCACTTGCCAGAGGAAGGATCTGTTGAACTGGATTTTCGGGGTCAGGAATCCTGTTTACCTTGGTGTGATGCAGGGTAAGTTCTGCCCGATCTGTGGCTCAGGTTGCAGCTGTCAGCTCTTCCACCTCTCCCTCTGCCACGGAATAGAAAGGAAGGGGAATTCCTTCTTGGGTAAGAGTTAAAGAATGGTTTGTTAGTCATGCAATTAGACCTAGGGTAATTAAACTGCTATAGGGAGCGTCTTCTTTCTTTATCCCCAGCGTCTTTAAGAACCGTATCCAAAATGCCAAACAGTTTGCCACCCTTATAGGAACCTACCACCAGTAGATTCTTAGCATGAGCGTCAGCCCTTCAGGACCGAAGCCAGTCTTTGTCTGGAGAAAACATTAGCCGCCATAGCTCGAGTGGCCCAGGCTATCGCATCGGTGGTGGCAGTGGTGATAAAGGAGGTGGCCATAGTAATATTAGCCAAGAGCTTACGGGTAACTAGTTCAGAAGCTGCAGGGTTCTTAACCCAGTTTAAACCACTTATTTATTTATTAAAAGCATTTAGTATCCTGCCCCTCCTGCCACAGGCAGCTCGGGGTGGCTCACAACAATATAAATTAACAATTAAAAATCATAACTATAAAACATTACACCCCCAACCCCTCTCCTCTCCCCCCAGGCATCTCCCCCACCAAACGCCTGGCTCGAATATGGCTCTAGTGCAGTAGGAAGATGCTAAGGACACATGCAGTATGGCAGACGGCTTATAAAATGTGGCACAGTCCAGATTCCACTCCCCTGTCTGTGGGGTCTACGATACATGTCTCCTTCTGAGGGGAAAATCAGCTTTTGAGCTAGGGAGGCAGCTGCCACATTAATTTTGGGGGTATCAAAGAGGAAACTGTTACTCTTGAAAAAATTGAGACCTATTAAGTCTGGGAGCTTTATTTGGCTGCTGCCACTGTGCATTTATGATTCTTTCAAAGGCTTTGTCCAATAAGATCCCTTTTTTCGTAGTGGAAAATGTAGGGATATATTCTCGATCAGACTCATCAGAAGATTCAGAGAGGTTGTCTTTTGATCTCTTTTCAATAAGCTCCAGGACCCTATGAACCCGTTTGAATAATTTAGATTTCAATGCAGGTGTAAAATCACAATCCTGCTTACTGGGCCCAGGTGTAGGAGGAACGGGGAAGTGTGGCTCTTCCACCTCATGACTTTCCCGATTCATCTGAGTGATCCTGCCCTTCTAACTCAAGGTGAGAACTTGAGACCCCTCCACTGCTGTGACGGGAGAAGGGGTACCTGAGCTCCATTCTCCTCACATTTCCCTCTTCTCATAGGGTGTCTTTAGACATAACACTGTTCAGTGTTCTGTAACACATGTCCTGCCGTTACGGTATTTAGACATACCGTCAACAGTGTTCACCCCAAACACGGGAAGTGAACTACTGCCAGCTTTTGACAGTTCAATCAGTGTTTGGGGTACAGGGCCGGCCCTAGGGTTTGTGGGGCCATGTACGAAGTCTTGGTGTGTGGCCTAATTTGCATAATTACAGCCCACCCACTTATGCAAATCTGCATATTTGCAGAGGGAGGGGTTGGGGAGCCAGCCCACTTGGGGGTGGGGGAATCAGGGGATGGCTGTCTGCTCCTGGCAGTGGTGCTTCAGTTTTGGAACACGCCCAATTGCCCACCATCATGGGAAAGGAGGGGGCAGTGCTCTCCCCCCCCTTCTCTAAAGGAGGGGGGCAGCAGGCAGGGAGCAGAGGGGGATGGTCCATTCAGCTGGGCATATGGGTGCTTCCACAGCTGCTTTTTCTGATATCTCTCCCCAAGAGATCTACAGGGCTGCAACCTGGAGCTCCCCGCATACTTTTATGAAGTATTATGCTTTGCATTTAAACTCTGAAGCCTGCTCTAGGAATCTATATTGGGTTCTGCTGTTCACACTTAAAAACCTCGTTACTCATAAAAAATAAATAAAAAAAAATACAAAGCTTTCAGTCAAAACAAATGACACTTTATTGTCTGATGAAACATGTTAATTTTGCAGTCTTTTAGGCTTGGTACTCTCCTATTTGTGAGAATGTGAGGAGCCACTCGAAGAAGAACAGAAGGTTGCTACCTTGTAAACAAGGCTCTTCGACATGGTTTTGAACATTCTCACAAATACCCACCTTTCCAACTCCGCAAAGAATTTTATTCTTGCACACTCAGGGTTAGACGGAACTGTTATATACTGCGGGGGCTCGAGACCATCACATGGTTTTTCAAACTAGTGAGCTTGATATCGATCTGCCCATAAGAGAAGGGCATTTGTGAGAATGTTCAGAGCCATCTCAAAGAACCTTTTTTACAAGGTAGCAACCTTCTGATCATCCACGGGAGGCGCTGTTTGGCTTTATCTCCCCGCTCATGCTGCTGCTGTGCAGAGCTCCTAGGAAGCAAAAGCAAGTGAGGAGCCATGGAAAGGCAATTCATTCAGAGAGGCTCAGGGAGAAAGTGCCTCTGGTGGAGGGGAAGCTTCTACCATCAGCAAGCTTGCTCTGCCCGCTTAATGGAGCAGGCACAAAGCGGGTAGTATGCAGTAGCAGAAGCCCTCAGCAAAGCCAAGGAGTGCGGACTGAGTGCACAGGGGAACCCAGCTCAGGGAGGTACATCCAAGGTGGGACTCTGCCGTGGGAGGAGGCGAGCAGGGTGCAGGGTCTCTGACCCTGAGCCCCACTTGCCTCCTCCCTGCAGCAGCTGCTGCTTTAGCCTCTCAAGTCATCATTTGCCCATCCTCAGCTCCACCTCCACACCACATACTTCCTCCTGAGGCTGGTGGTGGTGGTGGTGCTGCTCTCTCCCCACCCCCTCACTGCGAGCTACAGCTGAGCTGAACTCAGCTGATTGGGGATGGCTAGCTAGCAGCTCCCATGGATTTGAATCATGCGCAGCTGACAGCGGAACAGACCAGGCTCCAGGAGCGAGGCCCCAAACTCCTGCGGGGCCATGTGCGACTGCGCATGTTGCATATGCCTGGGGCCGGCCCTGTTGGGGTGAACACTCTGTTAACAGTATGTCTAAACACTGTAATGGTAGGACAGTGTGTTTCAGCACACTGAGCAGTGTTATGTCTAAAGACACCCTAAAAGAACGAGGTCTATAACACCAGAGACCAACAGAGCCATGCACGTCAGAGAAGCCCACCTGGAAAGAAATAATCTCTATAGTTCTCCTTTGGGGGGCTGGATGTTTGCCCTTACTGGCAGCCCTAGAATTCAGTTTTCCCCCTTTTGATTGGGGGAGGGGCTGTTTAAGAGGGGGTCTCCTGTCCCAATCTTGTATCCTATCGAGGTAGGACATAATTTTATTCAAGGCCTTTAGCTGGAGCAATTCCACCTCATGGTGTGGTCTGGGAATCCTTCGCTGCGGAGTTGTGGCGTGTGGGCACCATTGTTGAGGAGTAACACCCCCCCAAAAAAACCCATATTGTTGAGGGGAAAAAGAGGCCCTCAGAGAGAGGCAGAGCACACCACTATCTACCTCCTAACTGATTAGAGGCAGAAATCCATCTGGCAAATGGGAGGGATGGACCCTCTCTGCGCATGGCCAGTTGGATCTTCTGCGAAGTCTGCCCCCTACTGGCCTGGCAGGGATCATCCCCCAGAGTAAGAGCTCCCATCCTGCACATCTCAGGAGAAAGTCTTATGCTGCTGAGAGTTTGTCATCTCCCCGCCCCCCCCACCCCCCCAAGTTATTACTGATAGGGTGTACTGCTTTGGAACATCCCAGGAGAATAATGAAGATGGCTGTCCAGGAAGCCTGAGGAGAAAGGAAAATTGGGGCACTTACCCTGTGAATATTCCTTCTATAGGGCCTTTGGGACAGCAATTAGCCTTCCCTAGGTTGGGTTGTTTGGGCAGGTGTTCATTTGGGTTTTTGCCACTCTGCTCAAGGAGTGTTCAAAACAGTTTAAACATTTGTTTTTGGCTGTTTGAAGTATTTGGTTACAGTTATAAGGCTTTAGAAAAACTGGAGCTTTAGGGGGGTCAGACCCCCACTGCGCATGCTCCATCGAAACTGAGTCTGTCTCCTGCTGGTTAGGGTATGGATCTATCTCCAGGGAAATGAAGATGGCTGTCCAGGAAGCCCATATAGGAGGGAAATTCACAAGATAAGTGCCCAGGTTTTTTTTTTAAATCAAGTGAAGTCACCAGAGTTTGTTTGCTATAAAGTTCTGCATAGTTTAAGGTTCTGCTTCCAGGTGTATGTGGTGCAGCATTAATGGATAATATAACTTTTCTGTACCAATCATCAAATGGCAAATAAACTAGACACACAGGAAGCCAACAGGAGGTCATTACCACCAGAAATTAATGAAACAAAGCAATGTTAAAATTGAATTTAAGTTTTTCCAGATTTGAATAAAAATGTTAGATGCCACTTAGTGCAAGTCCAAGCACCAAAGTTTTACTGAAAACGGAATTGCTGAACATCACCCCCTGTAAGAGATCTACCTTTGAGTAGAGAAAAGGAACACATGTGAAGTGGGGAATGGTGTTAGATTGATTTCCTACCTTAACCAATAGGCTAACCAATTTAAATACACGTTCACAACTTTGTCATCTGTCCTGATGTTATACTAGAACACTTCAAAATAAATCATTTGTACAGAATAGCTGTAGGCCATTTCAAACACCAAACCAGTTTTTTTTTTAAAACAGCATTTTATTAATTTAAACATTTATTTTCACATTTGTCTTATTCCTACTGCAGGTACCGCCTTTGGCATGCAGACACTGCTTGTGCAAGTAAGCAGAACAGAGGATAGCTGGAAAGTTCTCTTAAAATGCAACTCTCCTTTTGTACACATCCTTAACTGGTTACTCAAATTAAAAACAATGCTTAATTTAAAATAAGACTACTGTACAATGAAAATCATTTATTCACAATATCCATAGACAAATCCTCCTTATTTACAAAATACTATCCTGAGAATTATTCTAGTAAGCTTCAATTTGAGCAAATGTATATAATCACATTAAGTAACAGCAGTTACTTAACTGAAGATGAAAAATGATTTTAAGTAGTCGAAAGAAACAGTACATCAGATTATTTTGCGAGACAGGCAACGCTGTCAGGTTCCTTGCTGTGGTTCTGGATGTGCTGGTGTATTTGATGGAGGAGGTAACTCAGAAGGCAGTTCAGTTCGGTTTTCAAGCGGAGGAGGTGGTGGGAAAAATCCAGCTCTTTGTGGCAGATATTGCGAAAAGGGTCTCGGTGGAAATGGATTTCTCACTGTTAACAAGATTTATAAGAGTTTGTTAACTAATGAGTTTAACAAGAGTTTGTTTAGTTAATGATGTTTTCTTAGCTTCAGTAGGAGAAATATATATCCCACAAATTTAATGCTGGAAACCCTCATTTCCACATCAGTATTTTAGCAGTGGGAATACCATAGAGCTTAACAGTAGCTCCAGTCAGAAAACTGGTATGACACTAGAAAACTAGATTTGGCACTAATTAAAAATATCTAAAGCTAGAACTAATGAGGGGTTGCTTTTTTTGGGGGGGGGGGGGGGGGGGG
>QEPC01003965.1:4393883-4405343 GCA_003113815.1 Sphenodon punctatus
TCTGCCCCCCAGAGAGAATGGTGGCATTGCCCGTATGATAGGGAAGGGGGACTCCCTGTGAGAGAGGGAGTCCCAGGGGGAAGGGAAGGAAGGAATATTTGAGGGAAAGGGGGTGGGGAACTCTGAGGGCTCTGGGGGAGCAGCCGATAGGAGGGGATCAAAACGGCGTAGATGGGAAGGGAGGAACGGCTATAGGGGTGGTTCTGGGACAGGGACAGTACGGTCCACGGGGGTGTGTGGTTTGGGCCCGCAGGAGACCTAAGTCTTTTGTGGAGGTCAAAAGAGCCTCCCCCACACTGGAGGTAAAGGAGGAGCAGGGTCTAATGTCCGCCAGTGGGGGGCTGATATTGTTAAATGCAAGGTCCGTGGCAAATAAGGTTCCGGTAATCCAAGATCAGATCTTTATTTACTTATTTATTTATTTATTTTTAAATTTATATCCCGCCCCCTCCTGCCCACAGGGCAGCCCGGGGCGGCGAACAACATTTCATTTAAAATAATAATAAAATTTTAAAACAATTTAAAATACCCTACATAGGGGAAACCCCCATCCCTATCCCCAGCCCCACCCCCCGCCAAAAGCCTGACGGAACAGCCAGGTCTTACATATACGCCGAAACAGCAGGAGAGTGGGCGCCAGCCGAGCCTCCTCTGGAAGCGAATTCCACAGCACAGGGGCGACCACCGAAAAAGATCTAACATCAGTGGCCACCCGCCTCGCCCGGGGAACCTCCAAAAAGGGTCCCACGGACGATTTTAAGGGTCACACGGGCACATGGGGAGTGAGGCGGTCCCGCGGCTGTGGACTGTCAATGTATCACGGAAACCTGGCTGGATGAGGAGGCGGGGCCAATTCTGGCCGATCTCGTTCCAGCTGGATATGCCGTGCAGCACCAGCCCCGCACTGGGGGCCGGGGAGGTGGTGTAGCTATTATTTTTAGAGAGACATGGCTTGTTAGGAGGTATCCAGTTCAGGTGATCCTGGGGCTCGAGGCCCTCCGTGTGGTGTTCGATTTGGCTGGGGGCAATCTAGGGGTGCTACTAGTGTACCGGTCCCCTTCCTGCCCAGTGGCATCCCTTGCCGCTGTAGCAGAGCTGGTCTCCGGTGGTGGTGTTGAACTCTTCCAGGACTTTGGTCCTGGGGGGACTTCAATGCCCATACCGATACTGGCCTTGTGGGAGTGGAGCGAGAGTTCATGGCAACCATGGACTCGTCCCAATTTGTCAACAACTCGGCCCATGTGAGGGGGCATACCCTCGACCTGGTGTACTGTTCTGGCCTTGAGGCGGGTGATCTGGTAGTGGGGGATGTGAGGGTCACGCACTTGTCATGGACAGATCATTACTTCCTACAGGTCAGTCTCTTGGCGCACCACCTCCAGAAGGGGAAGGGACCAGTTAGGTTGGTCTGCCCCCGGAGGCTGATGGAACCTCAACGGTTCCAGGAGGCTCTGGGGGGGTTTAACCTTAGACCCTGACGGTCACTCTGTTGATGAACTCATTCAGGTTTGGTACATCTTGCTTGGGGAGGCCATTGACAAGGTGGCCCCAAACATCTCCTACCACTGTCTTGTCACCGCAGGGTTCCTTGGTTTACCGAGGGGCTGCAGTGTATGAAGCAAGCAGGCAGGCAGGCGACTAGAGCGACGCTGGCATCGGACTCGTGCTGAATCTGACCAACTTCTCCATAGGGCCCATTTGCGGTCCTATGTTGAGGCTGTGAAGATGGCAATGAAAGAGTTCTTTGCCACCCTCATAGCGTCTGCAAAGTCGTGTCCAGCTGAGCTGTTCTGGGTGGCGCGGGGGCTGGTCAGTCTGGCCTCCCTCCGCCTGGACAGTGACTTGTTCCAGGGCTTGTAAGGAGTTTGCCATTTACTTTGCAGACAAGATCGCTCGGATCCAGAGCAACTTTGACACTGGATATGGGGCAGTAGAGGTGGAGCACGAGGCTATAGAGGCCCGGTCTGGTCCAGCTTCTTGGAAGGAATTTCAGGAAGTGACGCCAGCCAATGCTGTGGGTGTTCTGGGGTCTATTAAGAGCTACCAGTTGTGAATAAGATCCATGCCCGTCCTGGTTGGTGAAGGCCACCAGGGAGGCATTGGAGACAGTGCTGGCGAGGGTAATCAACGCGTCCCTTCGGCAGGGAAGGCTGCCCCCCGGTTTCAAGGAGGCTGTGGTTCGCCCCCTGCTGAAGAAGCCATCTTTGGATGTGGACGCACTCACCAGCTACCGACCTGTCTCTAATCTTCCCTTTTTAGGGAAGGTTATTGAACGGGTGGTGGCACTGCAGCTCCAGGTGCATCTTGACGGCAGCGGTTTCCTTGACCCATTTCAATCTGGGTTCCGCCCCGGCTATGGTACAGAGACGGCGTTGGTGGCCTTGGCGGACGATCTCCGCCGGGAGATGGATGCAGGACGCTCAACATTTTTGGTCCTGTTAGATCTCTCAGCCACTTTTGATACAGTGGACCATGGCCTGCTGTTGAGACTATTGCGAGCCCTGGGGGGGTCTGGACAGGGCTGTCCTTGAGTGGTTCCACTCAATCCTCTCAGGGAGAAGCCAGCGGGTTGTCCTGGGGGCTGAACCATCTAGTCCCTGGTCCCTGGAATGTGGTGTTCCGCAAGGTTCCATTCTGTCTCCATTATTGTTTAATGTGTATATGCAGCCCTTGGGGGAGATCGTGAGAGGGTTTGGTGTGTGTTGCCACCAATTTGCTGATGACACCCAGCTTTACCTCTCTTTTTCAATTGAGACAGGTCCTGCTGTCTCAGTACTGTCCCAATGTTTGGAGGCTGTGGCGGATTGGTTACGGCAGAGCAGACTGAAGCTCAATCCTGATAAGACAGAGGTGATGGTGGTGGGTAGGGCAAGGGAGGTGTCGGCTCCCCTCGTAGAGGGGGTCCACCCTCCCATAGCCCAGCAGGTTTGGAGTCTGGGGGTATTGTTGGACTCAGATCTCCACCTGGATTGGCAGGGGGAGGCAGTGGCTAAAGCTGCCTTCCACCAGCTGTATCTGGTGCTGAGGCTGCGTCCGTATGTCTCCAGACCCGACCTGGCCACCATCATCCATGCCTTCATCACTTCGAGGCTGGACTACTGCAACTCGCTCTATGTGGGGCTTTCCTTGACGCTGGTTCGGAGGCTGCAGCTAGTGCAGAATGCGGCAGCTCGTCTCCTTACGGGGACAAGCCGGTGGGAGCACATCACCCCCATGCTCCACACGCTGCACTGGCTGCCTACAGTGTACTGAGCCAGATTCAAGGTGTTGGTTTTGGTGCATAAGGCCCTACACGGTCTTGGCCCTTCATTTCTCAGGGATATCTTCACACTCCACGCCCCAGAACGACCCCTGTGGTCCGCCGGGGGTGCCTTCTTGGAGGTCCCCCGTGTAAAACGGGGGGCCACAATGGAGAGGGCATTCTCAGTGGTCGTGCCACATTTATGGAACTCCCTCCCGGAGGAAGCCTGTATGGCCCCAAAGTCTGTTCGCCTTCCGCCGGGCCTGTAAAACTTGGCTTTTCTCCCAGGCCTTTGGAGGAGGGGAGGGTGGGTTGGGATAATTAAAATGTGTGTGTGTGGCGCGGGGGGTAGTGGTTTTTTTTAGATGGGTTTTTAATGTGTTTATTTGTTGTGTTTTACTGTTGTTTTATTTACTGCTTTTATGTTGTACGCTGCCCCGAGATGCCAGGGCATGAGGGGGCGGCTAATAAATATAAACAAATAAAATAAATAATTCTATCATTAGTGCACACCTGCAGGTGAGTATTTGCACACATAGTCAATCTTTATCTCTTCAAAATTTGGTATTTAAAGTACATTCCTAGAATTAAACAGCAAGCAGGATATATAAAAATGAAAGGATATAACAGTGGCTGTAATCCATTATAGAATTACCAATAAAAAGTATGTATTCAAGAAAGCCAATTGCAACTACTTTTTGGTAGCCATATATTTTTGAAAATAGATCTTTCAATACATCACAGTGGCCCTTTTTAAACGGTCTGTGGAGCGTGGGGGTGGGGTGTCTGTGCGCTGAGGTCTGTGTGTGCTGGGTGGGGGGAGGGTGTAGATGGGCACACACCCATACCCACCCATGGAGACATCTTTGTTTTCGCCGGTGCCTCCGTACGTGGGGATGGGCGTGCATGCATGTGCATAGGAACGCACCCCCACCCCAATGGGATTTACATGGGCAGCACGCACACATGAATGGGTGCCGCCCATGTAAAAAGGGCCAATATTTGCAAGTGTTCCGATTGATTGACTCAAACTAAACTTAAAATGTTCCAAGTAAAAAAAACAACAACAAAGCACATATTCACTAACTACAGAAAAAGCTAATGCTACTGGAAATCCTCAGACTACAATGTAATGAAAATGTTAGGATTGTCAAGCTTGGTCACTACCTTTTAAAAGGCACACAGAACTAAACTAAATTTATTTAATTTTTACATTGCTTCTTGTCCTCCTTTTCTCTCAGGATACCAACCTTTTTGCCCTGTTCTTTCAGACATCTCTGAACTTCTCCCTTTAAGCACTCAATACTCTTCTTCAGCTAAAATGATAGGCTGCCAGCTTCTGATCATTCAAATTCCTCCTCAAAGTCTCACATTTGCCATGGCATTTGCAAGAACATAGCTAGTTAACAGGTAGGCAGCAGGACAATTGGGATGGTAAAAAAGGGGGAGGTGGGGGAAGGTACTACAGCTATCTGCCTGACCCCCTTGCTTCCATCCCTTTCCCCACTATTCATTCCAGATTGTAAATTCATTCAAGTGAAGATGCCCATGTTTTTTTTTCTGTGATTAATGTGTTGTGTTTCATTTACATTACCACAACATAACTATAACTGTAAAAATACCCAGGTTTTAGAAAGGAGAACACAAAACTAGATCGTTATTACAGTGGCTGATCAGACTTGCCTTAGGCAGGATTAGGGTAGCTCATTTTGTACCCACGGGCAATACCTGAAATTCTTGGTATCCTTCAAGTGCCTGATCAGAACCCGATTACCAAAACAGGTACCAGAATACCAGGTGTTGTCATTATTGAATTGCCAATTCTCCATTTCACATTCTACTTTAACCTCAGGTTAAGGTAGGGGTTTAGTGTGTTTTGGAATGTACCTAACTATTTTTCTGTCTTGGGAAGTTGCGTAAAATGGAAGCTTGGTAGCAAAAAAATGTAAATTCGATAATGACATTTTGGTAATTTGGGTAGCTTGTTGGGCACTGTTTAATTCAGATTCTGCCTGAAACATGCCTGGGCACTGCAAATTCAATGGGTGTCCCCGTTTCTGAAGGTACCATTTCAGTTCTAGGTAGGATATTCGAAGAAGTCTATTCTTGTACAAAACGGGATTCTATTTAAAATACAACTATTCTCCAAGCTGCTTTCCAGACACTACTTACACTAACATTGGGATGTTCCTTCATTCCATTTCCACTTGACTCAGTTCTCAAGCTGTTTTCTGAGAATGCTTGCCCATCTACGTGGAAAAATAACAACAGAAAAAGAAACTCCCACCACATTCCTTCCAGATAAACCGACTGACAATATTCCACTTTTTTGCACCCAGTGATGTATAATGCAGTACCCAATACATCCCTTAGTTAGAGAGAGATGGTTTAAGAATTAGAGATCAAGTGGTTTTGCTTGTTCATTACACAAAATAAAGTCAGAAAAGGATACCATCCATGTTCACACCACAATTCAGTTGTGTTTGTTGTTAAATAACCTTTATGCTCATTCTATATCTCTAATGCAAAGGGTAGCACAGACCATATTACTCATGTTTGTTACTCCGTGTTTGGGTGGGGTGGGGGGGCGGCATCCATGTAAACGGCCGCCAGTGGGTGGGTGGGAGATGGGTATTTGTTCGGTGTTTGCCCGTGTGAACACTGAGCATGATAGGTGAGGCTGTGTGTGCGTTCTCGCGCAACACCCACCTCCACCCACAGAGCCCTCAAAAAAACTGGAGGAGGCCCCGTGGGTGGAGGTGGGCGTGTGTCTGTGTAAAGGGACACACCCCCACCTCGCCAAAACACCCATCCGCCCCACCCCCGTCCATGTAAAAAGGGCCTTAGACAGCTGACAAGTCTCCGTTATCCTGGCAGCCAAAAGTCCAAGGAAATGGAAAGCGACCCACCCATCAAGCTGATCAAGTCTCGCTCAGGTCCTTTTCACGCAGACACTCTAACACTGATAAAATGGGTGTTACATTTTATTCGACATGTTGCAGGGCACCCATAGAGCACACATGCAGTTCTGCAACATGTGTAATAAAATGGAACATCCATTTTATCAGTGTTCGAGTGCCTGTGTGAAAAGAACCTCAGGATAGAGAGACTGGTAGTGTAAGTTTTCTCCACACTACCTTGGCACCACTGGTGCTGTATTTAGTCTGCACATGGGGAGACATTTAGTTTCCACTATGCCAGTGTATTTTGAAAATCTACCAAATTATTTCTCCTATTTTCTACTTCCCTGTACTAAGGGGTTGTTTTTTAAACAGGATCATGATGAGTTACGGCTTTCTTTTCTAGAATGCATGTACAGAGTTTATGTGGGCATGAAATTTGGGGTTATAATGTAAAATAGAAGCTTGAGCAGGATGTAAACAGCTGCCCTAATTCCTAGCTCCTCATCCCCATAGTCTCATCATGGCTGCCGCCTCTCCCTCCTTCACTCAAGAGTCCTCTTCTTCCCTGTAACTAAGTTAAGCATGTGTACCTGTAACTTCTCAGCTTCATGAATGTATCCTTGTCTCTCCCAATGTTCCCTTCTCCCTCGTCTTTCTTAGATTGTAAGCCCCTTGGGGTAAGGATCTGTCTATAACTATTGATTTGTACAATGCCAGATACATAGCTGACACTATATAAACAACAACTGTATTTTCTGGCGCTCTATAATTTGGAAATACAGGAAATACAACCATCTCACTTTTAGTCCTACGTAAGTTCCTTTGTGTTAAGTGTGGTTTACTGTTTGTGTTCTGAACAGTAAAGACTATTCCTTTCATATTACTATTGATCTGCTATTGGAATAGACTGGTATGTTGCTAGTAGAGAAAAGAAGGTGCTGAAAAAGGTTTCTGAGTTGCAGAATCTTACATGATGCAGGTTTTGGGCCTGGCAGTTCCAAGTCTTATCTCCTATTGTAGATAGCTCTTTTGTTTAGTCACAGAATGACAACAGCTTAAAGCAATTCCTACCTGCTTTATCAAAAGAATGCATGTTATAGCTTCTTAGTTCTGCTGGTCCCGAGAACCTTCCTGAACTTGGGGGAGGATTAGGATAGAATCTCTCTTGTCTTCGAGGAGGGAGAGATGGATCATTATACAGCTGACCTACCATTCAATAAAGTGTAAGACAGTTTATTTAGTATGGATTCCTGGAGAGTTACTGTTAAAAATGTGCCTACCAGTTTTATATCAGGCATGCTATATTTGATATGGACAAGGGAGACAAAAAGGGCATTTAGGTGTCTAACTCCCACTGAAAGTCAATAAAAGTTAACCATCCTAAATCCCACTCACCCCTTTGAAAATCTCCTATGCAAGTCTGTGGTACAGGATGATAAAAAAAACCAAAAACACAAGAAAGATGACCGAGTCCTCAATAAGAGCATCTTCACATTGCATGTTTCTTTTGCAAAATCCTGATCTTAGTTAAGCTAATAGGAATTTTGCCATTAACTTCGGGATTTCTCCCCTGGTAAGCGATGCATCAAATTCTCCTCCAGAAATAGATTTAACATAAAAGTTGGATTACTTCCGTTTGCAGAATAATCCTAAAAATTCTTAGACTGCAAGATGAAGTCAAGGGAGTTGTGGACAGAGGAATAGTTTCAGAAGTTTTGTTACCTGAGGGAGGTGGATTTATTCTGTGATCTCTGTCCCATGGAGGTGACAGGGATCCAGTGTCTGAAGGTGCTCTGTGGGTATCAGATAATCTATCAGAGTTCAACTCTCCTCTTTCATTAGCAGCTTCATATGTGGCTGGGTTCCCTGGTCCTCTTGATCCTAATTAAAAGAAATTATTATTATTTTAGCCATTTATTTCAGCAATCTTCATTAAGTTTGCAAGTAGTAAGAAATAAGAGTGTTCAGAGACATTAATGATGTGGGAGATGCATGGCTCCAGCAGTGCCCTTCATTGGAGGAATATCAAAACATTGTGCCATCCAGCTGAGCTGTTTCCAAGATGGATGTATCATCTCAGGATGAAAACACAGATGCATCATCTGGAGAAGGTTGGCAATGCAGCCCAGGCTAAGGCTTACCCATTCAGGTTACTGTGTACCCTCCCATCTGTAGGTGAGATCCAAGAACTGGGCCTGGGGGACCACACTCACCACGGTCGTCCAACAGTTGATGGGGGGGAAGCTGGAGGAGCGCACTCACCCAGCCCAGGTGTGCATGATAACCAGCTGATTTGGGGGGGGGGTAGGGGGAGAGCGGAGGAGCACGTTCACTCGGCCCTGGTGTGTACGCCAGAGTGGCCCCCAATCAATAGTTTAGCAGCAGCTCCTCCTGGTCAGCTGGGTAGCAGGGGTCTGGGAATCCTTTCCCATGTGGACAGCTCCTCAGCCAAAAAGTGGTGTGGAGGGACTTTTGACAGCAGCCCATTTGAACTGCCCTCCCCACCAACCAGAGGAGTGGTGGCTGCAGTGGCCCTCCCAGCTTGCCCTGTCTCGTTTGTTTTCATCCTTAAGTCAAGTTTAATGACAGTCATAAGAGGTTTGTTTTTTTTGTTTTTTTTAAACTTAATTTTTAAAAGTATGCATTATGGCCCTTTTCAAATGGGTCATGGGTGGGGTGGGTGGGTCCACAGGCATGCTGTTGTGGGGGGTGGAGATGCACACATATCCCTCCACATGGAGCAACTTGTGTTTTCGCTGGTTCCTTCATGCATGGGTGATGAATGGAGGTGGAGGATGCATGTTACGCAAAAGCGTACACGTATGCCCAGCTTCCCACCCGCCGCTGCTTTCAAACGAGACACCCACTTATGTCCACTGAGTGGGCATGAGTGGGTGCATCTCATTTGAGAAGGGGTTATGACTGGATTCACTATTGAAGAAAAAAGAATGTTATAAACTCTTCCAATCATCCTAATCAGTGAAGTTGACATCATCTTGATAAACGCTGATTTTAAAGGGACACCTTCAAATTAAAAAATAAAAACAAGTAATTTTTAAACTGTTACAATATTTTCACACCAAGGTGGTAACTGAAAGATATTACACTTAGATTTGGTTTTACCTTCCCTAAGGAATAGGAAAGAGGGTTTCTGTTGCTGTAAATGAGGTTATAAGAATATAGAAATTGGGAGGATGACACAGGAGCAGTGCATTACCAGAAGCTACATTAGTAACATAATTCTCGACTAGAATTCAAAGCATATGTAACCCTTTGAAAGTATTCTGTACTCCAATTAATTTCAGCATGCACTCTATCATTCCTTTTTTACTTTTCAAAGTACCTTTGAAAATGGTTAACAAGCTTGTTCACATTCCTGATCACTCTTATAAGCTTCACTGGCTCTGCAGTGTGAATTAAGTATTTCAGTGACACAAATAACTATTTAAGTAAAGACAGGGCATAAATCTTCCACCATTAAAGTCAATGTAAGTTTTGCCACCGGCTGCAATGAATGGATGATTGTGCCCATCATCTCTGTTTTCATAGTGGGGCACTTTAAAGTCAGGAAAAAAGCTTCCTTTTCTTCTCAGAAAAAGAGAAAAGGAAGCTAAATAATTATTGAATCCATTCCCATCTGCAGCTAGTATACATAAAACACTGAAAATCACTTAACAGTTTGTTTTCCCTCCTTCAAACATGGCTTTTTTTGGTAGAATTGGTTGAGCTAAAATTCAGATAAAATCTGAAGATAGTGGGAACTACTATCAAGTAGCATTTAAAATTTCAGTTTACTCTAATCCAGACTCTCATTAGGAGACCATATCTAAGTGGAGCAGACCTGAAGTTGACCTTTCAATCTAACTGCGTTTTTCTAATTTCTCAGGACTTGCTTTAAGGTTAAAATACTGTTAAGATTAATTTAATAAAAATGTGAAAGCCAAGCTAAATAGCTATTTTTTTCTTTTTCTCTTTTAAAAAAGGGTGTTTAGTTTTAAAATGTGAATCTTGGCAATTTAGGATCCCCATTTGATCTGCTTCCACTTTGTTTTCACAGGTAGAAGTACCTCCTTGCCATGCCAATTAGGTCTGCTTGCTTTGTTAGGAGTGTGATGTAGCCACAACAGTTGAGCAACTGCTGCAAAAAGCAGCAATTCAAAAGCCTCCAGGCCAATTCCACTGTCAAAAGCTGCAGGTACCCTCTGCAGCAATCCCCCCTTCCTCATTTCACTCCTATGTTTTCTTCCCCACCACCTCTCATGTTTGGGAAGACTTTTCCTCCTCCTACAAGGGGAAATGCAGGTGTAAAGGGGCCTGTAGATACTCTTGAATTTCTTTCAAGCCCTACCTCTCCTCAGAGAAACAATATCCCACATGCCTTGGGGGACATAGCGGTTCTCTTCCTTTGTGGTCTTTAGACCATTCCTCATACAGACAGCAGAAGCATGCTCTTCATTAGCTGCTGATTTAACTCTTGTTGCTGATCTTGGAACACATGAGCATAGAGCAGGAAATTCTACCTCCAAAAAGGAGAACAGTTCGAGTGATGGACCCTAGAGGGCCAACAGTAACAAAAATCAACAAAGAAGCCAAGATGGGCTATTTACTTGCTAGACATATACTTTCATAGAAAGTGGTGAAAATGGGTTCAGCCACACAAGATGGGGCAGACCTGATCCCCCGCATGCCCCATGACAGGCAGACGTAACCACATTTGCCAGCAGAGAGAGCAGGACACATGATCCACCTCACTGCAGGTAAACCGGGGGCCCGCCCTCCCAAGTCAGAGGGCAGGCCAAGGAGCTGGCCACACAGGTGGACAGCCCTGCTTCACCCACCAGTCCCCAGACCACCTAGAACCCCCATCCCTGGCTGTGACATTCAGCCATGGCAAACTACAGGCAGAAGAAGCTGAAGCAGCCTTATCCACCCGCCATGCCCAGGACTCTGGGAGGGCTGGGGAGCTTCCCTGCTGGCACTTGGAGCTGCATAGTGGGCTGGACCATGGCCAGCTAGGAGAACCAGTCGCCACCCACAGAAAACACACTGAATGGAGCAAAGCGCTTACTGTAATGAGCGGGCATACAGAAAGGAAATGCTAAATGGAGAAAAAGAAGTGGTAGCACGCAGTCCAAGCAAGCAGTTCTCTGGCATGTAGCCAGTGCCACCCGTCCCAGGCCCTGCTCACAGCATAGGCAGGGCCCCGAGGGAAATGTGGGTCTGCGAATCGCAGATTTCCCGCGGAATTCCCCTCCCCCCGCGGAATCTCCTGCCCCGCTTACCCCAGCGCAGAATTTCCAGCCTGCGCTGCGGGGA
>QEPC01003965.1:4405878-4429904 GCA_003113815.1 Sphenodon punctatus
AAAATTCCGCGGAAGAATCGGGGCCCTGAGCATAGGACACCCAGGTGTCCCAGGGCACCGCAGCTGTCAATCTGACCCTGTGCCAGGCCTAGCCTCTCATCACGACTGCCTGGGTCATGCCCCACAGCACAGAGTGGTGGGAGATGGCACTGGTCACCTGGGGAAAGCAACAGTGGACCATGAACTTCAGGATGTCTAGGCATCTCCTTTTCCACATCGCGGAGATCCTTGGACCAGCGATGGCATAGGAGTGCACTGTGATGAAGACCCCCATCGTTGTGGTGAAGCATATCGCCATCACAATCTGGAAGCTGGTGACACTGGACTCTTGCTGTTCCATTGTCCAGCAGATCGGGGTGGTCCAGATCCACTGTCGCTGCCATAGTAGTGGAGGTTTGGAAGGCCTGCTGGACCAGGTGGTCCAACTGGTTGACCCTCAGGTAGTTATCGAGAGCTTTCGGGGGTTGGGTTTCCCCACTGTATCAGAGCAATTGACGGTAGCCACATACCCATCATCCGGCCACCCCACAGCCACGATGACTACTTGGTGGTACCGCAGAGAGTTGTAGACCACTATCATGTCCAGCTGGTCCTGGTCCTAGAACTGGATCAAGTGCAGCTGCAGCAGGATATTGTGGCATGGTAGCGGAGATGGCTGGCGCGGAGGCCAGTGGCCACAATGTGTGCTGTTACGTCTTCCCACATGCAAAGGAAGGTGTCAAGAGCCTCCATACAGGGCACTTTTTCCAACCACAGCCAGACGGCACGTTCACCTCCTTGGCCTCCTTATACCCCCTATTAAGGTCCTTGGCATGCTGTCAGCACTGCCCCATGTCCTGGTCATAACTGAGTTTCCTCATTCATTCTGGAAGGCCCTTGAACACCCTCTCATTTCGATAGCTTTGACTGCACCTGTTGTTCCCCACACAGGCCGATGAACACCCAGGTCTCCTCCTCAGTCCACAGTGCTCCCCTCTGGCGGGTGGCTCAAAGGGTTGCTCGCGGCGCAGCAGGAGCATGTAGTCCTGATGATGTCCCTAGTGTACTGCTGCTGGCCATGGAAACAATATAATGGACATGCACCCAAATTGTAGCTACCATTGGGCATCTATGTCAGCAACTCCCCCCTGCCCCCCTCCTGCCGTGATGGCCTACCACACTGGACTGGCTGTCCTCATGCTTCATGATGGCCCTCTGGCACTTCCTGGTCTGTTGCTCCATGCGGGGCAGGCATTGGACAATTGCTGCAGGGTAGTTCATACTCGCCCAACGTGGGTTTGAATTTGCCACACGGTCCTTTTAAAAGGCACCAGGGCCAGCTTGGGAGGACTGGGGATGTGACACAGCCTCTAGTCTGTCCACTCTGGGTCTTTTGTCCATGGCTCTATAGTGCTGGCAGATCTAGCCATGGGGTGGGGCAGCATGGGCCCGGCAACACAGGAGGTGGCCTGATAACCCACTTTGGGCAGCCTTATCCCATTATGGGCAGCATTACTACACACTGTGTCCGTGGCCCTTTTCCAAGTGGGATAAGGCTGCCCAAAGTGGGTTAACATCTTGTGTGGCTGCACCCAATGAGTAAATCCATTAAACTGCACTGTTGCTCCTACTATTATATATGCAGAAAATTGGTAGAGAAAAAAAAATACTTATGTATATTTGGGTAATTCAATTTATACTGAAATGGCTTCTTTTTAAATTTACCTTTGCAGGTCAAGAAAAAAAAAGGTGGGATAGATAATAGAGGAAAGAGAAATCCAGAATCAAATTTAAGAATTGTACCTCTTCCTCCTCCACCTGGAATCATGGGTGAAAGTCTTAAGGGACCCTCCAATAAGGTGGGAGGGGAAAGAAAAGCTCTTGTTTCAGATGAAGGCCGGCCCATTGGTGAGGGTCCATATGGGGAATGCTCTGGAACAGTTAAAACAAAATACTCAAATGCACAAAGTTAGTGTTAACAGACTGCATATAAAATAAAAACAGTTTAATTTTCACCTCACATTCTAAATTTAACTCTAACTTGGGTCACAAGTGAAATGATTCTGGTGGCTTTATTATGTAAAAAAATCCAATGCAAGTGAATGGAGGCAGTTGCATTGGAACTCCTACCCACCTTAACTAACAGAGCCGCTCATGCGGCTCTATAATTCTAGAATGAAACTTGCCTATAAGTCACATTTTCAGTTACCGTCAAGGACATTTCAGATTTTTTTTAAATTGAATATCCACTAGAAATGTTTCATGGGCGATCTAAAGTAGTTTATATACTCCTTGCTAGAATTTTTTGAAGTGGTATATTACATTGCAGATGGCCAGCTATGCTTCCAACAGTGTACGTGCATTTGGAAACACCCAATCCATCAGGCTCTCTCTATTTTGCAGTTAAGATATGTATTTAAAACCCCACTGTACCTCTGCCGAATGCTCTAACTGGAACATCATGAGCAAAAGGATCTTTTTCTAAAAGGTCATATTTAAATTCTGCTTCAGTTAATCTATGAGAAAGAACAAAAACAAGTTAGCAGGTGTATTTTTTTTATATAAGGTACTTGAAATTGTATCTCACTCCATTAGCATTTACACTGCAGTATCAAATAGGACTGCATTTCCTTACCAAAGTGAAAGGAACCATAATAGCTAAATTACTACAAACAAGTAAACAAACACACACACAAAAATAAAACAAAGCAAAACCTGCATTTGCTCCCCCCCGCCCCCCAATACTTAAGGTTGTTTTTAAACGAGCAAGGTAGAATAGCCACTTGGGCGGAGTGCTTGGGGAGGGATTCTAACAAGCGGCTCCCAGTGTGGCTACAGCGCAGTGGCAGCTGGTGGGTCAGTGGGTGGAGCCAGTAGTGGGGTTGGTGGGCAATGNGAGGATTTCAGACAGTTTCAAAGATAATAAAAGGTTAATAATGTATCAACATATTACAATTTCTTCTGAAATTTTAGTTTTAATTGAGATTTGTACTTGAAATTATTTCCCCCACTTAGGGGAATGGATATGTGCTACTTTTACAGTAATACCCATGACGTGTCCATTAAATGTGCTTTGAATATGAATGGTGCTACTATGAAAAGCACTTGAATATATACTTAACTGTAACCATGTGCTTATTAAGGTCTATTAAAGACAATGTGATTTGAGCACATGCTTAAAAGTAAGCATGCACTTAAGAGGGTTTTTAAAAAAAATAGAAATTTAAGCAAATTTTTAACTGTTGTTGAATCAGGGCTCTGATCAGGTTATGTGTAACTGTGGGACTACATGAAACTTCTCCAGGGCTCTTGTTGGCCTCAGTTGCAGGCTGATCCTATTAGGAGGGAGGGAGGAGATGATGGGGCAACTGCCCCTGGTCTTGCACCCACCTCAGGAGCTTGCTGCTGCTTGTGTGTGCAGCAACCTTCCTGTCTCCCCACTCCCACCCCCTCTGGCTTGCTCCCATCTGAGGTAGTGGCAGACCCCACCAGAGGCACTCCAGGGTTATGAGGGACAGAGTTTACTCAAGAGGTGGGTGGGACATACTGGGACACAAGTGGGCAAGTCCTGCCGGGTCCTGCCTCCAAGCTCTGGTGTGCTGCTCCACCAATGGTGGCTGGTGGGTTCTAAGGCTGGTGGGTCACTGAGTGGGGCCAGTAGTGGGGTGGGGGAATGGGGGGAGCCAATGGTGGGCATGGCCAAGCAAAATTTTGAAATTACTATGGAATTTTACAGCCTTAGTTTCCCCATCTGTAAAAAATGGGGATGTGTGTGTCTGTCTCTCCGTCTGTTCCCCTCACCCTCGTCCTTCTTAGATTGCAAGCCCACTGGCAGGGACCTGTCTCCAATAGCCACCAGCAGGCAGTCTGTTCCATGGCAGGAGTACCATAACAGCTAGCCCAGATTTCAAACAAACCAACTAACAGGTCAGACTCAGAGCTTAAAGCAATAATTAACCTGGGGTTCTTTCCATTTGCCTTCAGTTTCTCAGCCAAACACTGCAGTCATGTTTGAAAGCTTCTCTCCACAACTTTAGGGAAACTTGCTTCCTTAGTGAAAGCCAAAAATCACAGGCTTATCACAACTCTCGTCACTTACGGATTTTCAACACCCTTATGTTGCTCACCGCACTTCCCTGGGTGGTGGGAAGTTCCAGGGGCAGCCTTGCTGGGTCAGTGTCCCTTCGACAGGAGAGAGAAACTGGAGAGACTTACTGTGTGGTATAGGTGTGGCTGATGGCCCTATAACAATGACTTGCATTCCAGGGGAAATTAATCCCAACAGGGAGTTACATTCCCAGGGAAACCCCATATCCATAACATTTACAAAAAGGAGGTGGCAACACTGAAACAGACAAACGCTAAAAAAAAAACACAACCCCCCCTCCTTCCAAACCTGTAATTTTAAAGCAATCAACCAACCCCAAAGTCCAGCCCATGATGGGGCCACCACAAACAAATCTCACCCCCTCAAATCTACTCAGTAACCTCAGACTCAGGGGCCAAATGTGGCCAACAGTGAGGTTTTATGCTCTTTTCCAGCTCCTGGATCCACTTCCTACCCCCAAATACCAAAAGACTGAACTCAGGATAAGGGAGCAGAGATGAGGGCACACACAATGACAGAAAAATGGCAGATCCATGGCAAAGTCCCCCCCACAAAAAAATCTGCTCAGGGGGAAAACAGACAACCAAGCAGAACCAAGGCCAGTGCACACTGGGGCAGGAGGCAAAGAGCTTCCTTCACCCCCATCTGTCATGGGGAAACACGAAAGACAAATCCTCTCTCTCTCTTTTTAAAAATCACTTTTAGAAGCAGCAAGTTAGAACCAAGTCCCCCACAGTGCACATGGGGTCACAAATCTTAATCCTCCCCTACTTCTCAATCTGCCCAGGGGAAATGCAAGCAAGGCAAAAAACAACCCTCTCTTTATTCGCTTAAGCAGCAGCACGTTAGAAGCAAGCCCCCACAGTGCACATGAGGGCAAGGAGGGGACACAATTTAAGCTTGAAGCACACAACTCCCCCCAATGTGCTCTCCCCTTGCAATCTGCTCAGGGGAAGAAAAACAAATATTTAATTTAAGTGGAGTCCAAGGGCCCTGAAACTTACCAGACAGGAGCAGGCAGCTGCAGTCATGGCCATGTGCAGAAAAGTGGCTCCACTGCAGGCTCTATCCACTGAAGGGAGGGGGGAGGAGAAGCCAGAGGCTCTGCCCTGGGAGGCAGTTTTTCAAAGTGCCCTGCCAGGCTATTGAGTCTAATGGCTGCTGGGCTCCCATTGGAACCCATTGCCTGCTGCTGGCCACACCTCCTGGTTATGATGCTTTGGATGTTCACTCTGGAGAGTGACCCACTTCACATCATAGCCTGCCAAGCCAGGCCAGTCTGGGCCAGAAGGGAAGGGAAGGGGAAGGAGCCAGGAGAAGGACTGCCTGGGAGGCATGATTCTAATGGCTGCTGGGTCCAATTGGAACCCATTGCCTGCTGCTGGCCACACGTTCTGGCTGTGATGCTCTGGGTGTTCACTCCAGACAGAGTGCCCTGCCAGCTGGGGGGTGTCTTCAGGGCAGCAGGTCACACACAGGTGCGGCCGTGCTAGAGGAGAGATAAGAGGTTTGGGGAATGCAGGTGCAGGCTGGGGGGGGTGGGGGTGCCCTGGGAACAAGGGGGTTACTGCCCCCAGTGCCCATACGTACCAGCCGCCCCTGCTACAGCAGCAGCCACCTCTCACTCCCCCCTGCCATGGACCATGGGGGAGGGGGAAGCTGGCCTTTGAAATTGACATATCCTTACCATGAGAACTGGGGAACCATGCTTCCCTGCATTCACAGCCAGTTCCTGCAAATGCCATGTTCCCCGCCCACAATGCTTGTGCGTGGGGGACTGGTCTATGGTGTGGATGGCCACCCCAGTTCATATGGGTTGGGGATGCGTGGGTACCCACTACCACACACTTTTTTGGCTTGCCCCACACAGAGCACTCTGGATTTCTTGGCAATGTGCTGGGAGCCGAGTGGCTCGCAGGAGGGCGTGTCCTCCCAGCTTCACCTTCAGATGGGCATTCAGATGAGTGGTTACTGGGTGGCCATGTGTGGCTGCACTCATTTGAAAACACACTAAGTCTATCTTTTTGTTCTATTGCTCTTGAAAAGCTCCATGAGCAGAACAATACTCCTCCCACTGAACAATACTCCTCCCACTGAACAATACTCCTCCCACTGACTTCACCAGTGGAGGATAGTTCTATCCGTGTGGTACATCAGCATCACAGTATTCTTCATTCAGATGCTGAGAACTTACTTCATTTAAGCCCTTTAAGACACTTAGTGTAAAATATACAAGAGAGCCAACGAAAGAATATGATCTTTATGAAGGAATAAAGTTTAGGCACCTAAAACATGACTTAGGTCACTAAATTATCAACTCAGATTTTTGAAATGCTACCTGGTCACCTCCAAAAATCTCTAGACACCTTGTTTCCAAGTGTGTTTTGCACCTAAAGGTCAGATTTGTAAATGTGTCTATGCACCAAGCTGCCCAGTGCCTTTATAAATCTGACCTTTAGTCCCTTTTTAAAAATGTTATTTGTGAAAACTTTTTACCCTTTAAGTACATTAAATCATCTAATAAAATAACAGTCCTGGATAATAAAATATTCTAATAGTACTAACACTAAAAAATAAATAAAAATCAGTACTCTTAAAGTAAGATAACTTAATCCCGATATTGGAGTTCCAATTCCTATTGAGAAAAAAAATCTGGGTATCAATATTGAAATTATCAAATCTTACTCTCTTACATAGTGTAACCCTGGTGGTTATACTTCCGTTTGTCCCTTCTAATTATAAATGAACTTTAGTCTCTTCAGCAGCATCTAGACAAAAAGGGAATTATGATCCTTCTACCACTTTAGCTGTAACCTGGAGAGGGCCTGGGATGCATCCTGTGTTAATAAGAACGTGCACAATAGTTACTGCTGACACGATTTCTACTACAGTACAGATTGGGTATTCTCACCGCTGCTCTCAACAGTCCCCTTCTGTACAGTTATCAACTGCTCTGGATTGTTTCCATCAGCACAAAACATTATTCAGATACAGAAGTAATAGAGCAAATAGCTACCTCCTTTAAATATGTAGTCTGCTTGCTTAGGAGAAGAGTATTGTATAGCAAAGTAAATAAATAACCATGGCATCATGCAGCTGGATTAATTTTGGATGAGAACTTGCCATCTATCCCTTTAAGAAATAGCAAAAAATAAAACAAAACCCAGAGATAAGCTATATTTGTTGACAGTCTGACACTACAATACTTACTTCTGCCTGTTGTGTGAATTTTCCTTTCTTATTTCATTGAGTTGCCTTTCAGCTGCTCGGGCTGTCAGCTTAAAAAAACAACCACCAATTAAATGCTTCACAATTATCATAGCTCCTAGAACCCCAAGAAGCATTTCAAGCTGCAATTTTTAGACAGTTTGCTCATATGTAAGGACATTTTCAGACAAGACGCTCTCCACCCACTACCCACCCATCACACCCCCACTATATATGTTGCAGGGCTGCAGCATTGCCCTCTGGGTGCCCTGCAACATGTATAGCGGGTGGGAGGCAGGTGGGGATTGTCTTGTCGGAAAACACCCTAAGTCTATCAGCAGCAGGCCCACTGGTGTAAATAGAGACAAATCATTCTGTGATGAGAATCTAGCCTGTGATCCTCCAGGGACTCAGAACAGCGGCTACTTGAATATACAAGCTGCTGTTTCTACGCAAGATTAAAACAGTTACAGAGAGTTTCAGTTCATGTCTTTATTTTCTTGACAGAAACCAAACTGGAAAGTCCAATTTTTGTTTTAAAACATACGTATTTCAAGTTAGGTTCCAAAATACACATTTAGGCACTTAAATAGTTTCCAGTACTGTTAGGCTAAGCCACTAAGGAAACTCAACAACTGTTAAAAGTAAATTATAAGTTTGTGGTGCTAATGGATGTTAGAATTCTCTTCTAATACACAACTCCTACCCCCAAAATGTTGAAATTTATCCAGAGTTGGCAAGTGAAAATACAAAACAAAGTTATTGGGCACAAGGAGCAAAAGAACTGGGTGGAAGAATTATTAGCTCATTGTTCTTTTCTGGAATGAAACATACTTGCTTTATTTTACAAAGGGGTCAAATTTTTCAGCAATCAAAGGAAATTAAATGCACATAACCCAGGGCAGAATTTGGCTGTAAATAGCTTGTCTTCTATACACACTGGGGCATATGTTAAGGTCACTGCTATTTTTCATCTGTTTCTACAAGACCTCAGAAATGAAGTATTCTAGCTACAGCTGCCTGTGAGTATTTCCAAAAACTATAATTAAGCAAAGTTTAAATACAGCTACGGCTAAAATATTGTATATATAGCTATATTTAATTAAGGATGTTCCTATTTAGAAATTACATCCCCAAAGATGCAAAATTCAGACAAACTAATGAATTTCCATGGGATTCCACTTAGGTGGACCCTTGTAGGATTATTTATTTGTAGTCAAGTGAAAGAAATTCCTTTTGTCTTGAGGGAAAAATAGGTTTTGCAAGAACATCCATCCTAATGGAACAGAACGTTATCACAGGACAAAAGGTCTTCTGCTGCTAAATAAAAGTAGTATAATAAAGCAAAGGAAATCATTAAAGTGGCATTGAAACAAGGCCAGGAAGTTAAACTTTTAAAATATTAGACTTTCTTTTTTTTAAACCAAGATTACATCATTTTCTAGAGGGTTAATTCCACAGAAATTGTGTGATAAGAGCGATCCCCGTCTGACAGAATTAGAAGTACAGTTGTGAAAATGCTTTTGTAAACAGCTTTCCAGATGACTCAATCCTCCATAAAATTGGGGGGCGGGGGGGGGAGAGTCAGCTCACAATTGTTCTAAGTATGAAACAGAGAAATATTTGGAACTTACCCAATTATCATGGGCTTTTTTCTCATGTGAGGTAATCTGTTAAAAAGAGTTATTCATTAAACCACCTCCAAAGAATGTTATTGATAAAAAAAAAGAAGACATTTTGGCCTTGGATTCTTGATGTGCCCACACGTTACAAAATCAATAAGCTCTCATGGCTGAAATATGAACGAGATATTCTTATTAAAAGTATCACCATTTGGTGGTTTTTCCTAAATAATCAGCTATGCCTGGCATCGTTAATAAAGTAAAACCAAAGATAGCATGTTAGGCTAATTTAAACTACCAATTTTTTTAAAGAGTAAATCACCCAATATTTAACTAAATTATCCTACGATATGCAAAGTCAATTACGTCAACACAAAACACATACCTGACTTTGATAAGAGCGAATAGTTCTTTCTAGCTCTTCTTCAAGGTCTTTTGCTCGTTCTCTGTAATCAAAAACAAGATTTAAAATGTGGTAATAAAAACATTACATAAAACAACTAGAGAAATAATGACATTGGGTGTAATCAAGAATTTTACATAAACAAATGAGGATCTGCCTGTGGTAGGAGAACTCCTCCAATGCTAAGAGCCATGCATCCTAGATAGGTTACTGCACTCAGATAAAGGTTTTAACTATTCCATACCAAACCCTTCAATAGATAAGCATCCTAAATAGCTCTGGTAAAACATCTTTCCTCCTGTTCCCCTCCACAATGATTACATTCCACTGAGACAGCAAAGTTAACAATTCCCAGTTATACAAGTACAAAGACTTGGGGAGCAGACCTTCTTACTAGCAGAACCTTATTTCTAGCACTCCCCTCCATTGACAATCTACCAGAGGTCAAGTGTCTTGAGGTTTCGCAAACACTGCAAGCTACATTTTATAACATTTGGCTTTTTGTTAATATATTTTCCAATTTTTGTATTGTTTTACCTCACTTATTTCATAAAGGCACTTGGAGCAAACAATAAGTGACCAAACCTTGTGGCACCTAGTACAGGGGTGGGAAACCTTTTCCATCTCACAGGCCACTTTGAATATCAGTATAGGTTCCAAGAGTTGCATAGAAATTGGAGTCAGAGGTGCTTAAGGAGTGTGCTCAGGAGAAGGAGAGTCTGGGTCATGGATCTATGCTAAAGATCTATTCCCTATCCTTGCATGCATGGCTTTACCTCTGCCGTCTTAGCTTAAACTCAATCGTTCAGTGCTTGAAGGCAGAAACTAGATCTAGAGGTCAGATTCAGGTACTGAAAAGAGGCCAAATGAAAAACTAGCCACAGGTTGCATTTGTCACCTGGACCTAAGGTCCCCTACCTAGTATGTTGCATCTATGAAGGAATTATGAGAGCAGTGATGCACTTCTGAATCAGCTACTTGAGTTATTCCTTTAGGGCCACTAGAGCCTAAACAGTTGCTCAAAGTTGCACATGGGGATCTAAAAGGCGATGTAAATCTACCTCTGTCCTTCACTTCCCTCTTCATATCCTGCAGCTAGCAATGCAATGTTCATCCAGATTCAACTGATGGGCCCCAAATAATGTGAAATACTTGTAACAGTTTGATCGATAACAAGCATAAAACTTACAAGGTTACAAAAAACCCACATTTTTTGTTTAAACCAGCAGGAGTTTTTTTTGTTTCATTTTTTTAAGTGTAGGAAGGTTTAAGCCAGTGGTCAAAATCACAGTGGTCAAAACTGTCCAACCCAGCAGTATTACTTACATGTTAGATAGTATAGGAAATACAGTTATATCTACCATCCCTTTTCATTTGTTCTTTTAGCTTTTCTTTAGCCCACTACTTCATTTAAAAAAGCACCATATGTTAAAGGCTCCCTTCTCTCATCAATGCCTGTACAACTCAATATTTAATATATTCAAGTTCATTGCCCTTTAATTACTATTTTTCCTAGTTCTCGGCTGCATTTGTTTGTACTTCTGAGCAAATTCCAACAGTAAATAAAATTTATCATTACCTGTAAGTGTTGAGTTCTTCAGCAGCATGATTAATCTTTTCATCTACTTTGGAAAGTTTCTCCTCTTTCTGTAAGCGTTCCCTTTCTTCTACTGTTAACTTCCTAAACAATACAATAGAAAGGGCAATTGGGTCACTTGCCATGTGAATTACCATTCTACTGGAGACTTTCCAGACCAGATATTCTATATTATATTATTATTATTATTATAAGCATTTGTATAGCGCCAGCTGTGTACCTGGCGCTTTACAGAACAATGAGTGATCCCCAGTGTTACCAGCAGGAGGCAGCATCATACTTTTTGTGACTGGGCACGCTCGGGGAAGATTGCCCCCTCCATCCACAGGTGGTTATAAAGCTGAAGTCCAAAATGGAAAACGCTGAAAAAAACTATAATTATCTTATTCTTCAATATTATAAAGAATAAACCTTCCAAACTCCTACAAAAACTATTCTTTTAACCCGACGTCTTTATCGATCTAATACTATCACAACAATACGGATTAGGACAAAAAACTATTCTTCCTGCATAGTGAAAGGCTAACTGAAAAAAATTGTACTCTGCCCTACAGCTAGGCCAAATGGGTCAAATACTTGGCCTGGAAAGCCTCCAACAGAATGGCAATTCACAAGGTAAGCGACCCAATTGCACTTTCTATTGGGCCTTCCAGGTCAGGTATTCTAGACACTGGGGACGTACCATAGCAGTGTCTTATAAGAACAAAAATAGGAGGGAAAAGAAGGCAAAGTATGACAGGCACTAAATATTTCAGCAGAGGAATAAGCTTAGTCTAACACCCCCTGGAGCACTCTCCTCCCAAAGGCAGCATCTGCAAAGTCAAATAAATCTATTTGAATAGTGCCTGGTGTGTGTTGGTAGGACCATGTGGCCGTGCGGCAAATCTCACTATATGGGGCCCTAGTCCTGTAAACCCATGTGGTGGCTGCTCCTTGAGTTGAGTAAGCCACGCCCTTGGAAGGAGGAGGGAAACCTCCTGCTCTGCAAGCTTTTGAGATGCAGTTAGCTACCCATCTAGCTATCACTGATTTTGAGGCTTTCTGAACCTATCTTTGTCGATCATAACAGACAACTCCTGAAGTGGGCACGTCTACACCTCCACCCCCTGCAACTGTTCCTACATCCATGGCAGAAGCAGATAATGGAGAACACAGAGATACATCTGAGGGTTCCATCTCACGTCTTGAGATCCCTGACCTGGTGGATCAGCCCAGACAGATTCTCCTTGGGCTATCCTCTAACAGAGTCAGAGAGAAAACACTCACCATGGATGCTAGTCTCCACGGCTGGGAGGCACATAGGGATCAAGCCTGCTTTCAGAGGACCTAGTCACAACAAGACCGATCCCACAGCATGACTTGGATAGAGCCGAGGGCAATCCATCTGGCACTACTAGAGTTACTAAACTACTACAGTGTAGTGCTACTACACTTTGCTCCAACCATCAAGGGCCATCGAGGACTGTTCTCCAGGTGCCTGATTTTTTTAGGACCAAAAATAATATTGAGTACAGGCCTCAGCCCTGCTGATATGTGGGTACTTGCTCTATGGTCCCTATCTGAGCCAATCTGTCTATCTCCTGAACTATGGTGGTGTGCTTCTCCTCCCTCCTGGATCTTGGGGATACTTGAAAGAATTCTTAGGGGACTTTTTTGAATTCCAGGGAGTAACCATGAGAAACAGTCTCCCTGACCCAAGCATCTGTGGTTGAAGTCTCCCATCTGCTGGCAAATAGGAGAATCCTTCCACTGACGTGAGTCTTGGGAGTGGAGGGAGTTCGTTGAGAGTCGTGAATCTTGTCTAGCTGACTGGCCCCCTGAGCCTGTTTTCGACCATGGAGTGTTGGATAAACGGCTCTGTCTGGGCCATCGGCCTCTTCTTCCCCATCCTTCGTGTTGGTTCAAGACGCGACTGCCTGTGGAAAAAGCTGGAGAAAGCATTTCAGGGAGATCAAGAGATTTTCCTAGTTTAAACCACTGCATGCACACACTATTAAGATGCTGTGGAGGCTCAAAGTACTGTGGAGAGTGCCTATCTTTTCCCCCCCTTAAACCTGCTTCTACGCCCCTATCAGTGGAGTCTCTAGGGAAGAGACTGCCGTCAGCTGGGAAGACAACATCGGGCCAGAGCGGCTGCAGCTGCATCAATCTTGGGAGTGCAAAAGAAAGAAACTTTGTGCTTTGAAAACTCACAAAGGGCCTCCTAAGCCTTAGAAAGTCTATCCGCTCTACTGGCTTGCTTCCATTCTGCCCTGATGAGCCTTTCACATGCTCTGTTCAGAAGCAGTCCCTTGTCTGTCAACGATCTATGGGATATAGACATGATATTTTGCACAGGCCTTGAGGCGGGGGATCAGTTGGTGGGGGAGGTATCAACAATGCCCTTGTCGTGGACTGATCATTATCTCCTCCGGGCAGATATCCTGGCACATGTCGGTCTCTGGGAGGGTGTGGAACCAGTTAGGTTGGTTCGCCCCCAAAGGCTTATGGAACCTGAAAGGTTCCAGATAGCTCTAGGGGATGTTTCCTCTGACCTCGATGGCCGCTCCCTTGATGACCTCATGTCCAGGTGGAATATCGTGCTAACGGAGGCCACCGACTGTGTGGCTCCCAGTCGTTCACTCCCGAATTGCCGACAATGCAGCTCCCCATGGTATACCAGGAAGCTGCGGCGGATGAAGCAGGAAGGGCGGCAGTTAGAGCAACGGTGGCGTCATTCGCGTACTGAAGTTGACCGGTTGCGGCATAGAGTCTAGTTACGTACCTATGCCGCTGCGGCGCGGACAGCAAAGGTTTTCTTTGCTGCTCTCATTGCGTCCACTAAGTCCTGCCCGGCTGAGTTGTTCCAGGTGGTGAGGGGGCTGGTCAGTCCGGCCTCCCTCCGCGTGGATGTAGAACCATCAAATGTTTGCTGTGATTTGTTTGTAGACTTTTTTGCGGATAAGATTGCTCAAATTTACCACAGTTTTCAATTTATTTATTTATATTTATTTCTAAATTTATACCCCGCCCCTCCTGACAACAGCTCGGGGTGGCTTCCAACAATAAAAACCATATAAAAATATATAAACAATTTAAAATACATCAAAATATAAATTCAAAATATTAAAACAGGGCCCGGGAGACAATTAAAACATTAAAACAATAAATCATTTTGTTGCGACTTTTTCAGCAGGGAACAGGTCAGAGGCAGTAGAAGCCCCTTCTTGTCCTGTTTTATGGGATGAGTTTCGGGCGGTGTCGCCCACAGATGCGAGGGATGCTCTTGGGACTGTTCAACCAACCTATTGTGAACTAGATCCACGCCCATCCTGGCTGGTTAAGGCTAGCCGGGAGACACTGGGGCCGCTGCTGGCGGGGATAGTCAACACCTCCCTTGGGGAGGGCAGGGTGCCGGGCTGTCTCAAGGCAATGGTGCAGTCCCGGCTCAAGAAACCATCTTTGGACGTTGATGCCCTGGCCAGTTATTGGTCAGTCTCTAACCTTCTCTTTTTAGGGAAGGTTATTGAACGGGTGGTGGCTCAGCAGCTTCAAGGGTATTTGGACCAGGTTAACTTTCTCGATCCCTCACAGTTGGGCTTTCGTCCAGGTTATGGCGTGAAGGCTGCGATTGTGGCCTTGGCCGACGACCTCTGCCATGAGTTGGACCGGGGTCGTTCGACCCTGTTGATCCTGCTAGATCTCTGGGCTGCATTTGATACCGCTGATCATGAGTTGTTGGTGACTCGGCTGCAGGACCAGGCAAGGATTGGCGGGACTGTTCTTGAATGGTTCCGCTCTTTCCTGGCCAGGAGAACCCAGAGTCTGGTCCTGGGGGAAGTTTTCATCTTTCACGTGTGGAGTACTGCAGGGTTCCATCTTATCCCCTCTCTTGTTCAATGTGTATATGCAGCCTCTGGGAGAGGTTGATAGGGACTGGGAGTATGGAGTGAGATGCCAATAATATGCTGATAACACCCAGCTCTCTCTCTCATTTTCCTCCGACTCAAACCCAGCAGTCTCGGTGCTCACCCGGTGTTTGTCCACCGTGGGGGATTGGATGAAGGCAAGCCGCCTGAGGCTTAATCCTGACAAGATGGAGGTGATGGTTGTGGGGAGGGCCGAGGGAGTGGTGGCCCCCATCTATGGGGTCTGTCCTCCCCTGGTTTCTCAGGTCTGGAAGTGCTCCTGGACCCACAGCTCCTGGATGCCCAAGTGGCGGCTGTGGCGAAGGGAGCATTTTGCCAGTTACACCTGGTGCGTCAGCATAGGCCGTATGTCTTGGGCTCAGATCTGGCCACAGTCATCTATGCTTTTATTACCTCAAGACTGGATTACTGCAATGCGCTCTACGTGGGGCTATCCTTGGTGTTGGTTCGGAAGCTGCAGCTGGTGCAGAATGTGGCGGCCCATCTCTTGATGGGAACGGGTCGATGCGAGCATATCACACCAATGCTTCGCTTTTTGCACTAGCTGCCAGTAGGCTTCCCGGCCCAATTCGAGGTGTTGGTGCTGACCTTTAAAGCCTTAAATGGCTTGGGCCCCGCCTATCTACAGGACCACCTCACACTCCAAGTCCTGGAGTGGCCCCTGCGGTCGGCTGGGGACGCCCTCCTCAAGGTCCCCCAGGTTTCCACTATGAGGAGAGCATTCTCCATGGCTGTGCCGTGGCTGTGGAACTCCCTCCCGTCGGAGATCCGCTTGGCTGATGGCCTCCCCGCTTTCCACAGACAATGTAAGATCAGGCTGTTCTGCCAGGCCTTTCCTGAGGAAGATGAGGTGGGTGGGTTGGGTTAGGATGGGGGGGATGGGGTTTTAGATTGCTAATCGTATCCTAGATCTGTCGGACGCATTTGATACCACTGACCATGAGATGTTGGTGACTCGTTTGCGGGACTACATCAGGGTAGGCAGAACTGTTCTTGAATGGTTCCACTCTTCCCTGGCCAAGAGAACCCAGCGGGTGGTGCACGGGGATTGTTATTCATCTCCCCAGGACCTCTCATGTGGAGTCCCGCAAGGTTCCATTCTGTCCCCTCTCCTGTTCAACATGTATATGCAGCTGCTGGGTGAGGTCGTGAGACTGTTTGGGGTGTGGTGTCATCAGTATGACACCCAGCTCTAACTCTCTTTTTCATCTGACCCAGACCCGGCAGTCTCAGTGCTTACCCGATGTCTGGTGGCTGTGGGGGATTGGATGAGGGCAAGCTGACTGAAACTAAATTTTGACAAGACAGAGGTGATGTTGGTGGGGAGGGCAGTGGGTGTGACGTCCCCCATTATTGATGGGGTTCGTCCCCCGCTGGTCTCCCAGGTTCAGAGTCTGGGGATGCTATTCGATCTGCAGCTCCGCCTGGATCTTCAGGTGGCAGCTGTGACGAGGAGTGCTTTTCACCAGTTACATCTGGCGCAGCGGGTTCAGCCGTATGTCTCGAACTCTGATCTGGTCACAATCATCCATGCCTTCATCACCTCAAGACTAGACTACTGCAACGTGAAATGCATGGGGCTACCCTTGGTGACGGTCCAGAGACTACAGCTGGTCCAGAATGTGGCGGCCCGTCTCCTTACAGGGACGGGTCGCCGTGAGCATATTACACCAGTGCTCCATGTTCTGCACTGGTTGCCTATAGTCTCTGGGCTCGATTCAAGGTGTTGGTACTTACCTATGTAGCCCAAAACAGTTTAGGCCCTGCCTATCTGCGGGATTGCCTCCCTCTGTGTGTCCTGGATCAATCCCTGTGGTCTCCCAGGAGCACCCTTCTTGATGTCCCCTGGGTGGTCTGGAGGGCTACGATGGAGAGGGCGTTCTTGGTAGCTGCGCCTAGGCTGTAGAATTCCCTTCTGGTGGAGGCCTGGGTAGCCCCAGACCTCGCCTCATTTCGATGTCAGTGCAAGACTTGGCTGTTCCGCCAGGCTTTTGGTGAGGGAGACGGGTGGGGGGGGTTGGAATAGGGAAGTTGGGGGTTTAGTATTTTATGCTATCCCCCTTTTTGATCTGTTTTATGGATTTTATATATTTTTATATATATATATATATATAACTTTTTATGATTTATTGATATTGCCACCTCGAGCTGCAGGAGCAGAAGAGGCGGGGTAAAAATACTATAAACAAATAAATAAATAAATAAATATATAAATAAATTCATCCTGCCCTTCTGATGAGAAGCCCACCAGAGCCCCAAGGTCTGGCATTTCTCTGGGCTCCCCCTCTCTGGGTTTCTTGGGAGGGGTTGCTTTCCTTTCCCTGCTACCTTGGAGAGGCCCTTAAATTAATGCTTCCCTCTTGGGAGAGCTACAGGAAAATCTGAGGCTGTTTGTGGGAGCTACTGGCAGACTGCCTGCTTTCAATGCACTCCAGGGAGAAGATAATCTTATTAAAAGTCTCCATTTGTTCTAGAGAAGACAAAGAGGGAGCCCCTCTTAATTATTGGTCGGTGTTGGTCTCCTCCAGCTCCTGAGGAGTCTGGACCCCCTTCTCTGCTCTGGAGCGTTTTGGCACCATTCTGGGGTTTGCGGGCTTTTTGCCCCTCAGCTCAACGTGTGGTGTGGCGCTGCTGCTGGCAGTTCTTTCTGTGCTGGGCAGCAACGGGCTTTTGCAGCGAGATAGGAGTGCCCACAAAGACTCCCCTGCACGTGTCCTTTCCTCTGTCCGAGCCTACAGGGACAAACAGCAGAGGCTGGCCTTAGGCCCAACGAGAAAGCGGCAAGGAGGAGGGGCAATGCCACACACTCCAGCCCTCCCAGAGCTACTAGCTAGCTTAATTCTCCTTGCTAGCTTAATTCTCTTCAGGCATGGGGAAAAAAACCAACACCTGATAAGATGCGATCCTGGTCACGAGAGATGAAAAACTCAAAAACAAAGCTGCGGCCAGGAGGACAAAATAGCTTTTTGGGTGCAGGTTGCACCAATGCACTTCCTACCTAGTGTGAGGCAGAGAAATAACGGGATGGAGGGGCAATCTTCCCCGAGCATGCCCCGTCACAAAAGTATGATGCTGACTCGTACTGGTGATACCATAGATTGCTCCCCAATGTCTAGAAAACCTGGCCTAGATAGCCCAATAGAATTATCTGTAACAGAATTCATAGGGTGATTTCAGACGTGACAGGGCGTCTATTGGCCCCGTCACAGAATCACCTTTTGATTCCCCGCTGGAATCAAAACGTCACGGCTGATTCCGGCAGGGAATCTTAGGGGGGGGGGGCGGGGCTGCGCGGCGCAATGTGCGGCTGCACTGCCCCGCGCCCCCATGCTCCCCCAGCCCTCCTGGAGACAGGCGGGCGCAGCAGCCAGCAGACGTTACCGTCCGCCGATTCCGGGCCATGGTTCAATTAAGCATGCTTTCGGAGATGGTGTCCGGACCATCTTCAAAGTGTGGTTATTTTGCTCACCGCCGGTGGTTCACTGTGGCGAACATCTGGTGGCGAGCAACCAGACGTTACGGGACCATCCACCACCACGGGGGATTCACCGTGGTTGAGTGTGGTAACGTAACGTCTGAAAATACCCATAGATTGCGATTTTAAAAAAACAAAAAACACCACCCTGGATTATTATTATTTTGAAACATAGTTGTATGACATTTACTTACAGAAATAAGAGTTAATTAGTTTTATATTTTTTCCCATAGGAAATACCCACCGATTTGTGGCAAGTATAGACAACAGCAGTACTAATACAATCCCTATACCTGAAGGTATTTACAAAAGTGCTCATTGGAGTAACATAATACTTGCAAGAATAAACTTTTCCCTTTAGTACTGATTTTCTAACTCTGAATAACAATTTACACTATTATTCAGAAATAATTCCTAACTCGGTATACAGAATAATATTATATAACGTATACACCTACCCCCAAAAATATAGGGCCTTTTCACATGAGCCGTCTCTACCCATGTCCACGCAGTTTTGCTGAATGGAGATAGGTGAGGATGCCGATGGGTGAAGGTGCGTGTGCGCACCCGTGCTCAACCCATCTCCACCCATTGCGGAAAACAGAGGTGCCTCCATGTGGGGAGATGGGTGTGCGTCTGTGGGAACGGCCTCACACCCATCTCCACCCACTGCGCTGCACACACACACATCCCACGCACCAGTGGCGGCTTGTGGGTTTCATGGCTGGTGGGGTGCAGGGTGGGGCCAGAAGTGGGAGGGGCCAGAATAGTAGGTGGAGTCTAGCCAACAGTAGACGGAGCCAGCAGTGCACATGCAAACAGAGAGCAAGCAAAGCAAACCATCTTAAGCCAACAATATTATGTGAAGTCCTTAGCACACCACAAAAGCCTCAGCGTGGAGTTCCACTTGTCCCCTGGCCCCAAAACATGCTACACAGTTCTGTTGCAATGTAAAAGGCAGCTGCTGCAACCAGCGAGGGAACATTCATGTAAAGACTAGCCATTAATGAACCAACATGTGGCATGGTGGCCTTCTTGCAGCAGAAAAGCTGCAAAGCTGCAAAGGGGTCATTTTAAATGCAGCAAACATTCCAGCAAAGATCAGAAACCCTTCCATCCAAGCCCTCTAGTTCCTTCAGCCAAAAACCAGAAAGCAGACAGTTTAGGTGGAAAACAACAAAGGGGCCATTTTAACCAAGAGTAGTCATGGCCAGTGAGGCCCCCAAAAAATGGTCACCAACTTTACACATGCTTGGGAGAGGAGGAGTCACCAGTGCACATGCAAACAGAGCAAGCAAACCATCTTAAACCAACGTTATGCTAAGTCTTTAGCACACCACAAAAGCAGCAGCATGGAGTTTCATTTGTTCCCTGGTCCCAAAACATTCTACACAATTCTGTTGCAATGTAAAAGGCAGCTGTTGCAACCAGAGAAGGAACATTCCTGGAAAGATTAGCCATTAGTGAACCAACATGTGGCATGGTGGCCTTGCAGCAGAAAAGTCTTGAAACTGACACTGCAAAAGGGTCATTTAAAATGCAGCGAACATTCCAGGAAAGATTAGAAACCCTTCCATTCAAGCCCTCTGGTCCCCCCAGCCAAAAAACAGAAAGCAGACAGTTTAGATGAAAAACAACAAAGAGGCTATAGAGTAGCCATGGCCAGTGAGGGCCTGACAAAATGGCCACCACCTTTGCACATGCTTGGGGCTTGGGAGAGGAGGGGGAACCCTAGTAGTGCACATGCAAACACAAAGCAAGAAAAGCAAACCATCTCAAGCCAACAACATTATGCTAAGTCTTTAGCACACCATAAAAGTAGCAGCATGAAGTTCCACTTGTCCCTCAGAACATGCTACACAGTTCTGTTGCAAACGAAACTTGCAATGTAAAAAGGCAGCTGCTGCAAACAGAGAGGGAACATTCATGCAAAGACTAGCCATTAGTGAACCAACATAGTGACATGGTGGTCTTCTTGCAGCAGAAAAGCCTTGAATCAGGCACTGAAAAAGGGACCATTTTAAATGCAGTGAACATTCCAGCAAAGATTAGAAACCCTTCCATCCAAGTCCCCCCACCCCAAAAAAAAAAAACCAACCCAGAAATCAGACAATTAGGGTGACAGGGTCTCACACAGGGGGGGAAACAGCAAGGGCCAAGAAAATATTTTAAAGAATAGGAAGCAAGGCAGCACAATCAACTGGGCTCACAAAATCAGTAATAACCCCTGCCTGCAATGCATGCCTGGGGGGGAAGAGGACAAAAGACAGCACAAACAAACAAACAATGTACAGGAGATCAGGGCAGGGTGTGTGTGTTTTTTCAAAATTTAGCAGGTTTCTGAAAGGATGAGTCCTCCTGATCACTCTAGTCTGACTCCGATAACCACCTTCTGTGGTTCTTCCCTCCAAACAATGAGGTCAGGGACTCCAAAACAAATCCCTGACCCCTCCCCTCTTGTAAAAAAGGGAGGGCGAGCTCTCTCTCTTCCCCTTCCCCTGCAGTGAACTTAGGGAGGAAGGAGCAAGGAGGAATGAACTCTTTGCCTCCCTCGTCCCACTCTGGTAGGGGAGGGGCCAGTGGGAGAAAGAAGAGCTGTGAGGTGGCCAGAGCGTTTAGAAAAGGAACCCTGGCACGCCCCCTAGGCCTTGCTGATTGGCTGGGTTTCTCCACAGGAACCCAGCCAAGGAGCACCTGGCACCTCCCCCACTCCCTCCCCAATTCCCCAGAACGCACTGTTTTTCTGGGCCGGCGCCCAGCGCATGCTCCCTAAGAGCTTGGGAAGGTCCTCTAAGTCCTCGCCCCCTTCTAGCTCTCTGGTCAGTGAGTGGAAAGCTAGAAGGAGGGGGGAGCAGCAGGAGGAGGATGTTTGTCCCCTCCTCCTCTTCCCCTTTCAGTGACTCGCAAGGCAGTTCTTTCCCTGCAGGCTTTGTTGACACATCAGCTGTTAGCTTCTGGCTGCATGCCAGAACTATGACTCATTGGCTCTGCAGGCAGCAAAGAGCAGAGAGTTAAAATGTAAACAGACCCTTCAGACAAAACGAGGAAACTCAGCGCTGCCACTGGATCAGCTGAGGAGCAACCCCTGGCTCCCCCCCAGCAAGCATGGGAGGACCCCTGAGGTGCTTGGGGGGGGGGGGTCTGCCCCAACGCCCTGGAAGAGGGGTTGCCACCATCATGCACCCGCGGGGCCCCCGGTCTGTTTGAAAAGGCCCATAGGGTGAAACAAATACCTCTCTGGAGGTAACATTTCTAGAGAAACTCTACAACTGCTAATCCAGTCTATAGGCTGGAATGGGAGCTATTAGCAATTTATTGATATGCTTCTGTCTCAAATATGGACAATCATTTTGTTTGATACTCTTTTCAATTTTAAGTGATATGGGACTGGAGTGTAGATTTTTGTCTCTTCCCACTGCTCAAGTCCTTAGCACAAAACCTACTTATTTAAGCTCTTAAGCGCAGATGTTTATTCTAGCAAAGAGGTTGTAGAATAGCATGTTGTCAGCGGACAATGGTAATATACTGCCACGGTATTTATGGAATACTGAGGCAAAATGAAAGCTTATTTTCAAAGTACCTGCATTTGATACTATCCTATGTTATTACAAAATGACTAATGTATACTTATTCGTTTTCTGAGAGGCGTCAGCACAGCTTGACTATCAAATTATGCCATTCTTATGACATAACAGAAATCTTCTCTGAATAAAAGCTTCTCATCCATAATTACAAGAGGTTAAAACTGCATTTTGATAATCTATTCACATACTCTGTTTGTGCCTGCTTTCCTGAAGTTGTTTCAGCCATTGTATCTGAACAAAGGTCAGCAGTATAACGGAGGGTAAAAATCAGGCTATAATTGATATGTTGTAGCTTGCTTTTATACAGACAAGGTATTTTCTCATAGTTCAACATGCTTAGATGTTCACAATAATTTTTTTCTATATTTGTTACCAACTGACAGGGTGCATTCCCAGTAGTCTCTTCTTACTCACAAACATAATTGGCAGCATCACAAACTTCCATCTACTTGTTTCAATTTTCCTCTCTCCTCAAAAAATAGCTAAATTGAGAGTTCCAATAATGTTCAGATTTCTGTGTTTATACTGCACTTTTCAACCTCCAAGTGACAGAAAGAAGCCAACTGGCACAAGTTACATTTGATATGATAATTACCTCAATACAAATGATCCAAAATACCTGCTGAGTTGTTTAAAACTAAAAAGTCAATTATTTAGAAATAATTGCCATAATCAAAGTTAATTACAGGTTTAATGCAAAAATGTACTAAAACCCATACCTGTGAAGTTTCATTTCATTTTCTTGATATAGCTCAGTCATGACTTTAAGTTTTTGCTGAAGCTTCTGAACTTCACTCTCAAAATGCGAATTTTCAGTCTGTAACAAGGCTTGCTCACTTTGGAGATTTGCAATGCGTTCTGTCAAAATTAGAGACCCAGTTAACCTAATTATTTAAAAAAACTAACTTGTTATATAAGACGACTATCAGCAGAGTAGCCACTGATGATATGGCTTTTAAAATCCAGCCTCGTTTAAACTGACAATCTGAGATTATAGCGCTGTGGTTGCGGCTCTATAGCTAAGGCGGCTGCTACTTTCAGTTGAATAGCACCTAATGCTGTTCAATGGAAGATGTTGGGACAAAGCCTTCCGGCTGGCGACCAACCTTTTGACGGGGTTTATAAATTTCCAGGTAAGTGTAGAGGACATGTAATGGCTGGATTAGATAAAGTGTCTACTTGGCCCTGATGCTTTTAGTTGTGTGATCAGGGTCTCTGGATTGTAACTGGATGGCTTTGGCCAACCCTGTTCCAGCTGCAAAGTGGTGCTTCCTCTCCTACAGCGCTGGCTCTTTAAGCGGGCCGAGTGCTCTTAGACAGTGTGGACCTTTAAAACGCCACTATCACCGCAACTGGGCTAGCCTGAGCGTGGGGTCACTGGGACATCTCACCTGCCTGCCCAACTCAGCCTCCACCCTCAACAGCAGCCTGGGCGAAGCACTAACGGCGCCCACCACTTGCCCTCCTGGTGCCCCTGGCCACCGCTGCACCCACTCATTGCCAACCTGCCCGAGGAGCCAGCCCCCACCCTCAGCAGTAGCCGTCCAGCCAGGGCAGGGGGTGGGGCAGGGCTGGCTCCAGTGGTCGGCAAAGTCAGGCACTTGCGAACTTCAGCCCCTTCCTCCCCACTGCTCCTGGTGACGGGTGACAGTCCCCATTCCTTCCCAGCCATTGTGGGGAAGTCCTCAGCCTGCCTGAGGTCCCCCTCGGCAACAGCAACGAGGGAGGGAGCTGGAACTACTGCTGCCCCAACTGCCTAGTGCCTGCTCCAGTTCTCCCTCTCTTCCCTGCAGTGGCCACTGCAGTTTAAAGGCAGCTTTCAATACACATCCCCACGATGGGTTTTCTTTTCCCTTTCCTAGTCTAACATGCTGGGACTACATTTCCCAGCATGCCAGACTAGGAAAATGGCGTGGCCCCAGCACGTGCACAGCAGCATGTGCACAGCAGCTGAGGAGTGGAGAATGCAGTCGTGGCAGTGCCAGTAGGCAGTGGCAGCATAGGAACATGTCCCCACCCCCCCGGAGTGTATGTGTATCTGTGTGCAAGTGTGTGTGCGCGCGATGAATGGTGACAGTGTGATGAATGAGAGAGAGAGAGAGAGAGAGCGTGTGTGTGATGAGTGTGTGTGTGTGGGGGGGGG
>QEPC01003965.1:4433783-4446514 GCA_003113815.1 Sphenodon punctatus
GGATCCATTCCCTGTTGTTTTCCCCCAGCTCCCGACATGTTCCTTGATCCTGTCTGGCTAATAGCTGCTAATGGACCTATCTTCCAGAAACTTGTCCAAACCTCTTTTAAACTCAGCTATAGTACTGGCCCTTACCACAGCCTCTGGCAGTAGATTTCACAACCCAATTATATGCCGAGTGAAAAAATATTTTCTTTTATTTGTTTTAAACTTGCCACCCATGAGTTTTATGGAACGTCCCCTAGTTTTAATACTAGCTGAGAGGGTAAATAACTGTTCCTTGTTTATTAGTTCCACCCCACTCATGATTTTATAGACCTCTATCATATCTCCTCTCAGTCGTCTCTTCTCCAAGCTGAAGAGCCCCAACCTAACAAGCCTCTCCTCTCCTCATACGGGAGCCCTTCCATGCCCTTGATCATTTTTATTGCCCTTCTCTGTATCTTTTCTAGTTCAGCTATGTCTTTTTTTAGACGGGGTGACCAGAACTGCACACCATATTTGAGGTGCGGTCGCACCATTGATTTGTATAGAGGCATTATGACATCCTCAGTTTTATTCTCTAGCCCCTTTCGAATAATTTCTAACATTCTGTGTGCTTTTTTGACAGATGCTGTGCACTGTGCTGTGGATTTCATTGTATTGTCCACAACCACTCCCAGATCCTTTTTCTGAGTGGTAATTCCTTGGCTTCCCGCAGGACGGAAAAGGTTCTCTCTCTCTGCTGTCCAGGCTTTGTACAGTGATGGAACTTTTGAGAAGGTGCCCTCAGATGACCTTAGGATGGAACACAAGAGAGGCAGCCGTCTTTTGATATGTATTGCCCAAGCTGTTTCAGGCTCTGTAGGTCAAAACCAGCACCTGGAACTAAACTGGAAGCCAGTGCAGACTCTGGAATAGTGTGTAATAGGCTCCTGGCAGACAGAATGTTTGTCCCCTGTCACAATTACTGAATAGGTGTCATAAAAATTGCTCTCAACTCCCAGTCACATCGAAGTAGACACTCGCAGCATGCAAAGGGAAGACAAACTGACATCCTAAGTAGGGTGGGTTCTTCTCCAGCTGACTAAACTTCAGCTATAAACTAATAGGGAAGGGTGGTGATACTGAATTTGGTTGATGTTCTAAATGGACACTGTTGCAAACTGTATTATTAGGTAATATTAAGAAATCTAGTTTCATCTAGCAGTTTAACAACAAGCTTAATTGGAATTCTAGTTATACTTTTATTCCACCCCCCATGGAAAACTGTCCTGCCTGTACCTAAATACTCTCCATTTTCTGTTTCACCCTTTGTATCAGCATCCCAGTGGCTGTCTTCAGTTTCGTCTTCTTCCCCTATTGCAGAGCTCCAGTCTTTCATTTTCAACAAACCTTCTGTCAGCGACTAGACGTTACCAAAAAAGAAAAAAGCTTTGATCAGAACATTAAGCCACTGAAAAAATGACTCTACTCTATCAGCTCCACATGCCGACATGTATGCTTCTTCAGTATATATATTATTTATACCAGCTTTTTCACAGTGTTCTGGTTAAATTACATGCAAGAAGAAAGTCAACAATTAAGTCCCAGAGAAGCCTCTTTAGTTAGCCAAATGAAAACACTTCAGAGACTATTAAAGAAAATAAATCTAGTTTCTCCAGAGTGAAGAATTTCTTAGAAATGCAAATATTACTACAATTTATTTCCAACTTTTTGTTTCTTGCAATTGCCTGTGTCAGGCCATTGTAATGTGACTGATTAGACTCCCTGTATTCAAAACTCATCTGTAGCTGCTTTGTTTTCAGATGGAGTGTAATTAAGTATTGCAAAGAAGTAAACTCTAAAAAGCCCTAATAGCTGCCTGACATTCTAACTGCATAATGCAAGTCAGTGCTAGAGAAAGTATCTTACCTTTACTTGACTTTCCTTGTTTTTCAGAGCTTCCTCCATATCTGCTTTAGATGATTCAAACATTTTCATTTGTTCATTTAGTTCACTAAATCTTTCACCCCAACCTTCAGCTTCTTGTAATAGCTAGAGAGAAAACATGCCAGATCAATATGATGCAACAATATATTGTTCTTTGTTTGTACCTGCTTTCCTAACTAAAAGGTGCTAATCCTCTGTATGACATACCATAAATCTGTTATAATGGATCCGGTTATGATGTCCCAAGAGAATTATGACCCATTAGTGTGAACGGACAAAGGACGAACAAACATTGGTTTCCACGAACAAGTTCTGTTTTTGTTACTGTTTGAGCGAAACTGAAATTTCATCTTTAAAAAAGTAAAAGACGTGCAAGTAAAAGAAAAAACTGAAAATAGAATAACTACGTTTTTTATTACAGTGCTCTCAAGGAAGAAGAGCAAATAAGCCAATTAGACACCTTTCCCCATCTTTTATTTTCCATTAATTGCTGACCAGCTGCAGCTTCCAAACCGTCACCATGGCCATTCCTACGTAGAGTACATTACAATAGTCCAGTCTCGAGGTGACAAATGTGTGAATGATGTTGGTGAGATCAGAGTCTGAGACATATGGGTGGAGCCTTCTCACCAGATGCAGTTGGCAAAAGGCACCCCTGGCCACAGCTGACACCTAGGAATCCAGGCACAGCTGCGAATCCAGAAGAACCCCAGATGGAACCAACGGAGGGCGAACACCCCCAGTAACAGGAGTGTTCCCCGCTCCTAGATCACCAACCCCCCACCCCGCTAACATCACCTCTGTCTTGTCAGGACTGAGCTTCAGTCAGCTCGACCGCATCCAATCCGCCACAGCGGCCAAACACCAGGACAGCAAGGAGACAGCAGGGCCTGGGTTGGTTGAAAAAGATAAATACAGCTGCGTGTCATCAGCATATTGGCGACAATGAACCCCTCAGCTGCGTACAACCTCCCCAAGCGGCTTCATACATGTTGATCAAGAGAGGGGACAGAATGGAACCCTGCGGAACCCCACACAAGAGGTCACCAGAGGACAAAGTATAGTCCCCTAGTACGACCGGCTGCTATCTACCCATGAGGTAAGAGCGGAACCATTGCAAAATAGTTCTGTCCACCCTGGCCAGGTCCCGCAGGCGAATCACCAGCATGTCATGGTTCATGGTATCAAAAGCCACTGATAAATCCAGTAGAACCAGCAGGATCATATGATCCCTATCCAGTTCTACCAGGAGGTTGCCGACCAAGGCCACCAACATCGTCTCCATGCCATAACCCAGACGAAAGTCCAACTGTGTGGGATCAAGAAAACCAGTGTTGTCCAGTGGGCCTGCAGCTGACGGGGCACCAACCACTGAATAACCGCAACAGGCTGATAACTCACCGGGGCATCAACGTCAGGAGAGGATTTCTTGAGGAGAGGCCGGAGCACGTCGTCCTTGAGGCAGCCAAGCACCCTCCCCTCCCAAAGGGAGGCATTAATCACTCCCACCAGCACTGGCCCCAACGTCTCCCTGGAGGCCTTAACCAACCTGGACGGGCACGGATCTAGCTCGCAAATTGTGGTCTGAATAGACCCCAGGACATCTGCCGCCTTCGCAGGTGTCACCAACTGAAATTCATCTTATAAATCACGACCAGACAGGGCATTCCTAACCCCTGGCTCTGCTACTGCCTCTGAAATGGCAGAGTCGAAGTCGTGCTTAATACAAGCGATCTTATCCACAAAGTATACTAAAAACATGTCGCAGTGGGTCTTGGACAAATTCGGCTCCAGGCGGAGACTGGGTGGACAACCAACCCCCTCACCACCCGGAACAAATGAATGAATAAATTTTATTGCGATAGCCCATGACCAACACATAGCATAAATACAAAAATAAATAAATAAAAGCAATATAAGCAAGGGAAACCCAACATGAACATCAAAATTAAAATTACCAAAATAAAAATTCAAAATGACAAGCATTCTCAGAAGCTGCATTTCTTAATTTAATCGCTGCTGCACAGCATTTTGTGAAATTAGCAGTTATGGTGGAGTTTGTATCACACAAAAAGGTCATGAGTGCCTCTAGTGGACTACATGCCCGGCCCCTCAGGTTAGTAATAATCAGTTCCAAAAATATGGTGTGTAATCTGGCACACAGTTGGGAGTCAAATATGACACCAGTAAACGACTCAACTGCCTTTTGCTGACAATATCTCAATTCATAAGGTACCCTTGCTAGCCTACCCTCTGTAACTGTTGAAGGCATCAGGCTAAACCTGGCTAAAGGAAATGCAGACATGTGGGTCCAGATCAACAGTGTAGATAGATAAGAAGCTCCCCTAAATTGAATAAAGAAAGACCTGAAAACATCAGTCACCCTTTGAAAATTTATCATCTCCATAAGCATCTGTTTTTTCTGGTCTTTAATACAGCATTTAACTAGACTCAAAGCCTTTTCATAAGTCACTGAAAGGAGATAATCTTTGGAAAAGTCCTAGGCCGATAACACATGGCCTATACATTTTTCCCCAGGGACCCACTGCTGGTAGAGAAAGCACAGAATGGGAAAAGCACTCATGCTCACAAAAGTTGAATGGCAGCCAGTATTTTAGGACAGCCATCTTGGCTAAAGATGCTATTGGGTGGATGCCTTTTTCGGCCCTCAAAAGAGCAGTGGGTGCACTCAAGGCGTATGTAGAATAACAATAAGGTATCTGTTCTGAAAAGTCTCAAGCTAGTTCATTAGTGTCAGGCCCCATATTGGAACTGGGGAGGAACCTTAATCCTGAAAATTTTTAAGGCTGGTAACACCATTCTGCCCCCACTAGAGAAATAAAAACTAATAATCTCCTTACAAGTGTTGGTCGCTTGGGTACATACAGTTTTGTAATACAAACACCATGAAGTGGTCTGAGAGACGATAACTCCAAGATATTTATCGCAGGTAACTTGCTCTATTGGATGAGAATTCATGAGCCATCTGTGTTGTGACTGTGAACACCCCAAAACCAGAACTTTGGTCTTCAAATATAGTTAACCTCTAAATACTCAGCACTAAAAAATACACAAAAATCTCTCATTAGCCATCTCAGACCAATTTGGGTTTGCGAGACTAGTATAGTGTCATCAGCGTAAATGAAAATGGACACTGGGGAACTAACCACTAACACAGGACGAGAAGAAAAATCTCTCAGTGCCTCTACAAGTCCATTAATGTAGATATTAAAAAGGAGTGGGGCTAACAGGCAATCCTGCTGAACCCCTCTGGTTGTTGGCACAGGAGAAGACAACACACCCTGACTGACTACACAAACTTAAAGAGAAGTCCCGCAATGAAGGGTCACAATCAAAAAAAGTAATCTACGATCAACACTGTTCTTGGGCAGTTTATACCAAAGGTGCTCTCTATTAATTGAGTCAAAAGCAGTTTTCAAAATCGACAAAACAGATGAAAAGGGATGATCTAGTCCTCATCTGAACATACTTGGTGATTAACTGATTCAGGACAAACACATGGTCTAGGGTTGACATTCCTTTATGGAAACCTGCTTGCTCTTGCCCTACAATGCCCTCAAACTCCACCCAGGTTTGTAATCTCTGGAGAAGGTATTTTGTATAAAGTTTCCCTAGAACACTCAGTAAACTAATGGGTCAGTAATTTGCTGGATCATTAACATTTTCTTTTTTATAGACTGGTACCACAATGCTCTTGAGCCAGTCTTTGGGGGCAATCCCTGTATCGCTGATGACTGTGAAAAGAGCGGCTAAAGCTACACTCCACCAAGAGATATCAGCCCTTAATAGTTCCACAGGAATAAAATCCATTCCCGGGGCTTTATTTAATTTTAGTTGTAAAATGTGTGTTTCAATTTCCTCAGCTTGTCACAGCTGGCCAGCCTGGAAAGTTATCAAGGGGATGTAAATCTAGTTCCAAGGCCAATGATGAAGGTGCAGAAAAAAAAAGTCTATGAAAATGGTCCTCCCATTTGTCTACTGGAATACATGCCTCTATCGGCAATTTAGCCAATAACATTGATTGATTTGAAAGGAGAATTGTTCTCCTGTGCAGCTGTCTCAAGGGGCTATCCAAGAATCTTTGTAATAAGTCAGTTTCTTGGCCTTCAATAATGTTTTATAATTCCTTCTACATAGAATATAATCTTCAGGGTCAATTTCCTTGCTATCTTTCTTTAATAAACGAGCTAGTCTCTTGAGGCGAGCCTTAACTGCTCGACATTCCCTGTCAAACTAACCAGAATTGGTCCTACCCTGCTGTACTACCGATCTTGAGGTGATCACTAAATGAGGGCACAGAGCATCAACCATCAGGCTGAAACACTCAAGGGCAGAATTATCCCGAAGAAGGACAGCATTTTTAAGTGCAATTCATTGTTCTGAAATCAAAAGCCAAGTTATAGTATCTTTTAATTGTGGAGCCCATTTAGCATGGCGTTCAATGATTATCTCCATGAATATCAAATTCAATGGCTCGCTCCACCCTAATCCTCTCTAGGACTAGTGGAACGGATAGATCCAAGACAAGCGGCTGATGGTCTGTATCTACTACTGGTTGTATGGAGAAATCATAAACGTAAGGAAGAGCCACTTCTGAAAAGAGTATGTAATCAATCATGCTCATTCCATTATTGGCTATGAAGGTAAATTCTCCATAAGCATCACCAGACGTATTGCCATTAAGCATGGTCAATCCTGTAGAGTCAACAAGACTCTTATTAATGAGAACAATAAGTCATCAAGTTCCTTCCAAATACTTGCACTATAATGAGGAGAATGAGAAGGAGGAATATAAGTATTAATCAAAATAAAGGAAAAACCGTTAGCCAGTGTGACTGACCAGGCCACTGCAAAAGAAGTGCAACCTCCAACTGGCTGTACAGAAGCCCTCAGCAAGACGCCAATGCCAAACCTGCACCCCCCCACACACACAAACTAGGTCTTCCCTTGCATTCGCAGGCACAGCTAACACACAAACACACACACACTCTCTCCTCAAGTCAAGTCTCTTGAAGTAAGACTAGGTGATCACATTGAATTCCATAAAAACAGAATTAAAAATTCTAGCCCTCCAACCTGCAATATTCCACAAAAGAGTCAACAGGCTGGAACTAAGGGGTCACCAATCATTGAGTTAGGCAGTATTTCTGGGGGGGGGGGGGGGGGAGGGGAATGACTCAAAAGTTACAGCCCGATTTCTGAGATTTAATTATTATTATTACTATCTATCTCTGTCGCTTGGCAATCATCTACGTCCACCAGCTGGCCAGACTACAGACAGTCAGGGGGCGGGAGCTACTTTATAAGGGCAGTCTGCCAAAGATTGCAGATCGGAATCCTTCAGATGTAGCAAAGTAGCAGGATTGACCCGTTTTAACTTGTCTTGCAATATCCTGAGTCTGTGCATAATCTGACTGCTCCGACACAGGCAAAGTCCCCAAAGAAGACAACCAAGCCAGCTCCTCAGCCAATATATCTTCAGAGCCTAAATCTAAATAAAAAGGAAATCTGTCCTGCTTATAGGTGGGCTGGAGTACATCCCTAAGTTCCACATCAGCCATAGATATTTTAGATGATGCATGTGGTACAGGCTCAGAATATTGGTTACCATTCTGCCTTACTGAGCGTCCTGCCTGCAAGTCGGACTGCCTGGCTCTCTCAGGAGCCCCAACTTGAGGGGAACCCAATAAGTGGACAGAAGTGGAGAGGGCATTCTTGGTGGCCGGGCCGCATCTTTGGAACTCCCTTCCAGAGGAAGCTCGCCTGGCCCCAAGCCTTTTGATATTCCGGCGAAGATGTAAAACCTGGCTGTTCGGCCAGGCCTTTGGGGAGGGGGGGTTAATGGGGTTTTATCTCCCCTACCCTGTTTTATTGTTTTAAATGTTTCCCGGGCCCTGTTTTAATACTTTATGTATTTTTGATGTGTTTTAAATGGTTTTATATGTATTTTATATTTCCTTGTTGGAAGCCGCCCCGAGCTGTTCTCAGGAGGGGCAGGGTATAAATCTAGAAATAAAAAAATAAATAAAACTATTCTTATCAGAAGGAATCGGGGATAAAGAAATCTTTTGCTATAAACACTCTAGTGACTATAATTCTTCTTGCCCTCAGAAACTTTTTTGCCTCTAGAATTCTTTCAACCAGCAATTGTCCAATAAAGTATATCACTCCCATCATTAGATGGGAGCGATTCCATTCTACGAATATCAGTACTCAACAATTTAAGATTAAATAAAGTGGTTCAAATGCCTCCTAACAAGAGGTTTTGAATGCCACCATGGATAAATCCCAGTGGGTAGAGGGAAGATTTTTTTATTTTTTTTTAACTTGAACTAGTCACTTTTTATTTTCTTTTAAGAAGTAGACGGAAGGATTGTAAGTTCAGGTCTTAAGTGTCCTAAGTCATGGAAAACAAAATCATCCCTCTTGGAAGGGAAATACATTCCTGAAGTGGATGCTATAGGCCCTTTTTACATGAGAGAGGGAAGATTTTTAAAGCGATAGCTCTTAAAATTCTATTTATATCAGTTAGACTATTTAAAAGCACCTCAACAAGTTTGCTGACCAAAATAAAACGTTCTCCCAGTATCTCTGTCAAATTCAAAGAGCTATTAGATTTCCCATTAGTCTCATATATAAACTCCTTTGAAGGGGAATTCTTATCAACTGGGGAACTCTTCTCTTCGGGTAGGCAGGCAAATGGATTGTTAGTAAAAGGTATCTCTAGGGTTTTCTTATTATGAGAGTTGTCCTTAACACCCACATCATATAACTTGAGTTGTTTCAAACTGGGTGAGTCAGAATCTGGGGCCACACAACAGGAATCTGGCGCCCTCTTTTCTTGGTTTTACAGCTCATCATCAAGTCACAATATGTCACTAACCTAAAGCTGATAAATATAAAAGACCAGCTGGGCCCGCTGAAACACCCACCAAACGCCCAGGGAAAATATAGCAATTAATTTAACACAGAAGATTAATTAAAACAGAAATCTTATACAAGTATTCATAACCTGTAACTAGAGCTAGACCGGAATATCTTAAACTGTCTCAGTCATTCAAAAACAGACAGCAGTAATATCCCTTTATAGGGCGGAGTCCTAGCTCCTAAAAGGAGCTCAAGGGCAGACTGACTCGGCCCCTGAAAGACAATAGCAGCAGTTTAATATCTTGATAGACCAGCACAAGTAGTAGTGATTTCAAGAAAACAAACAGCTCTGACAACAGTAGTATGCAAAAATTATCCAAATAATAAACGGTCACTGCTCTGCTATGCAAAGTCCAGACAGGAGTGGGCCCCTGAAAAAAGTGAAAAGGTATAGCCCAAGTGTCTTGCTTCTTAGTTGGGGCTCATAAAATAAAGATCCCACTCGAACTGGGACAATGTCCATCCTTACATAAAAGCAAAATTAATAAAATAAGCAGACATTGGCCTCCGGCTTCCCAGGCCTCCCCAAGTGCCACAGGCACACGGGTGTGTGGCCCTTCGATGCATGGACTGAGGCATGGCCGCAGCCTCAGTAATAGCAGGGCCCAGTACGGAAGTGAGGCGGGGTCTCAGTCCAGCTCCTCCAGTGACTCCAGGGAACCAACATGGGGAAGGGGGATGGGGATGTCTCACCAAGTGCAGGCGGGGTTCCCTTCAGCAGGGGTAACAAAAGCCAAAAGTCCTCCAGGGGCTTAACCCTTGGGCAGTGGCCCCAACAAAAGACAGCCGCCCCACGCTGCTGTCCCAACCCTCTACTACTCCTGCTGTGCGCCACCACCCAGAACAACTCCACTGGACGTGACTGAACGGACACTCTGAGGGCAAAGAACCATTTTCTTGTTGCCTGCACAGCCAAGGCATAGGTCTTCAAAAACGCTCTGTCACAATCAATCGGCTTGTTCACGAGTACGATGCCACCGTTGCTCCAACTGCCTCCCTTCACACTTCAGCCGTCCCAGCTGAAGTGTTCATTTATTTACAGTACACAGTTCCTCCACCATATTATATTATATATATATATATATATATATATATATATATATATATATTACACACACACACACACACACACACAGGATTACAATTCAGTCTCTCACCAAATAGTCGATTCAGAGCTCCCTGCTCATCTCAGTCCTCTTGGCTCTTGACACAAACTCACAGAGCCTGGTTCTCACTTCTGTAGGTATCTCTCAACAGGCTGCCCGCTCAAGAAAGCTCCCAGATCCCTTGCTCCCAGCTTCGCATCTCTGTTCACTCTCCAACTGAGCCAGCCAGGGAGTTTTCATATCCAGGCTGGCTTGGCCACGTCCAACCTAGGTGTGCCCTGAGGCTCAGAGCTGTCCTGTTAAAGGGCCAGTATCCATACGAGCCTCTGCTCTGCCACAATGACCCTCTCCAGGAGAATGTCCCCTATGGCCATGCACACCTCAGTAAGGATGGTGCATACTGTGGAGGTGTCCACGCCAGATGGCTGGGACACGGACCAGCAGGAGTCTGGGGTTGCCAGTCTCCAAACAGATATGGCTGCAGGTTTGCCAACAGGTATTGGCTCCCTCATTACCATGGTCTCCCTCTGAAGATGTGGCTGTAGGATCACCATGATGTGGGACAGCAAGCTCTTTGGCATTTAAGCACAAGTTCTAGTGCAGCTTTAACTATGGCGCTGCTGTTGTGCCTGTGAGATATACAATAACATGCTCAATAGTGACACTACACCTGAGACTTCGCATCCGCCTGAATGTTTGTCTGTCTTCTCCCCTGTCTCTCCCACTGTCCCCTCTCCCTGTCTCCCGCTCCTTGTCTTTTAGATTGTAAGCCACAGGCAGGGACCGCGTCTATTTCTATGTTCTGTACAGCGCCGGGTGCATGGCTGGCGCTATATAAATGTTTATAATTAATAATAATAATAATAATAATCCAGAAGTGCTTTTTCTACCGTTCCTCCCCACCCCCCACCCCCCATCCAGGCGGACAAAATGGTTTCCCACCAGTCCTCGCTGCCCTGTGCCACCCAGGACCTCCACCTTGTGGGTACAGCTAGGCGTAGGTTGTAGAGGCCAGCCGCAATGTCAGTACTACGATATCTTGCCGCCTGCCTCAGCTCCCCTCGCACGGCAGTTGCAACCTCTTGCAATGTCCTCTGTTACCTGAGGAATGTCAGGATGGCTATTAACCACCAACAGCAGCCTGCTTGCAGGTGTTGAATGGACTGGACAGTGACCTCAGCAACCATGAGCAGCTCAAGGACGGCACCCCTAGTGGCCTCCAGCACTGTATGGCAAGCCTCGGAGGGGATGGTTGCCAGAACCAAGCAGGTTTTATATTGCTACCGATTGGGTGCGTAGAAGATGTGAATATCTTAGGCGCGTGTATACTAGGGTCCCACTCTGTGTTCGGGGTCTGCATTCCCTTCCCCCTTCCTTTCTGATGTGGGTGACTGCACTGCTGTTGTCTTTGCCCAGGTGGTTGCTCTGTGGAGCTTTGCAGCTCCAATTGGTGTTGCATCACCCTGCCCCCTTCTGCTGCTGTGTGCACAGCCTCCATGTGCTGCACAATGTCCTGGAGTGTAGGAGCAGCATGGCGGCCTGCGGAGACTGGGTGTGCAGCTTGTTGCCCATGTTATGTGTTCCCTGGGCCTTTCAGCAGATCCTGCTCCTGCGATGCCCCATGGTTTGCACATCTTGTGCATGGGAAGGGCTCACCTTTGCTCAGGATTAACTAGCTCCCTATGTGACTGTAGGGTCACAGCTCTTACTTTAGATCGAGGTCTGAGGGTTGTGACAACCTGTTCGTGACTCACCCTTGCAGTGTATCTGACCACCTGCCTCTGTGCTTGCTGGTTCATCACCAGGGCCGGCCCTAGGCATGTGCCATATGTGCGGCCACACATGACCCCATGGCCAGCTGTGGCCAGCTGTGGCCCCGCACTTGCCTGGCTGGGCAGCAGGCTGCAGCCAGTAAGTGATTCTTCCTCCCCTCCCTGGCTCCAGACCCCATCCCTCACCTGGGAGATAAGGCTGTTTGTTTACAAATAGCTCTTCCCCACGTGCTGATGAGAAGGTTGCTACCTTGTAAAAAAGGCTCTTTGAGATGGCTCCCAACATTCTCACAACTGGGGTGTGCGCACGCTCACCCTATTCAAATAATAGACCACATGATGGTCTCGAGCTCCTCTAGTACAAAAAGCACTCTCCCCCCTCAGAATGACAGTTCCTTCCAACCCTTTCTAGAAATATAAGAAAAGAATTCCATGCGGGGCTGGAAGGGTGGGCATTTGTGAGAATGTTCGGAGCCATCTCAAAGAACCTTGTTTACAAGGTAGGAACCTTCTGTTCTTCGAGTGGCTCCTCACATGATATTTTTACATGGCTCCGCCGTGTGGGGAGTCCATGGGCGCACCAGTGCATGGGTGGGTCATGCACACGCATCCCCACTCACCCACCACTCATCCACACCCACATAGTAACCACCGTTGCCCCCGGTTGCTCTGTGCATGGGGATGTGTGGGGGGGGGTGAGTGCGGATGTGTGTTAGGTGGGCGTGCACATACCCCCACTCACCATGGGCGCGTGCACCACGTCATTCACACAGGGCTCCCCCACCCATGAACACACACAAATCTGCATGTTCATGGCTGGGAGAGGCCCGTGTAAAAAGGGTCACATTCTCACAACTGTCTTAGTTATACTATCTTAGGTAGGAATTTAGGATGTAAAGCAATATCTATTCTGTCTTGGAAAATAAATCTGCAAATATGGTTCTGAGATTATTATGGCTGCTATTTCACTAACTCTTCTTAATGAAGTTATTGC
>QEPC01003965.1:4452329-4471365 GCA_003113815.1 Sphenodon punctatus
AAATTCCAATTTGTTTGCGGCCTGGCCGAGCGATACCCGAGACGGCGTCCGGGATCGCTAACCCCAAGTGCCCCGCCAAAAAATAGTGCCTAACACTCTCCTACTGTCTTTCCTAGGTTCCTGGAACCGATGCACGTCCTAACGGCCTCAAGGCAGACGACGGACTGGCGAAGAGCCGGGAAGCTCCGTGGACGCAGGCGCAGACAAAAATTAGTTCATCTGCCTCCTAGCGGCCAACGGTAGAACTACCCAGCAGGAGGAGGATGCAGAAATATGAGGAGAATGGGAATCCTTCCTGTCCAGAGGGAGTAAGCTTTATATAAATTTATATATTTGCATAATGAGGTTAGGCCCCGCACCAAACTTTGCACATGGCCTCACAAACCCTAGGGCCGGCCCTGTTCATCATATCCCACAGTACAGATCTGTGGGGTTAGCCCTGGGGATGGGGAGTGTGGCTGATTACGTTTTGTGCACCAGCCCCATGTACCCGGATGCTCTCTCCATTTCTCTATTTCCTCCCAGAGCTGGAGACCTGCCTAGGCCTGCTGTGCGATGTTACACGGGATCAGAGGGAGGCCGCAAAAGCCACGGTGGACGTGAGTCAGGTGCTCTAAAATGTTGGTAAGCCTCCCATGTGTTCTGGGTACTGCTACCTAGTTGGACACCACCTCCTCCAAGCGGTTACCTTTCGTGGAAGGAGCATGCCACACAGGGATGTTCCAGGAACCTTTTCCCTGTCCTTCGGACAGCTCATGTGCTGGCAAGTAGTTTCCCCCTTCCCTGTGCATTCTGGCCACCCCACCCTTTCCCCTCTGCGGAGGTCAGTGGAACCACTACCTGTTCCCTCCCTTGTACGGTGAGCCTGGATCCCCCTCCTTGTCATGATCCCTGCCCTCCCCACCCCAGTTTGGTTCCTCGGGGCCCATGTGATGCAGGGCACTTGCGGAGCCACGATGCTGCTCTCGGTTCAGCCGTGGGGGTCTATGTGGTTTGACGTGGTGGGGCATTCTCCTTGGGCCCCAATGGTGTGATGCTGGTGTCCGTTCCCTCTGTTACAGCATGTGAAATGTGGCTGGAGCAGGAGCTTCTGCTCAACTTCTGCCACCAGATCCATGCCCTCTTGCGCGCCCAGAGCGCAAAGTGGAGCCAGGCCCACAGCTGCAGACTGTGTCAATGTCACCTTTGTTCAGCTGCCTCTGTTTATTTATTTTTATTTATTTATTTAAAATTTATATCCTGCCCCTCCTGCCCACAGGGCAGCCCGGGGCGGCGAACAACATTCATTAAAACAGTATAAAACTTTAAAACAATACAATATGTGGGGAAAATCCCCACCCCCCCGCCAAAAATGTTCCCAATGTTAGTGTTTTTACATGTTTTATACTGGTTCCATTTGTATTAAAGTTATTGTATCCTGTGCTTCGATTGGGGTGTGCACCGCTCCTAGGTCAATGGGCATGGGAAATGGGTGGGGGGACTGTTGCCCTAGGATGGGGGCAATCATGTTGTGCACACCACCCCATTGTTTCTTGCCATTCTCTCAGTGATGTCTCGGCCTGTTCCTGGGCCCAGGGGGGGAAAGGGGGTTCAGTGATGGGGGTTCATGCCCCCATGGACTGTGTCAGGTGTGCTGCTTTGCCCACATGGTGACCTTCCCTGTCTGTGGTTGGCTCTGTGGGAGCAGCATGGCCCAATTCTGTACACTGGCTCGGTTGTGTGTTTATCCTGTGACCTTGGTGCACTGCCCCATATATTGTCAGTAGCTGTGTGAGCAGCAGTTTGCCAGTATGGTGCCAGGCTCCTGTTATATTCATGCTACAGAATGAGGGCAGCATGTCTGGTGCTTTGGACCCTTCCTTGTGCTGTAGCACAGGGGCTGGGAGTGGTGTGACTTGGAATGTGAGGTTAACCACAACACTTGCTGATATTTGGCTTAGGGGCGATGTCCAGCAACTGATTCCCAACCTATACATCATGGCTATTGGCTATGAGCGGTTTAGCCAGCATATGGGAGGTCTTGAACATCATGTGAGTAGGCAACAGTGCATGCAGCAGGCAGGGGAGCTTGGCTTCCAGGTGTTGGGGCACCCTGGATCGCGCCCCATCCTCCTGGGGGCCAACAAGAACAAGTGTTTGTGGGAGATGTGCGTGCTACCCAAGTTTAGCCATAGTCTTGCAACAGACGGCCCCTCCCTTGCACTGTCATTCACCATGGCCCTGCTGCGCACACGGGGATATTTCCTGCCCTGGCATGAGTGCCTTAATTGGCTGCTGCAGCGGAACCACCTTGCAGGATCACCTGGGGCGCCACACTTGGAGGCAGAGCTGTCTGGAGCGAACTCTGTGACCTGCAGGTGGTCTGGATGTTCTGTCGGTTTTGGTTGCTGGCAATCCCACTGTCTGATGTCCTTTCACATGCAGGTGCAGGGCTACTGCTGGGGAATCGATGTGCCTCGAATGCTGGTTTCGCCCTTCCAGCCTGTCCACAGCCCCGCTTGAGCTTTATTCCCTGAACTGCATGCCCCCCTCCACTCCTACGCTTGTGTGCATCCTCTGTGTGGTGAGGGAGGCGACATTCCAGGCGCCAGACCCCAGCTACAGAGAGCTGGCTGTAGAACTCTGCACTCTGGTCTTTTGGCCTCTGCCAGTAGTATCTGAGCAGGGATGCGACCTGCTTCTGGGCTACCAGTGCCCCACTTTACCATTTTATTCCTTGGATATTTTGCCCCCACCCCTCCTAGGTTTGTGCATGTGGCAAGGGTGGGGCTTCCCCAGGACCTCCAGGCTGCCCATGTGGCATCTCTTCATGGTAGGGGCAGGATTCCCTAACCGATAGCTTGCAGGTGCCTTGACAACCCCCACCCCCCGGGCATTGTGCCCTATTGGCTGCTTGTGCAGGTGATCTGTGCTGTGTGCAGTCCTTCTGTTCCTGCTTTAACTTTTTGTTGTTGCTTCAGTATCTAGTGCTGTCACTGTATTAGATTGGGGTGTGCCTCACTCCTGTTGGTTGGGAGTGGGGTTTTGTAACCACTGCCCCTGTTTCCATTGCCATGTCCACTTCCATTGTTGGCTGTGTCTGGCAGTGGATCCAACGGCAGCCCCAGTCATGGGCAGGACAAGGTTAATGTCTGCCGTGGCTTGCTGTCTCCTCGCTTTCCATGTCTGCGTCATGGCAGGGAGCAGGTGCCTGGGTGGGACCTCTGTTTAGCGGTGTTGGTGGGCAGGGGAGGTTTGAACTGTGTGCACAGCCGGTCGATGAAGGAGTGGGTGAATAGTGGCTGCCTGAGTGGTTGCAGCGGCCACCCAAGGAGCTGCCTGGTTGAACCCCAGCCCATGCAGTTCACGTTAGTAGGTGCCCCAAAACCGTACCACTCAGTGGCCACAGACACCCCACCCCCAGCCTTGCTCATGTAAAAAACACCCATAGTATCTCTTTTCCCCCAAAACCACCCACCCACATGGGGGAAAAAAACCACAAACACCATAGAACCACTCTTCCCTCAATCTGCCCTTGAAAGCTATATGTCTGGGTCTACAAAGGAAAGATGTGGGTCCAGTTCCTCACTGAACCAGCTGATGAAAGGATAAACAGAATTTCCATTTAATACACACACACACACACGAGAGAGAGAGAGTAGAATAATTCCTTCCCTGCTACTCTATCATGGCTTGAGTCTCTTGAATCATAACTGAATGCCAAGAATGAAAATGACCATTCACTATTAGCGTATTATAGAACATGGATAGCTGCAAATAGCTACAGCATCCTGCCTTGCTTAAAAAGCTAGCTTCTCCTTCCCATTCAAGCTCCACTTTGGTGTTAAACACACACACACACACACACACACACACACACACACACACACACACACACACACACACACACACACACACACACACACACACACACACAAAAAGAAGTAGTGAAAAACTATGGATGCAGCAACACGAGTTGCAGGGGCCCAGTCCCCGTGTGGCCCCATGGCAGGCAATCGCTGCCGCCTCACTTTGGGCTTACGGGAAAAGCTGGCCACACAGTCTGCTCCCCTACAACCATCAGCTGCTGTTGTATACCCTCGGTGGGCGAAGGAGCCTGTCACATGGGTTGGCAGCTCCAACTCCTGCCAGGCTGCAGGATTGGGCCCGTTGCAGCTAGGCAGCGGTTGGGGGGGCAGAGGTGTGCATGTACTCCTCCCTCCTGCCTAACAGCTGATCAGGGGCCCAGAGGGGTAGAAATGCACCCCTCTCCCCACCCTAAAAAGCAGATGATCAGAGGCCCAGAGGGGCATATAACCCTCTGTGCTCCTCCGATCAGCTGCGTAGTCGGGTTGATGGGAGCCTGAGAAGAGGGAGCGTGCTCTTTCCAGGCTCCACTCCCAGTGATCGGCTTTTAGGCAGGGGGAGGAGCATGGGTCTGATCCATGGACCTCGCCTAGGACAGAGCTAGGTGGAAATGTGCGCGCTCACCGCATTCACACCAACCCGGAAGTGCGGAGTTCTTTAAATCGCACGATGCCGCCGCCGCAGCTGTGCTATTTAAACACACGTCTGAATGCCACCTAAGTCTGCTGTTCTCACTTGTAAAGTAGATCAGCTCTGCACTTGACTACATCTCTACTCCTGTCTCTTTTTTGAATTTCCCTTTGCTCAGCAAAACTGCTGTCTCTATACCTTGCGCTCCAGTCAGCATTACAGGGCTCTTTCTCCTCCTGTCCTTTAGGCCTGAAACAGTATTCCACCACAGTCCAAGTATTAATTTGAATATTTAGATTATTCTGGCACCAGATCTTCAATAAGCGATTGAATTTAAAATTCAGGATTCACCAGACATTTATTTTTAAAAGACAAAATATCTACAGCATTACTATGCACTTCAGAAGTAATGTTCCCCTCCCTTTCCCATTTCTCAGCATGACCAGTCATTTTGCCATGTTTAGATCCATGATTAACTTATTACGATGGAGGGGCATGTCTTTATTTGCTTGTAATGTGTTATGCACACCTGCAATGCACACCCACAACACTACATAAATAAGGGTCATACCTGTTTCTCACTTTCTTGAAGATGACAGTTTTCCTCTTTTGCATCTTGGACAGAGGCCTTCAGTCTTTCACCATTAATTTGATATACTTTTAGTGTGGTCTTGGCCTAAGTGAATTGAAGAAAAAAAAACTTCGAGAGTCTATTTGAACATCTATTTAACATACATAAAGCAGAGTCACAATTGTCCTTTAAGCATCTTTTTAGCACCTAATTTTTGTGGGGACAATATGCAACAGCAACGTTTTCATGCAACCCTTTTCAATAAGAGGTCAATAACAAGACAATTTGCCACTGGCTAGGTATTACAGCTGAGCTCTTTGATACTACACAACTGTAAAAACCACCAACACCAAGTCCCTGTGAACTGAGGCAAATGGGCAGCTTGCCATGTTCTGCCCAATCACTTGGAAAATGCCCCCTGTACTGGGAGGGAAGTAAAAAAAAGTCAGTCAACTAATGTACACCACATATCAAAGAGCAGGACTGGGCCCTCTAAGGGTAGTGTTGCTACCTACGTCAAGTCTTCCCTGTGACTGTTTTATAATTATTACATTTGATTTATAAGACAACTTGGGGTAGCTTACAATGAATTTTAAAAAATACAATCTCAGAAAAAACAAATACCTCAAAATCCCACACCTACTCACCTTCAATGCCTTATTTCATAATAATCAATACAATTAAGCAAACCCAATACAAGACTACTGCTAGGCAGCTCCAAAATCTAACCCCCTCAACCCCAACCCTGCAGCCACAAATGGCTGGTAAAAAGGTACATAACCAGCGACTTCTATTCTAATAAAACCAATTCTTGTATTAAACAATTTACCGTTTGGTCAGAAGTTAGATTGGACTTACTTCAGCCACTTGAGTTTGAATAGATTTTGCTTCATTTTCTAAAGACTCTATTCTTCTCTGTATTTCGGCCATCTGTAAAAAGCCATAATATTCACTTTCATAAAAGTGTTTCCAGAAAGTTGGTCAAATCTTTTTAGTCTAACACCATTTGTGGAAAACGCAGTTTATAATGCATACAAGCAAAATATTTTTAGATTTGTAAGGATCATCTTTACGAGTTTAATCAATTTTCTTTTCAAGGACTACCAGTATAACAGTCTTTGTTTGGCATTAATGTGATATTGATTTACACCCTCATGTCTTTTTTACATTTCCCATTATACACTGCCATTTTATACAATGTGTACTGCATTTATTACGTTCACCAAAATCAGCCTTGTAATGGGTTGGGGGTGTTATTGAATAATAAATGTTTTCCCATAGATGCTCTGACTTGATCTAGCAGTTACTGGTGACAATGCAATTCTTTCCATGGATTTCAATGGGTCTGGCACTATGAAAGCACTTTACATATGCGAGTTGCTTTAAATGACTTTAGACTCCATAATCCCTTTGAAAGCATTTGAAAAACTAAGTGCTCACTGAATTTACCCTCCTACAAATCCATCAGTTAGGATGCAAGCCTCCAACAGGATAGCATGATATTCGGTTAGCATGAACACAAGTGAAAGGAAAATTGGATCTTTACCTTGAGAAAGGAAAATTGGACACTTACCTCTGAATTTTCCTTCTACGGGGATCCTCCTGGACGGCCAGTCAGGACAGTAGGGTAGATCACAAAAGCTACCAGTAGGAGGCAGACAAACCAAGTTTTGAAGAGCATGCTCAGAGGGATCTACCTCCGCTCTCCAGACATGAATAGCCCTTCAGTCATCTAAGACCTTCTCTAACTCTGAACTAAAAAACTCCATTGTAACAAAAACTAAGCCCACAACGCTGGGCCAATAACAAACCTGAGCTGTGATCAACCCCCAGCTATCAATGGATAGCTGTGAAGTATAAAAAGACAGATTGAGAATTAAGTCTGACAGCACGACCACCATGGAGATTAAACTCACTCCGGGTGGGGACTGGCCGTCCAGAAGGAAGGAAAATTCAGAGGTAAGTGTCCAATTTTCCTTTCTCCTGGGGATCCTCCTGGCTGTCCAGTCAGGACAGTAGGGACGTACCAAAGCAGTACCCCATGTTCAAGAGGGAGGGAAGAGTGAGAATAATCCTGAAAATACAAGCAAGCTCTCCAGGATAAACTTTAGAATCCTAGAGAACCGCCTGCAAGACTCTCCTCCCGAAGGCTGCATCAGCTGAATCCTGCAGAGGAATCTTGTAATAATTAATAAACGAATGTAACGAGGACCATGTTGCAGCGCGACATATCTCCCCATATGAAGCAGCATTATTAAAAGCTTGTGAGTTGGCTGCCCCTCTGAGGGAGTGAGCAAACACCCCAGAAGGAGGAATCCTGCCCTGTGCTCTGTAGGCTTCCACTATACAAAGAGTCATTCACTTTGCAATGAGGGCCTTAGAAGCTTTCTTACCCCTTCTCTGTGGACTATAGGCTACAAATAAGGCTGACGACTTACGAAAACGGTCCGAAAGGTCAATGTATATCTTAAGTGCCCTTTGGACGTCCAGGGTGTGCCAAAGTCTTTCCTGAAGATGAGAAGTCTTGGGACAGAAAGAAGGTAAGATAACCTCCTGTTCTCTGTGGAATCTGGAATTGACATTAGGAATGAATGCAGGGTCCAGTCTAAGTGTTACCATGGCCTCCCTGAAAATACAAAAAGAAGGGTTGATAGACAAAGCCTCCAGCTCTGAGACTCACCTGGCCGAAGTAATACCTACTAAGAAGGCAACCTTCAACGATAGGTAGTACAACGACGCCTCCGTAAGGGGTTCGAAAGGAACCTTCGTCAAAGCTCTAAGGAGGAGCGACAAGTTCCAAGAAGGGAACCTGTGTATTACCGGAGGGAACAGGAGTCTAGCAGCTCTCAAAAATCTGCTAATACGAGGGTGTCTGGCTACTCTATTGCCCTTGATAGACCCCAATACACTGCTCAGAGCTGCTACCTGTCTCTGTAAGGTGTTGGGTTTCAGGCCCCTACTCAATCCCTCCTGCAAAAAATCTAAAACCTCCTTAACTGAGGCCCTATCAGGTCTAATAGTCCTAGACTTGCACCAGTGTGTGAAAGAAGCCCAAGTGCTCTGATATATGCGCCTGGTGGCAGGGCGTCTGGACTGGAGCATGGTCTCCAAGACTTGGTTGGAATAACCTAACTTCTTTAGCTCCCTGCACTCAATCTCCAAGCTGTCAGTCTGAGTTTTTCCGGACAGTTGTGTGTTACCGGACCCCGCGTCAGCAGATTGGGAATGTTCGGAAGACTGAGTGGAGGCTCTTGGCTGAGCTCTTGCAAGTCCATGAACCACAGTCTCCTGGGCCAAAAGGGAGCCACCAGAATGACCGTTGCCTGTTCTGTCCTGATTCTCGCTAGTACTCTCTGTATCGGGGGGTTGGGGGCAGGCATACAGGAGTTCCTGAGGCCACGGGTTGTTGAGCACGTTGAATCCAATGGCCTCTTTGCAAGGGTGTCGAGAGAAGAACTTTAGGGTCTTTGCGTTGCTCGAGGATGCGAAAAGATCCACTGTGGGTATTCCCCAACTTTGAGTTATGTGTTGGAAGGCTGGGTGGTGTAGAGACCACTCCGCTTGGTCCAGAGTTACTCTGCTCAGCCAGCCAGCCTGGGTGTTTTTCAGGCCCTTGATGTGTATGGCCCGGAGCGATGACAGGTTGCTCTCCGCCCATCTGATGAGGACAGTCGCCATTAGATTCAGTGACTCTGACCTGGAGCCGCCTTGGTGGTTTACGTAGGCTTTGGCCACTGTGTTGTCCGTGTAAACCAACAGGTCTCTGCCTCTGATGTGTGGAGCAAGTTTTCGAAGGGCTAGGTATATGGCTCTCAGCTCTAGCCAATTGATATGATGTTTGCGTTCCCACGGACTCCACCGCCCTTGAGCCGTGAAGGCCTGTGTGTGAGCTCCCCATCTGTAGAGACTGGCATATGTCGTTATTGTTGTGAAGACTGGTTCTGTCAATGGCACTCCCGTCGTGAACCTGTGAGGGAGAGTCTACCAAGCGCATGACCTCTTAATGGTCTCTGGGATGCTTATCCAGGGGTTGTCCCCCCGTGTCAGTGTCTCCTGTCAGGGTCGGAGAAACCGTTGCAGTGGTCTCGCATGGAATCGGGCCCACTGTACTATCCCCAAGCACGATGTCATGGCGCCCAGGAGGCTGGCTAGAGTCTTCAGCCGTGCCTTCTGAACCCATGTTACCTGAGAAATCAGCAGGGAGAGACTCTTCCTCCTGTGCTCCGCTAAAAACAGTTTGTTGTCTTTGGTGTTCAATACCACCCCTAGGTGCTCGAGATTTTGTGATGGTTTCATATGGCTTTTCTGGAAATTGACTATGAACCCGAACTCCTGCAGATAGTTGATGGTCCTTTGAGTATCAATTCGAGCCCGCTCCGGAGAGGGGGGCTCTGATCAGGATATTGTCTTGGTACGGGTGGAGCTTTATGCCCTCCTTTCTCAGATTCACAATTAAAGTGACTAGCACCTTGGTAAAATTCCTTGGTGATGTCGCCAGACCATATTGCCAATGTTTTTTGGCACAGTAGAACCTGAGCCACTGCCGATGTTGGGGCAGAATCGGTATGTGGAGGTAAGCCTCCTTCAAGCCTAAAGACGTTAGCCACTCTCCTTGAGAGACCGACAGTCGAATGGATTGCCACGTTTCCATTTTGAAGCACTGTACGTTGACCACTTGGTTTAGTTGCTTGAGGTCCAGTACCGCTCTCCATTCCTCTGACTTCTTCAGCACCAGGAACAGAACTGAGTATTGCCCCCTGCCCTGTTCCTGGAGGGGTATGGCCTCTATGGCTCCGATGTCTTGGAGTCTGATAATCTATGCCCTCATAGCTGATTGTTTTGATGAATCCTTTGCGACCTGTGAGATGCGAAAGCAGTGTTGGGGTGATGCCCGGAACTCCGGAGTATCCCCGCTGAATCGTGCGAGTCACCCATGCGTCTGAGGTAGCGACCTTCCATTTTGCCGCGAACCTTTGTAGCCTGCCTCCTAGGCTGGATTCAGACGTATGTTTAAATAGCACAGCTGCATCGGCGGCATCGTGCGATTTAAACACATGTCTGCATGAGCCCTTAGACGCTTCGGGACAGGCTGATCGATGTATGCATAGTCAGGCGTCAGGCTTGGGGCAGGAAGCTCCTTGTCTCTGCTTCGGTCTGGAGTCATTAGACCTCTCTTTCTGCCATCTTAACCTGTATCGCTGTTAGTTCCCTCGATGAGGGAAAAAGGGTCTCCTGTTTCCGGGCGGTGGTGCGAAGGCTATTGAGAAGGGACAAAAATTACGTCTTTGACCCCCACCCCCCCACCGATTGCAGCATGTGTTTCTTTGACTTATCTGCTGCGTCCGCCAGCACCTTATCGAGGCAGACCCCAAAGAGCTTCCTGCCCTGGAAAGGTGCGCCGCTCAAGGAATTATTTGAAGTATTATCCCCCTTCCACGATCTAAGCCACAGTCTACGGCGAGCCATCACATTAGACGCGTTAGCCTTTGCCGCCCATCGCAGGATGTCGGTTGATGAGTCCGCTATAAATGCATAGGTTAACTGAATTCTCGTTGATAGTACCCTCGTCATCTTCTGGGATACTTTGGGGTCCCCTGCTCTCCTGATCCACGACATTAGGGCTCGGGAGAAGTACGAAGTCATGGTTGCCATCTTTATTACCGCAGATATCTCCTCATAATTTCTCCTGCGGTTACACTCTATGCCCTTGTCTGTAGGGTCGCGCAGGTAACATTCCCCTTCTGTGGGAAAGATGGAATTTCTGGCCAATGAGGCCGCTGCTGCGTCAACCTTGGGAGCAGCCAGGAGTTCACTCTTTGCCTTGGAAATAGCATACAGAGCTAGCTGTGGCTTGGACAGTCTTGCTGTCTCGTTAGGCTGTTTCCACTCTTTTCTGATTATTCGTTTGTATGCCTTGTCGAGTAGCATACCTCTGTCCCTGACTCTGGCTTTAGGTAGGCACTCCCTTTCCTCATCCTCCTCATCCTCTGATGAACCCCCTTCTCCTTTTTTTCTTTAAGGTGAAGTGTTTTGATCACCAGCTGGTAAATTTTCTTCCTGTACTTAGCGGGGAATTATCTGTCCGGATCAGTGGAGGGGTCTAGCTCCAGATCCTCTGGGTCTCCTTCCCCTGATCGCCCCCCTTCTCTCTCCAGATCGGAGACTTGCCCCATCAGTTCGCCCTCCTCCTTGCTAGACTGTTGTGAGGCTTGCTCGTTGCCTCTCCTTGTTCCTTTTCTCCCCTCGCCCTCATCCTCTGAAGACTGCATAGACAGCAGGTCTTCTAGGTCTGAATCAGAGCCCCCCGGGGAATCCAGCAGGTTCACAGTCCTGCGGGCTCTCTTGGGCTGCTTGCCTTTACCTGCTCCTTTAGAAGAGTCCTTGAAAGTAGCAGGGCCCCGGTCGGGTGATGGGGATCTCTTCCGCTTAGTTCCAACAAGATCTGCAGTAGGACCTCCATATGGGGATCCTGTGCCTGTTGTGGGGCCTGATCCTGCTGCAGATTCTGAGGTGACTGGGGGGCGGCGGGGGGTGGGGACACTCCCTGTTCTTGAGGCCTCCTGGTTTCTTGTTCTCGCCGCTGCTGATTTGCGGCGGGTAGCCATTTTGCTGGGCTGAGGGTACTCTGAGGGCCTGGTTGTGGTCCCCCTCCGAGGCTCCGACTAGTGGGGGAGGCGGTCCAGGTGGGGCTTCCCACCCGAGCGCTGGTGCGCGAGTGGGGGAATGGGCGGTGAATCGGCAGGTGCTCCTGATCCCCTGACTCCTCGTTTGTGTGGTCTGGGAAGGTGGGGGGAGGGAGGGACGGGCGATAGCCCTGACTCCTGGACCCTCTGTGGGCTTGTCGGCTTCGGCTGGAGGGGTAGCTCCTCTCTGCCCTCCACCACCCGTTGTCCCTCGGAGTACTGGCCAGGTTTCTGGCGAGGCACAGCTCCAGATAGCCCGCTGAGGGGCTGAGATGCGGCTAGGCATGGCCCTGATTGAGCCTGGTGCAGCGGCTCCACTGCGTGTGCTGAGGGAAAGGCGGCCGAAAAACCCGGGCTGAAGCCGTGGCTTGTCCTGCGCTCCCCAGCCTTCCGCAGGGTCCTAGTGCCTGCCTTTTTCCCTTAGGCAGGGATTGAGCTCCAGCTCCCTAGGCAGTTTCCACAAGGGATCAACTGCTGGGCCCACCCTTCGGCCCCCCCATGCCAGTGGGGAAGGGGGGTCCGGAACTGCTCCTGACCCCTTCCAAGAAAGGGGGTGAACAGGGAGGAGAATTTCTCTCCCCCTGGCACCTGGAGACTTGTGAAATTTTAAAAGATTTCTTGCTGTCCAATTCTCCCAGACAGCAGACTGCTCCTACTTCGTAGAAGGCAGACAAAACACTGGAGAGCGGAGGTAGATCCCTCTGAGCATGCTCTTCAAAACTTGGTTTGTCTGCCTCCTACTCGTAGCTGGCGGGATCTACCCTACTGTCCTGACTGGATGGCCAGGAGGATCCCCGGGAGAATTTTCCTTCTACAGGGGTCCTCCTGGACAGCCAGCTTACACAGTGAGGTAGATACCTGCCACTACCAGGAGGCAGACTTCAATCTTCTGGAGCATGCTCAGAGGGGATCTGACCCCTCCTAGCTCCAGAGGATACCAAAGCCCTCTTCTGTTGTCCTATCACCTAACTATGTACTAACTACTAACATCTATGAAAACCTACAGAAAATCCTATGTATTGCCCTAGCAAACTTGAACCACAAAAGAAACACCCGGGTGGGCAGCTGGTCACCCAAGAGGACTCCTGTAGAAGGAAAATTCCCAGGGTAAGGACCCAATTTTCCTTTCTCAGAGGATCTCTCCTGGACAGCCACTTTACACAGTGGGGATGTACCAAAGCAGTACATCCAGGGCTGGACACAACCATATCAAACACACAGGCAAATGGTTTAGCTGCCCCTGCACTGAAAACACCTGTTCAGTTGCAATCACGGACCTGCTTGAAGTACTCTCCTGACAAAGACAGCCTCTGAAGACTTGAACAACTGAATCTTGTAATGCTGGATGAAATTATGAACCAACGTCCAGGTAGCAGCTCTGCAAATCTCCTCGTAAGGTGCATGGTTCCGAAAAGCCTGCATAGAATCTGCAACTCTTAAAGCATGTGCCAAAATCCTCCCAGGAGGGGATTTGTTATCTGCCCTGTATGCTTCTACAATACATGTCTTAATCCACTTCACAATGACTGTCTTAGACACTCTCTGGCCCTTCACTGAAGGTTGCAAGTAACAAATAGAGAAGACTACTTTCTAAACAAAGTTGTCCTATCCATGTACACTTGCAGAGCTCTGGTGTGCCACTGTTTCTCCTTAGCATGTGAGGAATTGGTACAAAACAAGGTAAGTACCAATTCCTATGAAAAGCCAAATTCACCTTGGGACAAAAGGCTGGGTCAAGTCTCAACACTACTGTCTTATCTCCACATTCACAAAAACCTGGCTCTATCCCCAACTCAAAGATTCATCAGGCCGAAGTAATGCCTACCAAAAAAGCAACTTTTAGGGATAAATAAAACAATGACACCTCACTAAGAGGCTCAAAAGGAATCTGTGTAAGGGCCCTCAATACTAAATTCAGGTTCCAAGAAACTATGGCTCACCGGTGAGAAATGACTCACACCGCCCTCAGAAATCCCTTGACATGGGGATGCGTAGATACTTGGCTCCTCTGACAACAAGAGGACGACACTAAGGCCATTATCTTCCTAGCTAGTGTATTCAGTTTCAGACCCTTAGTCAGACCATTCTGTAAAAATTCTAGAATGTGTCTGACTTTAGCCTTAAGAGACCTGAGCTGTTTCTGGGCACACCAAGCAGCAAAAATCTTCCAAGTTCCCTGATAAATGTGTCTAGTGGCTGGATGCAATGACTGCAACAAAGTGTCAAGCACCACCTTGGAATATCCCAATGATATTTAAACGAATTTTAATGATAATTGCCCTTCCTCAAGGGAGGAGTGTTTACTTTCCTCCTCTTCTGCCAGGGAGGATTCCTCTAAAGCCAGGCCCTTGGAGGACTCCTCTGCTACTGCATAGGATCTGGCCGTGTCATTTGGGGTTGCCTTTTCTTTGGAGGCTGTTGTGAGGAGACTGACTCCTGTTCTGAGGAAAGCTCTACCACCTTGATGGAAGAGCTCTCAGCCCTAGCCTCTTCTGAGCCAGAGCAGGTGGGGGACTCCAAAGGCCTCTGGTTTCACGCCTTTTTGGGGGCGGGGGGATCAGGTGTTTTCCCTTCCCAGAGTGTTTGGAGCGCTCTTTAAAAGCACTAGGTTTCACTTGGGTTTTCTTGGGCCTCTCTTGCGCTTACGGTGCTTCAGGTCTTGCAGAGAGTGAAGAATTTCTTTAAGCACCTCCATGTGGGGGGTCAGCCCCGGGGAGATCTTGCATTCTAAGCATTGTCCTCCCAAGTTTCCTCCCATTCCCATCTGGCTGCCATCCTGAGGCAGATGAACATGCTCCTGCTGCCTCATTCTCAAGTCCAGCTTGTCCTGCCCCACGTGGCTCCTCCCCGCTGCCACTAGCAGCACTCTGGGTCCTGCCACTGCCTGCTGGCCTTCTTTCGTATTCCCAGCTGCTGCTTTCTGGTTTTGGCAGCTTGCCAGAGGCTCCTCCATATGGTTTAGACCCGGATTGTGGAAGGATCCGGTGGCCCTCAGTGAGGTAAAAGGAAGTCTGGAGGCTTCCAGGAACTCTGCTGCGCCTGCTCTTCCCAGCTCCTGAACCATCTGGAACCAGAGCCTGGAGCAAATAGGGGCACCTCACCTCAATACTCCCTGCAGGAAGGCAGGTGAACAGGGAGGGTGTCCGCAAGCCTTGGCACTGGTGGAGGTGGGTCCCCTCTTGATTAGGCCCTAACTAGTCTATCTCCACTTCCGGGACAGAGGGCTGAAGTCTGCGTTCTACCAATGTGAAGGCAGACACTCAACTGGAGTTAGGCGGGGTCAAATCCCCTCTGAGCATGCTCCAAAAGATTGAAGTCTGCCTCCTATTGGTAGTGGTGGGGATCTACCCCACTGTGTAAGCTGGCTGTCCAGGATAGATCCACTGTGAGAAAGGATTTCATAGCTGCACTACTAGTGCACATGCTATCCCATTGGAGGATCATACAGACAATCCGTCAATCCATCCATAAATTAGCATCACCACTGGCTTCGGAAGAAAAGGTAATTGGTCACCTACCTTCGGTGAATTATTTTCTCCCCTGTCCTCCGGATAAACCTCCAATTGGGTAGCTCGCCTGTTAGACCGCCAGGAGGCAGAAGAAACTAACTGTTCACTGCGCATGTGTCCTGAGCTATCCTCCTCTGAATATCCAGTCTGTCACCAAGCCCGAGGACGATGTCCAATGTTCCAAGAGTCTCCAGCATTGTAAGAAAACAAACTAACAGAATTTAATAGTAACTTCCCCCTCTCATCCCTGTATCTGGGGAACCCAAGTATGACCTAAACTCATGACCTAAACATTTCCCTGAGATCTAGAGACACCAGCCAGTCCCTTTTCCTGATACTCTGGCAGACTGATGCCAATGTCCCCATCTTGAAGCGCTGTCTCCTTACGTGCTTGTTCAACACCTTCAAGTCCAGCACCGCTCTCCACTTCCCCAGCTTTTTGGCTACCAGGAAGAGGATGGAATACAGTCTCAACCCGCGTAGGTCTGGAGGTACCTCCTCTATGGCCCGGATTTCCCGCAGCCTCTGGATCTCTTTGTGCATGGCCTCTCGCTTTGTAGGGTCGTTGGAGGCTGGGGAGGCCAGAAAACGCCCCCTTGGTTGGCTCTGTAGCTCTATGGAATATCCCTGCTTTACGCAGGTTAAGATCCAGGTGTCTGATACCAATGCCTCCCAGGCTCTTGCATAGTCTTGGAGTCTGCCCCCAACCCCCAGAGTCTCTGCATAGTCATGACTTGAGTCTTGTTTAGATTGCCCTGAGGCCTGGGCCCTGGGCTTCTGCCTTTTGAACCTTCCTTGCCTGTGGTTCGTATTGCGGAAGGCAAAATTGAAGGAAGAGTCTCTCCCGCCTTGGGGTTGGAACTTCCTGTGGGGGCAGGAGTTTCCCTTGGGTCTGAAGGATTGGGGACGAAAAAAGTGCTTTCATGTGCCCACCTGTTGCAGCGTCTTTGGCTTGTTCTTATCTGTGGCTTCCGCTAACACCTTATCCAGGCACGTTCCGAAAAGTTGAAGGCCCTTGTAGGGTCCTGGGACGAGTAGATTCTTTGCCGTTACGTCTCCTTGCCAGGACCACAGCCAGAGCCTGTGTCTAGTTATGACAGAGTCTGCTACTGATCGGGCTGCCCAGGTCATTGAGCTGGTACATGCGTCTGCCAAGAAAGCTGTGGCCAACATTATATGTGTGGATAGTGTTTGGGACCTTCTCTCTGAGATCTCGGGGTCCTGCACTTCCTGCATCCATGCCAACTGGGCCCGAGCCACATAGGATGTGAGAATATTAATCTTCAGGGTGCAGGCTGAAGAGTCTAGCACCCTACGCAGAGCAGAATCGATTGCTCTGTCGGTCGAGTCCTTTGGGAAGCAGTCTCCCTCCATGGGGAAGACCATTTGTCGGGCGAGGGAAGCAGTCACTGCATCTACTTTGGGATTCCTGAAAGGGGTTCCTTTTTGTGAGCGAGAGAGTACAGGGAGTCCTGGCTCCTGTTCATCTTGTATGCTTTTCCTGGCTGTTTCCACTCTTCTAACACCAGTCTCTCAAAGGTCCTATCCAGGGGAACTCCCAGGTCCTTTCCATGGACTGAGGGGATATAATCCCTCTGTTCCTCATCCTGAGACTCAGAGGATTCCTCCTTAGGAGCCTTCTCCTTCAGCTGGAAGTTTTTATAACCTGCTTAAGGAATTCATCTCTCTGTGCCCCTGGAAATTGCCTGTCCTTGTCCCTGGGATCTGGAGCCTGGTCCCCGATTTCCCCTTCCTCCGAACCTGAGGACCCCTGCCTGGAGTCAACGTCAGAGTCTGATCTAAGGTATAATTGTTTGGGTCTGATTTCAGTACCCTCCCCCGAGCTCTCCTCAGAGGACTGCGGGAAGGCAAGCAAACGTGCCGCTGCGCCCCCTGGTGGAACTTTTCTCTTTTTCCCCACCCTCTCAGGCTGGGTTTTAGGGGCTTTTTGTTTGGGCCTGGGACCCTTAGAGGGATATTACTTCCTCTCCTCTCCCCCCCCCCCCCGGAGCTCGCACAGTCTATCCAGCGAGACCAAAACCTTCCCCATAGTATTGGCCAGAGAAGCCATGGAGACGACTTGCTTTTCTGCTGTCTGTTCCTCCATGGCTTGTCCTGCTGCCGCCTGTGTCTCTGACATGACCGGGGGGGATGGACTCCTCCCAGCTGTAGATGTTGCTGCTGGGAAACTCTGAACCCAGCCACGCTGGATCTGGTTGGGGGGGGGGACGCCGGACTTGACTAGGGCGCGCCGCAGTCGGAGCCTCCTGCTCTCTTCCCCCCCACCCCTCGGCTCCCCCGCTCCCAGACACCAAGCAAGGGAGCTGGCCGGGGTGGAAAAGCGGCTCCCCAGACCTCGTCAGGGAGGAGCACTACTCCTCTGGGCCCCGCTTCGTCGTTCGCGCACACTCTAAGGAGCGCTCCAAGAAGATCTGGACGGACGGTCTAAAAACAGAAGACGGACTGGATCTTCAGAGGATAGCTCGGGATGCATGCGCAGTGAACGGTTCACTTCTTCAGCCTGCTGAAGGTCTAACAGGCAAGCTACCCAAATCGGAGGATTAGATGGAGGCAGGGGGAGAAAGCAGGGTGGACAAGGGAGAAACTGATCCAAATCAGTTTCTACTCAAGCTTTTATAGTTCCTGACACAACAGCTCTTGGACTTCCCCAATTACACAGTTTCTCTGAGAAGTACTCTGTAGCAGGGCAGGCTGGAAAGGGATCAGACCAGCCCTTTAAGAAGGGAGGTTTAGCAACAGTTTAAGGTGGCACTGGCTGAAGCAGCACAGGCTGTGGTGGTAGGACCATGCATGAATGACTTAGCTGAGCTAAGGAAGTAAAGGGTTGCAGCTGAGCTGGGCATGATAGGGGCCAGCCCAGAGCTCAGGGAACTAAGTATCCTGAGAGACAGACAGAGGATATGGGGTAGCAAGAAGACAGGAAGGAGAGCTCTGTTTCTCAAAGGCTACAGAGGAAAGAGCCTAGGAGGGGCTCTGCCTCTGGGCTGGATCTAGGAGGAATAGTGCCTGGTGAGCAGAGCTGAAGCAGCAGGGACTTGGAGGGAAGCCCAGGGCCGGTGCAGCCATTAGGCGAACTAGGCGGCTGCCTAGGGCGCCAACTTGTAGGGGCACCGCTACACGCAGAGGTGAGCCCTGGCCCCCGAGGATTAATTGAGAGGAGGCAGGAGCCGGAGGAGGACCGAGGCGTGGTCGGATAAATCGGCCACCTGTCCTGGCTTGGTTCCCGCCACCCCCTTGCCTGCGATTGGGCTGGGAGATAAGGCTGTTTACAAACAGCTCCTCCCCGTGTGCCGATCAAAAGGTTGTTGCCTTGTAAAGAAGGTTCTTCGAGATGGCTCCCAACAGTCTTATAACTGGGTTGTGCACGCTCACCCTGTTCAAATAGCAGCCACATGATGGTCTCAAGCTCCTGTAGTATAAAAAGTGCTCTCCCGCTCAGAATCACAGTTCCTTCCAGCCCTTTCTAGAAACAGAAGGAAAAAATTCTATGCGAGGCTGGAAGAGTGGGTATTTGTGAGAATGTTCGGAGCCATCTCAAAGAACCTTATTTACAAGGTAGCAACCTTCTGTTCTTCTTTGAGTGGCTCCTCACATGCTATTTTTACTAAATATGAACGTGCTTGTGTGATCAAGTATTGTTAATAACATGCAGCTATTTTGATGTGGCCCAGAGGTTTTGTATGTTTTAAATATGTGAACAGGATTTTTTTATCCTGCTATGGCACTACCACTGATGGAGAGAGAGCGAGTTGTCCTACTGGAGTCCCATCCACTTA
>QEPC01003965.1:4473383-4487846 GCA_003113815.1 Sphenodon punctatus
GGGGGGGGGGCGTGCAAGGCTGAAGTTTCACCTAGGGCACCCAGTACCCTTGCACCGGCCCTGGGGAAGCCCTGCTAGGAAGGTAGGCAGCCTGGAAAGAGGACTAGAGAGAATGGAGGCAGAGGCCAAGAGTGCTATGCCTGTATAGGGCAACTTCCGGGGAATTTCCAAGGAGAGATCCCTGGGACACAAAGGACTGAGCCAGCCCACAGCAAGGCTGTCTAGAAGGGACCTGGAAAGTGGTGGGGGGAGGGGGGTTCACTAATCAGAGAGTGGGGCTTGGAGTGGAGCCCAGAGAGACTAGGAGGGTCTGATAGATGGTGAGAAGCCAGAGGGTTTTGCCTGGCTCCCGGGACAGCGTATATGGTGGAGAACTATAAATAAAGGGCTCTGTGGCATAACTCCCCATGTGGGCTGGAGTCTCTGTAGGGGTAAAGACAAGGAAGATGCCCCGAGATGAGCTCACACTGCTACATACTCCCCTCTAGGCAGTAGGAATAAAATGCTTATTTCAGTGCTATATACCTAGACAAGATTGCCTTGTCACCACTACTTCCTGAATGTTACTTTGGCTGACAGTATGAAATCCATGATACACAACTTATGGGAGTGAGATGGGGGGAGGAAACCAATCTGCTATCAAAAAATAGTCACCATCACTGTGGCTGCAGAGGCCCAACTAAAAATATAAAGAGCCTTACCCTTCTTCCCCCCGTCACAATTTTGTTCAATTTGGATCAATAATTTGTACAAAAAACCCCAAACAACTAGTTTCAATTCAGATAACTTCCACTAAGCACACATTTTTCAGAGCACTCAGAAGCATTTCAGAAATTGAAAAAAAAAAAAAAAAAAATTTTTATTTTTTTAAAATCACTGGTACCAGCCTTTGTTGGTTGGGACATTCAAAGTACCTTCCTTCCTAAATACTGTTATTTTGGTTCCTGAATCTTAACTACCTGAAGTTGTTCCTTTTAAAAATTTTACATTAATTTTGGGAGATTTCAGAAGTGACGTGGTGAATGTCCACCACAGTCAACCTCAGTCAAACGCGGGGGGTGGTGAAAGCACCGTGCATGTCTGTTTGCTCGCATCCAGGTGTTCACCACAGTCAAACGTGGCCCGGGGTGAAGCTAACCATGCTTCGTGAGGTCGGGGCAGGAGGAGGTCCAGAAGTGTGGTGAATGGTCACCACGGCAGGGGTGAATGAAAAGTAACTGCTGAACGGAAAGCTGCAGCCGCGGTGGAAGGAATTGACCCCAGCCGCGGTGCATTCTGGGGTTCGAACCACAGTCGACGTCTCCACTGCATGTCTGTTGTGTTCCCCCGGCCCATGTTCTCTCTGATTGCCCACGGGCGGTGGTCACGATCCTGTCACTTCTGTTGGGGCTGCACATGTCACCACAGCCCACGGTGAATCCATTCACACTGGGGTGGGATTCACTGTGGTGAATTGGAACGCGTCACTTCTGAAATCACCCAATGATTAAAAAATTGGGGAAGGAAAAAAAATCAATTTTTTCCCTCTCCAGTGAAAGTATACACAAAACACTTTTCTACTTTTAAATCAAGATTTTCCCAAAAGATTGAAAGTGTTTTATATTAAACATACCAACTCATCTTGCTCTGATCGCTTAGATTTCTCTTCTTCCAGATCCTTTTCTAAATTCTCTATTTCGCTCTTGAGTACGGAGTTTGAGCTGTTCAGTTTTTCATAGGTTTCCTAAACAAGCCAGTTTGTTAAATTCCAGAAATGTAGGATTATAAATTATTATTATTATAAACATTTATATAGTGCCAGCCATGCACCCGGCGCTGTACAGAACATAGAAATAGACGCGGTCCCTGCCTGTGGCTTACAATCTAAAAAGACAAGGAGGGGGAGACAGGGAGAGGGGACAGTGGGAGAGACAGGGGAGAAGACAAACAAACATTCAGGCAGATGCGAAGTCTCAGGTGTAGTGTCACTATTGAGCATGTTATTATATATATCTATATCTATCTCTCACAGGCAGCGCCATAGTTAAAGCTGCACTAGAACTTGTGCTTAAATCAAGTTTTAAGCCTTTTTGCGTATGAGCAGAATGTATTACACCCAGCCACATATCGCTTTCTCTAAGAAAAGCATGAATTTTCAAGTAAATATGCTAGTTATTAACATTTTAAAATAGTTATTCTGCAGCATTTGGTTAACCTTTCCTCTCACCCCACCACAATTCCCTTTGCAAATAATAAGCACCCAATTTTTTACATCCCCAAACTTGACTTACTTGAAATAGGACAGGCTATTTCACAATTTATTCAGGTGTACAGTTTTGACTTATTAAAAACAGTCAACTTTGTTTTGGCTAAGAGGTTTGCTGGAATTTTTCTCCATAATTAGTTCTACTGCATAGCTGATCCACTCCAGTCATTGCAGGAGTTTTTTTCACTGCTCAACATCCTAATTTTAGTACTGGCTCACTGCAGGTACAATCCTGGCTCCACTGAGGTCAATGGCTGAACTCTCATTCACTTTAATAAAATCAGGATTGTTCCCTGAATACACGGGCAGCCTTAAGCTGGGTTAGTAAGGCCCATGGCCCTGGCCCCGCATATATAGCCTCAGGACGAGAAAGGCTCCAGGACGAACTATTTCTGCAGGACCCTTTATCTCCCCTTCCTTTGCATCACCTACTTGGGTGAGGGAGCAGAGCTCTGCAAAAAGGAATTAAATATGTGGGGCTATGGAAGGCAAGGCCATTGGGGCCCCACATTTTATTTCCGCTCTGGGCCCCGCATAAATATATTCATTTATACACTACATATTATAAAAGATTCAACGCGCATCAGCTTCATAGCTTTATTATTATTCTTCACACCACTGGTCAATATCACCACAACTGATTCTTTGTTTAATATCCATGAAGTAAATTACTAGCCAGGGCAGCTGTTGCTCACTTAGGTTATTATACAATGAAGGCAAAGAGATAATATTTCTATACCTTTTCCTCCTCATACCCCCTTCTCTTGCCTACTTGCTTTGTCTTCACTTCCCATTTACTCTTTTTACTGAAAACACCACCAACCCCACCCCCCCCAAACACCACAATCCTATATTTTTCCATTCCATTTTTACCTCAATACTTGAGGCATCTGTTGACTCTCTCAGGAAGCTGGCATCTTTTAGAGCGGTTTCCAAGTCTTCATACTGAAAGTGACACTTTACACATCAGAAGTCATCCAAGATTATGAAAGGTTTTAAGACTAATAATAAAAAATGCAGTGGTTCAAAACACTAGTAGGCTAGCTTACAGAACATAATTTGTGGGGTACAAATTGAATAATCAATCAAATAATAAAGCAGAAACATTTGAGTAACTTTCTGTGAAATGTACCATTGTACAGAGATTTATAAAATGTTATCACTAGTATCTGCAGCACACTGAAAAAAAATATTTCCTTGATGCATAAAATATGAAACAATAATAAACATGATATAGTTTTTAATATTTTTAAATAAACATCTTGGTATTTAACAGCAGTGGACTCAATTTGACAAAGTTTATATTTTGTAGGTGGATGAAAACAAGAGTGAAAATTACCTCTTTTTTGTAGAGGCTAAGTTTTTCAAGCACTTTGCATTTTTCTTCAACTAGTTCAGCAACTTTGCCAGCCAGCTGTTTTTCTCTTCCTACAAAGAAGTACAAATGCATACAAATATGCATTAACAGTTGAATAGTTGAAAACTAGTGGGAAAGAGTTAACAACTCAGCTAAAAACATATTCCACAGAGAAAAAAAACTTTTACCTACCTACATAAAGTCTGCTTCTAACCTGAAAAAGAAAGAGCAAATACTGCTTATTGCAACACATTAAGATGCAGATCAGTTTTCAGTCTTCCCATCCTTTACTTCATATATATTTGTGCATTATATAGTGCTATTGAAGGATGTATCAGAAAGGTTCAGCCAGTACACTGAAAGTGCGAGTACCAGTGCTCTACAAAGGGTGCTTTTGGCAAGCATTTCCCCATTTACTACCTACTCACTTCCCACCCATTATACATGTTACAGGGCACCCATAGATCACCACTGCAGCCCTGCAACATGTATAGCGGGTGGGTAGTGAGTAGGGAGGTACTTGTCTAAAAGCATCCTAAGTAAGCCACGCAAAAAACATCAGTTACAGTGGCTGAAAGGACTAATGTCCAACATATGAAACAGAAGTTTTCCACGCAAAGAACACAACTCCAGCTGAAATATCTACAGTTACATATATAATAAAACACCAAGACACACAGGAGCAAATATAAAGTACAGACACAAGACATAATAGGGTGGGGGGAAAAGATTAGCCAAAACTTGCAAGCATCACTCTGGAAACTTATTTTGAAACGGTAACTAGCAAAAATAAGAAAGAAGTGGTGAAGGGGAAATTTAACAAAAAAAAAACACCAAACCCAAACTTTCATGTAATTCACTTTCAAAAAAGTGACACATATTTCATCATGTTAAGTACAACACCTCAACACCAAGCTCCCTGAATAGACAGACTGAATGCCAGTTTCTCTTTGGTTTTTGGCCATTTTTACACGGGCGTCTCCTCCTCCCCCCGGGTGTGCGGGAGGGTGTTAGATGCATGTCCGTGAAAACAGCACAGCGGTGGGTGGGCAGGATAGGTGTTTGATGGGTTTTTGTCCGTGCACACACTACAGGTGGTGGGTGGAGGTGCATGCACGCTCCCAACGCTCACCCATCCACGGAGCCACCCAGAACAACGGAGAAGGCGGGTGTGCGTCTGTGGAAAAGGACACACACCCACCTCCATCCACAGCGGCAGAACACCCATTCCCCCACCCAACACTGCCCGTATAAAAAGGGCCTTAGAGCTAGACACAACTATCAATATCAGTTCTTTACCAAGGTGACACGGAGCTATTGCACTTGAAGATTGTAAGGTCTCGGGCAAGGACCATGTCTATCTTAGTCTCTGTAAAGCACCAGGTACATTGCTGGCGCTATATAAATGCTTATAATAATAAGATTAACAGTTAATTCATGGCTTAAGCACACACCAGAGAGATGTACATAATTCAGCACACTGGATACTTACCGACTGGTAGCTTCGGCACAGAAACAGTAAGACGGTTAGAATTCCAACAACTACAGCGCAAATCACCATTTCCCATGGGAATCCATAAAGATCAGGACCAGGTCTCAGATCTTCAGGTAATGCCGCCACAACCTTCAAAGAAAACAAAAAGCACCACAATACTGGAGATACTTAAAAACCACAGGGAGCTTAACTACTATTTTAGCAACTGTCATTAATGTAGTGACACACTTATGTTTACTTATTGAGTCAATGGTGAGACTATATCATTCTCATATTTGCTTTTTCAAAAACCTGAGAAATAGCAGATGGTTATCCAAAGCCTTTATTTGGTTTTTAAATAGTTTGTTTAGTTAGGAAGCATTGCACAACATAAAATAAATACTATTAACGCTATTAGAATTGAATAGATATGTTAGGTATATACAGAAGTAGATTCTCACCCTAACCTACCTCACATGATGTTGTGAGGATGAAAAAGTTGTGTTATGCGTAAAGCGCTCTGAGTACCATGGCAGGGGGATGCTATATACAAATAAAGGTTATTATTATTATTATTATTAATAAGATACAGCTTTACAGTTTTCCTCCTGAACTTGCTGTTTAAGTGAGCTGCCTTTTAAGGCAGTTTACATAATTTTTGCCAGTAAAAATATAGATGACTCAAAACCAAACTAACTTAGCCGTGGTCCTGCAAATATTATGTGGGTGCATATCTTTACTTTTGTACAGAATACAGAAATGGGGAGCCATGTTAGTCTGAAACGAGACAGGTCAGTCAGTCTTTAACGGTGCCACCCTGCCTCATCTCCCATCTTTACTTTTCTGGGTGAAAACAGACATGATGCTAACCACCCTTTAACCACCCTCGGTGGTTATTTATGCATGTTACAGGGCTGCATTGCTACCCTATGCAGCCCTGAACCATGCATAAATAACCACCAAGGGTGGTTAAAGGGTGGTTAGCATCATGTCTGTTTTCACCCTATGTGTCCAGTCCTCTGCAAGATACCCCTCCATCAAAAGGCCTTCAACGCACTCATCTCCAAGGTACTTACTTCAGAGCAGTCCCATTGGCCAGTGGGATTACTCTAGAGTAAGTGGTTTCGGAGATCTAGTTACTCCTTTTAAATGGCCTACAGCAGAACCATGGAGCCCCCCCTCCAACACTCACTCAGGAGGCTTATCTGGAGATTCTTCCCAATTAAAGACCAGCTAGAAGCAAGCCCCAGGGGGCGTGCCTTCTCAGACTAGAAAGGAAAAGCCACCTCCCACAGCCCCGGGGTAACGGGCCCTCCCAGCCTGGCAGCCACACTGGGGTTTGACACTCACGCTGCGCGCTCCCTCCAGGGCCAGCCCACAGTAGCGCTGCGCGCTCTCTCGGACGCCGAACCACAGGCCTGCAGCAGCGGCCTCCAGAACATCCTCCTGGCTCCCCCCGGACGTTGCCATTTTACTGCAGCAGTTGCTGCCTGGAGGCCATCGCCGGCCCGGCAACCCCGGTAGCGCCCACAGCACAGCCTCTTCCTGTCCGCGGACCGCGCCACTGCCGGGGGGGGGAAAGAGTCTGAACCACTATGACAAGGGGAGAGGGGAGAGGAGGCGAGACCACACGACTGCAGGGAGGGGGGCTGCGCCAGTGCCAACGAAAGGAGAAAGGGAGAACCATTTGCAGCGGAGAAAAGGGGGAGGCACTGCTACCACAGGCCTCAGACGGAGGCTATGTTTGGAGGCAGGGAGCTGGGATAATGGCAGCACCCAAGCCAGAGTCATGTGTAGGGTGCCCTCTACTAGGCACTGTACAAACTGTTCCTGCCCTGAAGAGCTTACAAGCCATATATATCACTGGCACAGAGAAGTGAGAAAGAGGCACTACAGCAGAGGCTGGTGCATATTTTCTGTATGCAAGTTGCTCTCAGAGTGTGAGGGGATATCCTGAGCAGGGACCCATTGAAAACAATTCCCATTGCTTGCAGCAGGATCAGAATTGCACCCATAGTCTGTGTAATCGGGCTGCTGCAGTCACAAGGTCACAACATATTCTGGTGGAAATTACTGCATTTCCTTTGTAAGGCCACTTAGGAACTTCACACGTTGGGGTGTGTAGTCTCCATGAACCACACCTCTATTTCTGTTCATCAGGCTCCACATACTTTGTTAATATGTGGCTTGCTTGAGTAAGAATTTAGCAATCTTGTATTAGCATTATACTATTGAAATTACAGGTTACAAGCAACCAGTGGAGCAAGGCTTTGCTCCACGTTAAGTGCACCATAGAGAAATGAATTTGAGATCAGGCCTCATGACAGTATAATTATTCACTAAGAGCGCTTGCAAACATTACCTGGGAGGGGGGAGCCTTCTGTGAGGACAATGATGGCTCTATTCTCATGGGAATTAGCGCACATAGGAATGCGCTATTCTGCTTTTCTCCTGTGAGAACACTCGTGCATGACTAGTCCCCTGATGTAGCTCTTATGGTCACAGGTGTTTTCACTTGTTTTCATTGGAGAAAAGCATTCCTGTGTGTGCTAATTCCTGTGAGAATAGAGCTGCAATTGCCCTCACAGAAGTTCCCCCAGATAATGTGTGCAAGCTCCGCAAGTCATTCACTGTATGACCATGTGAGCCACCAGCAATATGTGCTAGCTAACAAATTCCTTCCAGGGCATCCTTGCAGGATTAGATTTTTCACGTTTACCAGCTAAGGGCCTTCGGATTCTTGCCATCAGGCATTTTGTCTCCCTTATTAACATCTTTACCTGCTCCATGTTCCGGTGACCCACTCTGCAGCTGAGGAAGGCTGCATGCAGTTTTGTCCAGAGTCCATATTACAACTAGGGTACAATCCTTCACCTTTATAAGTATTTGGGAGCTTCAGTCCTCCACAGACTTAACTGCATGGAAGGCTGTGCCCTTAGCCACTGTCATTTGAGAATGATGGTAAGTAAGTACGCCATCCTCTAAGAGGCAGAGGTGTTTGTACAATACTCCTATCCCCTAACAACCTAGGAACAGATGGTAGGGACTGAGTTTATACATGCATTTAGGTGCAAGCACTGTATCATCTAGACTTTTCTTTTTTATCTTGCCACATCAGACTGATAAATTTCCTGAGACAAATGGTAATGTCAGAGAAGTCAAGAGAGATTTGGGAAAATATTATTTGGTAATGCTGCCATGTAATTCCCATTAACTATATATAGGAGGGGAGAAAGTATCAGTCAGGACAGATTATAAACAAACAAGATCTGGGCAAAAGAACCCCAATTAAACTAATAAAATAGCATAGGACAATCAAGAAGAAAACAAGGGAGAAAGGATGAAACCTGAGTGTTCCAATTTGGAAAATATTTTCCTTCTCACCCAAGGTACTTTAGACACATTTCATACCCAAATGGAGCTCTGTATCAAATCCTGACTCAGAACAATTTAGGACTGTGCATACTACCTGTAGATTTTAAATGGAAAGATGCTAGAAAACCTAGACTTTAAACAAACAGAGAAAGTTTCCACTCCAGAAGCTACAGTTTCAGGTGCAGTGTCAGATCCATTTATAGTTTGGAGAGCTATTTTTAACACATAGTATAAACAGATCCCTCTCTTCTCAAACCAATATAGCCTACTCACCTTTCAGCCATTAAAGAGATACAATCCAGAATCACAAAAGATAAAATTAAAGAAAAGTAGATCAATAGGCAGCTGTGACGAACTAGAAATATCTCTGGTGGAAGTCTCACAGTCCCTCCATTTGATATAAAGTAGTACTCTGGATAGAAAACTAGTTTCTTCTTAAAGTTTAACTACTTGTCAAGAAACTTACCCCTTTCTTTGTTTCTGGTGTTTCCATTTATGAACCATATATTGTAATCACAGAATAGTTATTTTACAAAATCTAAATTAGTCATAAAAATTGCCCTAGAGTATTAAGGAAAGTTCCTGATGCAGTCTGCACTCGTGTACATTTCCAAATGGGCAGAAATCATGTTTTGACATTTATGCAGTGAAGGGGGGGTGGCAAGTAGGTTAACGACTAGCAACAAAAGCTCTCATTTCACAGTACACCAGCTCTTCTTTCCTTATAAAATATACTTGTTTACAATGGACTTTTAAAACTGTAATGCTAAAGGGTGTTTTAAGGTTACAATTCCTAGTAAAGTACTTTTACAAAACAAAAAAACAAAGTGCACCTTTCAGGCTCCAGGCTCCAGCTAAAAACAGAGCAGCAGCAGCTGTGCTGAAGGTGCCAGAAACAGGCGCTAGGAAAATGATAATCCACATCCTAGCTATGTGGCATAGTAAATTACTGCTTTCCCTCTTCCCTTCTTTGTGCCTGGTACTTGATATTTATGTTGCACTGGGATTTTTCCCATTATATTCATTTTTGCTAATCCCATTTTGGTTTTCTAAATGTTGACATTTCCTACTCACTTATTCTTTCTCTGCAGCAATGCATGTAATTTGCGTTTCTTAAAGTGAAAACGTAAAAGGGGGAGGGGGAAGCACAACTCAGGGTATGTGGGAGTTTGAAAGCTGCCATTTTTTTATTGAATAAAAGTTTGCATTTTCCTATAGCTATTTAAACAGGCAAACAATCCAGGCAGCTCCTGGCCATCTCAATTAGCTACAGGATTAAATACAATCAATTTTTGTTATATGGTTCATGATTTTTCAAGAACCTATTAAAATAAACTCTGATCATTTATTTGAGATGGTCATATTCAATCCCATTATTGCAGAGAACATTATTATTATAGGGCCATAGTCATGGCCCTATAGTTAAGGCGGTAGCAAACTCTCATTGAACAGTGCCTATGCTGTTCAGTGGGAGTCAGCAGAGCAAAGATTTCCAGTTGGAGACCATTCTAGCTTTCCTCCAGCAACGCATGTGTTCTGTGATTACAAACAATGAAGGAGAGTCCAGGGGCGGGGTGGGGGCTGAAGATGGGTGGGTTCCCCATTCCTCACCTGCCTCTGCCTGCTAGTAGTGCTGCTGCTGCTGCTGCTGCAGCGGGACATCAATTGTACTGGGAGATAAAGCTGTTTGTTTACAAACAATTCCTCCCCATGTGAGTGATCAGAAGATTGTTGTCTTGTAAAGAAGGTTCTTTGAAATGGCATGGAACATTCTCACAACTGGGTTGTGCATGATCACCATATTTCTATTACAGACCACATGATGGTCTCGAGCTCCTCTAGTATAAAAAGCACTCCCACCCTCAGAATGACAGTTCCTTCCAACCCTTTCTAGGACTATAAGAAAATTCTATGCGGGTCTGGAAGGGTGGATGTTGTGAGAATGTTTGGAGCCATCTTGAAGAACCTTGTTTACAAGGCAGCAACCTTCTGTTCTTCTTCGAGTGGCTCTTCACAGGCTGTTTTTACACCACTCCGCCGGGTGGTGGGTTCGTGGGCACGCCAGTGCATGGGCGAGGCGTGCACACAGTTGCACACGCATCCCCACTCACCCCCCACTCATCCGCACCCATGGAGCAACTGCCGTTTTCCCCGGTTGCTCCGTGTGTGGGGACAAGTGGGGGGGTGAGTGGGCATGTGTGTTAGGTGGGCGTGTGCACTCACCCCCACTCACTGCGGGTGCTGCATCGTTTACACAGGGCTCCTCCATCCATGAACATGCAGAAATCTGCTAAGTCATAATTTTTCTTATTAATGAATGAGAAAAGAAAAATGTATATATTGGTCTGATATTTAATAAAGTTGACTTAACATACAATTTACTGTCATGTTTACATTTGAGTATAATTTGTAATGCCGCCTTAACAAGCTTCTTAAGCCAGAGGTTTTTTGTCTAGGTAATTTTGTATTGACTGAACTCTGGGGAGCATATTTGTATTGTAAGAGCAAGTGTAGTTTGAATACGAGATCATTTTTGCATCAACTGAAATTGAATGTGTGACTTCTGGTGGTCATGGCTTCTGTACCTCCTTAAACAGCTGAAATGTTGGTAAGTAATTATGCTGGGATAGTGTAAAGAATTATTCAAAGCCAGTATCCTCCCCACTTCTGTCAAAGGAAATTATGCCAGTTACTTCAAGAGGAGCATAATCAGGCAATGAGTTTGCATTTAAAATAAAAGATTAAAGACTGTAGCGTGCTTGGATGCTGTGTTTATAGAAAAGTTAAAGAAAATAAATATTTGGTTGAGCAATCTCTTATGAACTGGAGAAGATTCTGCAGTACTGGTGGTACTGCTCTTGCAAAAATCCTTGGCAAGGCAGACCTAGGTGCTGGCTGGCTGCCTCCTGAGCCATGGAGAAGGCAGAAGATAGCCAATGGCACCAACATTGTCACCAGGATTTGGTGCCTTGTCTGTGTTGACCAAAGGCCATTGTGTTTGTTTATTGGAAGAGTTAGTGAGTTGAGCCCACCAAGGGATGTGCTGAGAGAAGACATGAGGTAACTAGTCTTGGGAAACATCTCTTGGTATAGCACTACTAGATCTTAGCTCAGATTGTAAGCTCTCGGGCAGGAACCGTGTCTATCTTGTTTTTTGTAAAGTGCCAGGTACATCGCTGGCGCTATATAAGTGCTTATAATAATAATAATTAATAATAATAATAACAACACACTAGGTGTAAACAGCTGGACAGCAGCCCCACTTCTGCTCTGCCTCACTCCCGGGTGGCCTGCCCATCTAAAGGCAGACTGCTGGGTGTGGAGGCGGAGCAGGCTGCTCCACTTGCAGTACTCAGAAACATCCTGGAGTACTACCAGCGGAGTGGGCTGCCCAAATCCAGGGCACTGGCCCAAGGCAGAGCTGCGGTCTCTCTGCTCGGCAGATGGCTGTTGCAGCTCTGCTCTCAGAAGGCAGTTGCCCCAGGCATTGCTATAGAGTTGCGGGCAGCAACTTAGAGCATCAGGCAATCTGCCTGCAACTCTATAGTGTGGGGGAGGGAGCAACGCGCAGGTAGCCTGTGCGCTGTGGCAGCTGCCGGGTCTGTAAACCTGACCCAGGTGGGGCTAGACATGGGCAGACACCCCCAGAGCTGCTCCAGGGTTGGCCAGCCTGGCATCTGTCTAAAAACACCCACTGTGTTCACACAGAATCTTGGGCTCCTCTGCCCTTCCAACATAGGAAGTTGAGCTCCCTCTTTCTGATGGTACTCTCATAAAAAAAGGAAGCTGGAACTATCAGAGAATGATTTCAGTCCACTGACTTCCAGGTTATGGGCCAGCACAATCATCGTACACTACTCTGCTGCTGTGGGAGCTGTAGAGGTGCATGAGGAAAGAGTAGTCAATTGGCTCCTTCCTAACCCCACATCCTGACCAGGTTCTAGTTGACCCAGTGCCCACTCTCACTCTTGTCACAGAAGCTATTTGTGACAAAAGCATCTTCCAGAACTTTCCAGGAGTGGCCTGTAAGAAGCCTCAGCTCCTCCAAGAGGAAGGATTCAGCAACAGGAAAGCCTCAGACTCCACTGATCTGAGATAACTTTCCTTAGCAATAAACAAGTTCCATGCAGCAAGCACCTGAAATGATGAAGCCTGGCTTCCTGAGGGGTCTGCTCAGTCTAAGTCAATAGGATTTTTCAGTGATGCAAAGGGACCATAGTTCTTCTTGAAAATCATTTACTGAATGGGTCTGTTCTGCCCAGGGCTGGCTTAGGCATTTCACTGCCCTAGGTACTACTGAGGCTTAGTGAAACTGATCAAAGGGAAAGGGTGCCTGGTCAGTATCATCAAATTATCCAGGAAGCCCTATTTGTAGAAGGAAAAGAAAATCACCTGGATGGGTTTCCCTGTACCCCTCTTGTCAGGTAGGGAGCTAAGAGCTTGATGAAGTTGACCAAACTACTTTTTTCCTGGTCAGTTTCACTAAGTCATTTTGGGGAAACAGCAGAACTCCCCCTCCCCTGACCACAGGGCAAGGCAGACAGCTCAGGACTTGCATTATGGTCTCAGAGACAATGCTGCTGGCTACCTTCCCGGCACTGACTTGGGGCCATGAATTTACCACTCCCTCCTAAATTCACCAAATTGGTTGAAACTAGCTTGTGGGATCAGAAGTTGTTCAAGGAACACAATTCAGACACAGATTGCCTAAGACTTCTTTCCAAAGGAAGCCAGACTTCTAAAAGAAAAGGTAAAAGGAGTTTTGATGCTTGGAAAAAAGGATTGTGTAGAGAAAGAACGAGAAATATTCTGGCTGAAATGCAAGGTTATGAAGGTGGCAAATGAGAAGTTAAAATTACCAACAATAAACACACAACACTAAAGACGGCTAAATTGGCCAACAATAAACTAAAACTTTTTCACTAAGTCTTACATAAGAATACAATAATTATAAGTAGGTTAGAGGCAAGAAACAATGACAAATTAAAGAAACCACCTGTCATTTTCTCCTCCTCCTTTCTTTGTGTTTTGTTTGTTTAGTTTGTATGTACTTTAGATTGTAAGCTCTAGGGCAGGGACCGTGTCTATCCTATTCTCTGTAAAGCACCAGGTACATCGCTTGCACTATATAAAAGCTTATAATAATAATTAATAATAATAATACTTTGGAGCTGGGACCTGCCTTCAAATTTAAGTATGTAAAACACTTGGCACACACACATTGCACCCAGTAATTGTTTGCGATGGAAACAAGGTGGTTTGAATTATATCCTTTATTGGACTAATAGCAGTTGGTCCAATAAAACCACACAATCTCTCTGGACAGTAATTATTTGGGTGAATAAAGGATAAAGTGCTTGTACACAGTCTGCTTGCAGCATTATATGGAAAAACAATGTTTTGGATGGGTCACAACATTTACTACAGGATCATATACTTCTAAACTGTGGGTCAGTTTTTGGTTCTCTACTTACAATAAAGGCTGAAATCCTCCACCCTTAAATTCAATAGGAGCTGAACAATTGGCTTCAATAGATGGAGGATTACACTCTGGGTGTTTTAAAATGAGCTGCGCTCAGGAGTGGGTCTGTGTCTGCTGAGTGGTGCGGCTGCGGGGCACCCACACACGTGATGTGCATGGGGAGCACTTCACACGGGTGGTTCCCAGCATGGCTGCCTCGTTCACTGAGGTGGCCACCCTGGTCTGCATGGGGAACTCCAGATTTTTTCAGCAGTGCTCCATGGATGGCCACTGCATGGCTCATGGGAGTGCACCTCCCCACATAGGGTTATCATACCTCCCCTTTAAAAGAGGACACTTATGAAAAATACATGTTGCAGGGTTTCACTGGAACCAATGCAGCTCTGCACCATTTATATTTCATAAGAGTCCTCTTTTATTATTAACAAACATTTATATAGCACCAGCAGTGTACCTGGCACTTTACAAAGTAATAAAACAGACACGGTCCCTGCCCCTAGGGCTTACAATCTGAGAGACAGGAGCTGGGG
>QEPC01003965.1:4498775-4519326 GCA_003113815.1 Sphenodon punctatus
TGGCTGTTCCGTCAGGCGTTTGGCGAGGGAGAAGGGTGGGGGGGGGTATTGGGGATTTCTTTTTCTCCTCATTTTTATTGTTGTTGATTTATGATGGTTTTTATATGTTTTATTGTATTTTATCGATTTTGTTAGCCACCCCAGGCTGCCCGTGGCAGGAGGGGTGGGGTAAAAGTTTTTAAAATAAATAAATAAAATGGGAGACAATGCTAAAATGAGGAAACTAGTTAGAAGGAAACTAAAAGGAGCAGTGGTGAGGATTAAATGTCTGAAAGAGGAGTAGAGAGTTAGAGACTATTTAAAGACACCATATTCGAAGCCCAAATTAAATGTATTCCACAAGTTAAAAAAGTTCGCAAGGGGACCAAACCCCTGCCAGTACGGCTAAATGGAGGAGGTTATTAGAGTCAAAAAGGCATCCTTTAAAAAAGTTTGTAGAATGACAGGAGCCATGTTACAACTCAGTAAAATGATAATGTTCGCCTTGAGAGAAAGTGATTCACAAAACTGAAAGAATCACATAAAAACCACTACTAATATTCCATTCAATTTTCTTGGTACCTTCCTTATTATTTCACATGCCCCTTGCAATGATGCACTCCTACTGATTTCCTTCATAGCCCTATGTGATCTGTGCATCTCACAGAAACCGAGATTTCATGTGTGCGTCCATGTAGCCTAACTTGGAAGTGAGCACAGTATGTGAGACAGTACACCATCTCAGGAAAGGGGCACAGCCCATGTAAACAAACAGCTTAATCTTGCAGTTTGTACTCCCCTGTCCTGCATAAGCCAGCCACACCATGTGTCCTTGAAACTCACCCCAATCCTCTTCCTCTCCACAACAGAAACAACAATGATGGTGGGGATACTGCTGTTTACATACTGAATTACATGTTAACTTGGGAACGCAGAGCTATGTTCTGACAAGCAGGTATAATGACAAAGTTCCCCTTGGAAAAAGTGCCTCACAAAACTGAAAGGATCACATGAAAACCAGTTGTCACATTCCACCACGTTCTTGCCTCTTGGATGTTCTACTGCCTCTTTCCTCCTTCCCGGAAATTCAACCAGAACCACAATATGTGAGACTGCACAACATCTTTACTACTTATATTAAATGGCACGGAAATAAAGGCAGGAGCCTTAACTTACAATTTCCATGCTTTTTATTGCATGATTGAATTTGTAACCACATGGGGGGGGGGGGTCTTTGGGGCCCAGGCCACAGTGGGGCAGGGACCTGGGAGTTGGTGGTTGTTCTTGCCCCCACTTATGCTCCCCACTGGCTCCAGGCAGCTGGGGGGTGGAGAAGCGGTCCCCAGCGGAGCTATCCTCACTCAAAGGCTTTAGCTGCAGCCTCCATGGAGAGGCGATTGCATCAGCCCTTCTCTCCGTTCTCCTTTTCCCTTCTCTTCTGTTACCTGGGGCTTGTAAGCAGTGGTGGCCATTTAAACCTCCCCCAGTCTCCTGGGGAAAAGGAGAACAGAGAGAAGGGCAGCTCCAATTGCCTCTCCAGGGAGACTGCAGCCACAGGCTTCCAGTGACAGCCCTGCATACAGGCGGGAAGGGAAACTTCAAATGGCCGGCACTGATTCACAGTCCCTGCACATCCCAGGGTGGGTTCCGCTGGGGTATGGAACCCAGTTAAAATGACCCCCAGATCCCCTCTTCCGTTGCACCCACTGAAACCTCCCCTCTCCCATACCACCGCATCCATCCAACCACCATCACATGCCTCAGAATGTTTGTCATAACTATTTCTCCATAGACCAAAATGGCATATCCTAGGGCATATACTCCCTAATACGACACAGTAAAGCAACAGTAGAACCCACCAGACTTTAATACACACTCCTTTAATTTTTCATAACAGTCACAACAACATACACCCTTCAAAATGGAGGGGAGCCCTGCAGCAAAAGCAGTTGCCAACCCAAAAGTGCCTCAAAACTCCAATGCAAGTGAATAGCCGGCATTCCATTGGAGATAACACCTGCTTTAACTATAGAGCCACTATTGCGGCTCTATAACATAGCTTAATGGGGAAGAGTCAACATGGATTTAGCAAAGGGAAGTCATTCCTCACAAATCTATTGGAATTTTTTGTGGGTGTGAACAAGTATGTGGATAAGGGGGAGCCGGCTGATATAGTGTACCTGGATTTTCAGAAAGCATTTGATAAGGTCCCTCATGAGAGGCACCAATATTCACTTTGAATATTGTGTGCAGTTCTGGTTACCTTATCTCAAAAAGCTATAGTAGAAATAGAAAAAGTATAGAGAAGGGCAACAAAAATAATAAGGGGTATGGAACAGCTCCCCTATGAAGAGAGGAAGGATGGGCTGGGACTCTTCACCTTGGAGAAGAGACGACTGAGAGGGGATATGATAGAAGTTTATAAAATAATGAGTGGTGTGGAACCAGTAGATAGGGAACGGTTATTTACCCTCTCAAATAGTACTAGATCTAGGGGACACTCCATGAAACTAACAGGTAGCAGATTTAAAACAAATAAAATGAAGTATTATTTCACTCAATGCACAATTAAGTTGTGGAATTTGTTGCTAGAAGATGTGGTCAAGGCCAGTAGTATAACTGGGTTTAAGGAAGGGTTGGACACATTTCTGGAGGATAGGCCCATTAGTAGCTATTAGCCAGGCAGGTTTGGGGAATGTAACTTCTTCCTGTTGGGACTCGGAGCTGGGAGTGAACAACTGGGAATGGATTGCCCCATAGTGACTTGCTTGGTACTTCTTCCAAGCGACTGAGATTGGCCACTGTCGGAGACAGCTGCTGAGAACAATGGACTATTGGTCGGACCTAGTATGGCACTACTTTATGTTCTTACGTCTCATCTGTTTTCACTCACAGTAATCTTGCAACTGCTGCAAAAAGAGGTAATGAAATTTACCATAAGAAAGCCAAATTCTGCCCACTTTTCAGGCAAGTTGTGCCTTTGACGTCAGTGGACTACTCACCAGAGAAAGTAATGTAAGCAGGATTAAGCCTGATCCAAAATTCATAGAAGCCCATGTAAAGACATTAATAGACTGAAATGGGCTTTGGTTCAGACTCAGAGAACCTAAAGAAAGTGAAGACACCTAAAGAAAATTCCAAGAAAATTCTTTGGAATTCTTGCAAAACTTTGAACCACATACCAACTTTAAGTGGCTTCCTAGTGCTTTTACCATAGATTTCTCAAGTACTACATCCCTCCCCATGTTTTTCACAGTTAATAATGTTACCTGTAACCAAAAAGTAGCACGAGATAATGAGACTATATACCTCAATACCTGCATTGTAAATAAAATATTAGCAACTGGCAGTTAAAGCCAGCAACTTCACTACTCTCGTTTTTAAACCACTCAAAGTGGCATCATATCTGTCAGACATTTTTCTCATACAAAATGAGTATAATTCTCATTTTATCTCCTTTTATTAATAAAGCATCAGTCTAGTACCTGATTCTGCATTTGATGCTGCACACTTGATTCTGGTGCCCGACAGAAGTTCTTGTAGCTTGGGAAGAAAATTCATTTTCTCCTTCACACACTTCTCATGCCCAGGGTTCCAATTATGTTCCTCTTCCAGAGAGAAATCTACTCGATCCCTTAGTCTGAAACTGTCTTCACATGGAAAAGTGGTGATTTCATGCTGAAACTTTTCAAATTGTTGCTCCAGCAGCAGCAATTTATTTATTTCACAGGCACTTTCTAGCAGTAGTTTGGCTTCTTGATCTAACTTTAAATAAAGATGCTGGAATTCACCAAATAGCGTGGATACATCTGGGTTCATATCAGCTAATGCTTGTTCATTTTTGCTTGTTTCTTGGAAAATGGAGTCTGTCTCCTGGATGATGGTTTTATCACTTTCTTTGTTGCCTTTTTTTGATTCTGCTGTAATGTGTTCCTCCTGAATGACAATTTGTCCTTCCTCAGATTCATCTTCTGTTGTGTTAAAATGATCTATAATGTTTAAGTTTTTGGAAGTTTCTTTGGTCTGTACTGTGTCTTTGTCTTGTCCAGATGCATTATCCACTAACTCAGCTTCATTCTTTTGCACATCATTATAGTCTACTTTTATCTGCTTTATGCTTCCATCTTCTCTGCTTTCCTTTGGGTCTTGAGCAAGATATTTGTATTTTGAATTTTTGTGAGAGTCTTCATGATTATTATTTTTAAACAAGCCCCCAAGAAGCCATGAAGTTTTGGTAAAACTGCTACCCACCACCCACTGTTCTGGGCCATCACTTTTGTCTTCTACTCTTTTGGACTCTGTATTTTCCTGTCTTTCAGTATCTTTCTTGCCTTCCTCCTTATCTCTTACATGTCTGGAATCAGTTAATTTTTGTATATGATTTAGATTTTCAGTTGGAAGAGCGTCTTCCTTCTGAACATGTCTTTCATCAGTAAACTGTATGTGTTTTACAGCTATTAACTGGCTTGTATCCACACTCTGCTCATGTTGTGCAGCACCATGATCTATGTGATGGTGCATTGCCTCCTGATGATGAGGAACATGTGGCAACAATTTGCTAGAATGAGGGTCATTATGATGTTTAAGAGATGTATGTCTTTGCAGCTCACTTTTCTCCAAAGGTTCTACATGTAATGCTAGATTTTTTCTTGTAGATTTTTCAACCACACTGGATTGCTCTTGAAATAAATGATTGTGCTCAGCGATTGCTATCTCATTGGATTCTGCTGCTGTTTTTGCTGTTACTAAACTATGCTCAGATATTTTCTGAGATTCTGATACATCCAGTAGCTTTGGTGTTATGTGGTCATTTGAAGGAAAATGTGATACTGTTTTCTGGTGCTTGGATTCATTTTCTGAATTTATAATGCTTTCTGTATTTTCATGACCTGAAGTGTCAGAATCCTGCACTCCTAAATCTGACGATACAGAATAATCTTTTCCTTTACTATGTTGTATCTGATTTTTACCTTTCTTACCAGGATTTGGATATGTAATGTCCCCAGTCCCAAACTGTGATTGTACAGGCTGAAATTGGGAAGATGAACCTTCTAGTTTCATTTCTGTTTGATCTTCCATATGACAGCCCAGATGTATGGTAACTTGCTGTGTTTGCAGTTCTTTCTCAGAAAAAGTGTTAGAACTAGGATGAGGTGCTACAGTTTGTTTTTGTAGAACATGACCATTAAGAACATTTTCTGTCAAAGAAACATCATCAGTTCTAGTGTAAACAGAATGCTGTTCATCTGAAATATGATACTTTTCAGTGTTTTCTTCATCTGTTTTCTCCTGTAGAACTTTACTATCTTTATTTTGCAAACTATAGGGGAGATAATCTTCATTCAGTGTATGACTGTCTTGTTTAAAAATCACTTTCTCACTTTGCAACATTTCCTCAGGTATATCCACCAGGAGTGTTTCTTGGTTGCTCAATATGTTTGTTTGAACACTGCTCAGACACTGATCTTTCTTTTCATGCGTTTCTTTACATGACTCATCGTTTCCTACAATTTGCTCACCAAGCTCTAAAACACGCTGAGAAGGATTCACTGGTTCTTTCACTCTGTCCTGGGAATGCTGACCCACACCTTCATTATTCACTGCAATTAACATAGCATCATCAGCATCCAAAACTCTGACAAGATTATCTTTAAAATAATCTTGTGAGACATCATGCAAATTCTTGTCAGAAGTATTTTCATTACACTTAACACCAGTGAGTTCTTTATCATGATCTACATCAGAGTCTCTCCATATGTTATTACCTCCATGGCTTTCTGGTAGTGATTCATACAATTCCAGAGAAGAAAACTGATCTGAAACTTGAATTTTCTTATTGATATCATTGTGATCAATGCCAGACACATGACCGTCCTTTTCCAAAAATTTGTCATCTAAATGATTTTGGTTTCCTTTCTTTTCACTAACGATTTGTTCACTAGAAAAAGTATCTTCACTAAAATGTTTCATACTGAACTTTAGTTCTGAATATATGTGCTGCCGATCTTCTAAATTAGGTATAATGTTGCTGGCTTTTGTATTAAAAAATGCCTCTCTTTCACTTCCTTTTATATTGTGTTCCTTGGGTTCTGGATAGCTAATTAAGGAGTCTACTATAGCCTCAGATTGTGACTCTGCAGATGAAAGAGGCGAAGTTTCTTTTACTAATTTAGTATCTATGCACTCTTCTTCATTACTTTGTGTTTCCAATGGAAACAGCAGAATGATTTTTTTGGAAATATCTACAGAACTCTTATCTGATGCCTGGTCAGAAAGCATCCGCTCCGATTTAAGTTTTTCGAACCTGCTATGCTTTTCTTCCTCTGAATGTGTGGTATCAGTTAAGTCCAAACCTTGAGATAAGCTGGCAGAAAATAAATGCTGGGCTACAACTGTTTCCTGAGTGTCTTGAGCAGCTACTGATTCTGGCTCATTTTGATCATCTGATATACTTCTATTAAAATAATTATCATAGCAATCTGACTGGCTATTTTTGCTCTCTGATTTCTTAAATATATCTTTTACTCCCATGTTTTCTATTACTTGGCTTGTCATGGATAAATTTTGTGCACTGTAATGTTCAATTAGTTTGCCTTTTTCTGATATGTCAACAGTACGAAGTGCCTCAGCTTTACTTGGCATGTCCTTGAAGTGCAAAGGATTATCTGAATTTGCTTGCAACTCCCTAGAACTTGGTGTTTCATTTTCTGAATCTACTGATCCTTGGCTAAGTGTTTTCAGGTCATTTTGTACTTCATCTTGAATGGTTTCAGTTGTTTCTCTTTTTGATTTCATCACTATATAAATTTTAGTTGCCTGTAAGTTTAAATTCTCATTTTTGTTTAGCCTCATTTCTTTTCCTTCAGTTGGCTCTTCTTTGGTTAGTGCATCTTGCCTACTAGAATAAAAATGTTCACTAAAATACTTGTGCTGCACAGCTGAATCTACTGTACTTCCTAACTTTAATTTCAAAGATACACGCTGTTGGTCTTCTGAGATAGGGACATCATGGTTGCCTTTCATATCCGATAATTCCTGTCTTTCATTATCCTCAGATCTGTAGTCTTTGGGTTTTGAGCGTTTAGATGTTTGTACATTCTGACCATGGGAGATTTTAGGTTCCAATTGAGATTCTATGGCTAAAAGGGGCAATGTATCTTTTATTAATTTGTCAGCTTGTATTGCTTTTTCACTATTTTGTTCATAACTTTGTGCTAAAGGGGACAACAAAACACTTTCCTGGGACGTGTCTATAGCTCTCTTCTCTGGCACTTTCTCAATAACTCTCTGATTTGCTTGTAAGTGCTCTTCACTTCCTTGTAATATCTCATCAACCTTTTTAGACTGGGAGCTTTCCTCACTTAAATCCTCTTGTGCACTCTCCACAGGTTCTTTTACTTTGGATGTTACACTCTGAAAACCCAGTATTTTTGTGAAACGACTGAAAGAGAGAAAAGACTGTACATCTTTAGGCTTATTGTGCTTTTCCTCCTCTGAAAATCTGGTACCAGCTGTGTCAAAGGCCTGAAGTGTACTAGGGGAAGATGAAAACTGGGATACAGCTGATTCCTGTGTGCCCTGAACAACCACAGATTCATGCCCTTGTTGATTATCTGATGCATCCCTATCAAAACCAATGAAGCTACTATAGATATTTGCATACCAACCTGACTGGTCATTTTTGCTTTTTGACTCCTTCATTAAGCCTTTAACTTCAGTGTTTTCCATGGCTTGATTTTCTGATATTGAGTCTTGTTCTGTACTGTCAGGTGTGATTAGTTGGTCTTTGTCAGCTATTTCAGTAGGAAAAGATGACTCAGCTGCATTTGAGGTGCTCATGAAGTTCATAAGAGTATTTGTATTTGCTAGCAGCTTCCCAGAATTTGGTGTTTTGTTTTCTGAATCTACTGCTTCCTGTAAATACTTTTCCTTGCCATGTTGTTCTTCAGCTGTTTTCTTTTTCAGTTCTCTCTCTATGAAAGGTTCAGTTTCCGCTTCTTGTGCATGTAGAATCCACAAGTCTTCATTTTTACCTGTTGTATCTCCCTCTTCTCCACTTGGATGCTCTTTTGTTACAGTGTTATCTTTCTTAGGATACCCAAAAGTTAACACATCACTTACGCCCAAATTAAACCAGCTTGATTTGGATGCTTCAGTGTCACTTTGCTGTTCTTCTTCTGTTGACATTTCTGTAGTCATAGTACTGTATTCCTGATCAGAATGGTCAACCTCAGTAGAACTCTTCTGACTTTGTGGATCATTGTCTTTGTAAAACAAAACAAATCCTGAATTCTCTTTACCAAACTCTAGTAAATCTGCCAATCCACTCTGAAACCAGCCAGAGTCTTTAGCCTTTGGTTTATCTTCTTCATTTAGCTCTTTCAAGTCATTTTCATCAGTGATTGCTATTTTTCTGCTTCTGAATGTATTTTCTTCTGTAGGTTGAGAAACTTTTTCAAAGGCCTCCTCATCTGGTTTACTTCCCAGGCCAAACCATTCTGCAACACCAGAAACAGTCCAGGCAGCTTGTGTTGGGGCTGGTTTCAGTGGGTGACCACCTTGGGTTTCTTGCTGGACATCAGCATCTTTTCCATTCTTGCTCTCTGAAAGAGTGTGAGATTCTTGGGATTGGCTGTCTAATTCATCACCCTCGGGTATGGGCTCAACTTTATGTTCCTTTTGGAAGGAAATACTCGCATGTTTTACATCCTCACCTTCAAAGACCTTAAATTCTGTCTCTCTTTGCTCTGAGTAAGGAAATGGATGTTCATTTTCTTTATCATGATTGTGCAATATGCTGTCTTTGTTTTCAAAAATGTATTTACCTCCATCAAGACAAAGGAAATCAGTTTCCTAAAAAAAAAAAAAAAAAAAAGAAAAGAAATATTGTTGGTATGATTTATGATTGTATTAAAGCACTTTCAATAAAATAATAACCCATTGTGATCGGGGTCAGGTGCAGAGAACACTGCTTGAACCCTTGGAGTGTTTCTTGAACCCAAGCAGTGTGTCTAGAGGTGCAGTGGGGTTTCTTTGGCCTCGGGCATCTCCACAATTATCAAAGAACAGGTAGAGGTGGAAGGTTCCACCCAAGGCATAAAAAAATGTGGGACAGACATGATAAGCTCCCAGGAAGCCTCAGAATGCCTTGTGGGGCAACACAGCCCAAACCAGGGCAACAGACTTCCATGAGTCCACCTCCCATGTGAAAGGCCACCAGCAGCCCCGCCCCCATACAGGTCCACCAGCACTGTGGACAAGACCACAGTGCCAGCAAGGATTGGTCCCCTGGCGGAAGCCACCACTGCTGTCAGTCATCTTTTGGAGCAGGAAGAAGGGGCACGCCCTCGGCTGCCTGCCATCAGCTGTTGGAGGAGACCCTGGGGAGGAGGAGAAGGAGAAGCCCCAATCTTCCCAGGCTGCATCACTGCACTGGTCTATCTCGAGCCTGGATCTGGCTTGAAATAGACCAGTGGTGGATGGGGGGCTCCTTCCCAGGGAGAGCAGTGCTGTGCTCCACAGCACGGATCCCCACTATGTCAATTCCAAGCCAGGAAAAGTGTAAAAAGAGTGACAAGAAAGAAAAGGAGTGCCAACATAACGCGTGAGAACAGAAAGACACCTTTCATTCAGTCACCAGCAGCACTACTGAAACCTAAGCCTATACCAAGCTATGACAAGCCTCCATACAGAGAAATGGCTTGTACTGAGGAGAATTTTATCACCTTTGAAAGGTTTGTGACTTGCATGAGATTCCAGAGGACAGAAAAGAACCTCCAAACTGACAGGTAAAGCAAAGCCCTAAATGCTTTCAATAAGATGAATATTGGGAGGCATGTGAGACCTGAGGAGTTTAAAGGGTCTGTGCTACAGAGGTTCCAAATAATTCCCCTTCACCCACCTCCCTCTCCAAATGCTTGGTGGAACAGCCAGGTCTTGCACTGTCGCCGAAATGAGGCAAGGTCTGGGGCCACCTGGGCCTCCACTGGAAGGGAATTCCACAGCCTGGGCACCGCCACCAGGAACGCTCTCTCCATTGTAGTACATCAAGAAGGGCACTCCCAGTGGACTGCAGGGGTCGATCCAGGGCATGGAGAGGTGGTTGCGCAGATAAGAGGGGCCCAGACCATATAGGGCTTTATAGGTAGGCACCAACACTTTGAATCAGGCTCGGAAGACTATCGGCAGCCAGTGCAGAGCTCGGAGCACTGGTGTAATGTGCTCATGGCGACCCGTCCCTATAAGGAGATGGGCTGCTGCATTCTGCACCAGCTGCAGTCTCCAGACCATAACCAAAGGTAGCGCATTATAACACATAGAGCACGTTACAATAGTCTAATCTTGAGGTGATGAAGGCATGGATGTCAGTGACCAGGCCGGAGTCAGAGACATACGGCCGAAGCTGGTGCACCAGATGTAATTGGCGGAAAGCGCTCTTCGCCACAGTCTCAACCTGGAGATCCAGGTGAAGCTGCAGATCGAGGAGTACCCCCAGACCAGAGAGACCAGTGGGGGACGAATCCCATCAGTGATGGGGGATGTCACACCCACCGCCTTCCCCACCAACATCACCTCTGTCTTGTGAGGATTTAGTTTCAGACGGCTTGACCTCATTCAATCCCCCACAGCTACCAAACATTGGGTAAGCACTGAGACTGCCGAGTCTGGGTCGGATGAAAAGGAGAGGTAGAGCTGGGTGTCATTAGCATACTGATGACACTGCACCCCATACCGTCTCACAACTATTTATTTATTTATTTATTTACAACATTTATATCCTGCCTAAGCAGCTCAAAGCAGCTTACAAAAATTAAAATATTTTAAAATATACATAAAATATATAAAATACATAAAAGGGAGGCATAAAAGAAAGAGACTAGAGTTTTGGCAGTGGAAACAGTGGATGAAAACAGACATGCGGGGCAGGGAACAGCAGCCACCACTCTCATGGGTCAGGGAGGGGCACTGACAAAATGTGCCCATGGCCAGAGAACCGTTCTGCTGCCTGCACGCCACAGGTGGCGGGGGTGGGGGGTTTGCAACAGACATGTGCACAGCTGGCTCTGCCCCCAGGGCCCTTCCCCATGACAGGAAGTCATGACAGGACCAAACAGATATGTTGGCCTGCTGTGCCCCACGTGGGTGGTCCTTAGCCTGGGATCATCTGGGGACCAGATCTTAGCAGTGTTGTGCTGGGAGAGACAATAGGACTTGGTGACAGACTGGATCTGAGGTTTAAAGAAGAGAGAGGAATCAAAGATGAGACTTAGATGAGACAAAGATGAGGTTTAGAAACCTCAAGGAACATGACAACTTAAGTCATAGAGAATATGTGTACAAAATGTGTGGTCTGGTGGGAAAGTGGGCAGCTTGGAGAAGAGACGACTGAGAGGGGAATATGATAGAAGTTTATAAAATCATGACTTGTGTGGAACATGTAAATAGGGAACAGTTATTTACCCTTTCTAAGAGTACTAGAACAAGGGGACACCATGAAATTAACTGGCAGCAGATTTAAAACAAATACGAGAATTTTCACTCAACACATAATTAACTTGTGGAATTTACTGTCAGAGGAAGTGGTCAAGGCCAGTAGTGTAGCTAATTTAAAAAGGGATTGGATAAGTTCTTGGAGGATATGTCCATTAATGGCTATTGGTCAAATAGGTTTGGGGGACATAACCTCTTACTGTTGGGAGCTGGAACAACAGGGAATGGATTGCCGATTGTGACCTCTTGGGTACTTCTCCCAAGAGACAGAAATTGGCCACTGTCTCAGACAGGATGCTGGGCTAGATGGACCATTGGTCTGACCCAGTATGACACTACTTATGTTCTTATGGCAAAGTAGTGGAGTTTAGGGGCAATTATTTAACCTCTTTGCACATGATCAATCCCTGAATGTCTGTACTGATGCAATCAGGGCAGTAGTTTGAGGCAGGAAACCCCAGACTCTACAAGACAGCTGATATTGCTGATTCTTAAGTCCTGGCTAGACTCCACTTTGAGCAAAGACCCCAGAAGGAAGGGCAGGGGCCAGGTGTACCTAGGAAGACTAAAAACATCCTTGGGAAATAGAAGAGAAAGGAGTTCCAATCCACCAGCACCCCAGCCTGTCCAAGAGCTGTGACAGTGACAAGGCATGTTTTCCTTGCAAGTCTCCAGGGCACATTGCATACAACTGACCAGATTTTTAAAAAATATGCCAATGCAGTAAGTAGGAGCGTTAATGTGGTAATTTTTTTACCTACTGGTAAGGATGTGCGGGTTGGGGGCGCTCTGCTTAATTTCTTGAACGCGATATACTATAGGATAAAAGTTTCGTATGACAAAATCTAAGTAATCTTGATGGAGAAATAAGAAGAAAAGCACAAACTGAACAAAACCAAAAAAGACCTGTAATAACACCTAAGCTTCTCTACAGAATCTCAACTATTCAGCATTCTACAGGGAAAGCAAGTGACGCTCACTCACCTTAGTTGGCACTTCTACTTCTTGTGTAAAAAAATCTTCTTCAGTATGGACAACATTCCTTGGGAAATATCCAAAATCTGTCCCTTTCTATAAAAGCAAAAAGAAAAGAGAACATTTAGCATTTTATTATGCAAACCCATGGGGTGTAACCACACAAGCTGTGAGGCCCAATCCCTGTGTGGCCCTGTGGTGGGCAGTTGCTATTGCCACGCTGTGGGGCCAGCACGGAGAACCAGGCAGACAGTCACCGTGAAGCTAGGTGTTTCAGCCGCTGCTGGAGCTACCACCATGGCTGTGGTGGGCTGCAGCGTCGGCAACATGAGCAGGCACCCAGCCCCGCCCTGCCTTCCTCCCCCAGCCCAACTGAGAACCTGCCCCTGGCCATGACGTGGTTGTGCGTAATGGGCGATAGCACCCGCCGCTCAAGGTCCCGCAGCGTGCTCCCTGTGTGGCGTGGCAAGGCAAGCACAGCCTAGTTGGGGTAAGGCTGCTCCATGACCTTGGAATTTTTCCAAGGACACATTGCATAGCAGCCAACTACTTGGGCAGGGGGGAACATCTGGCGGGCGTTGGCCACAGTGTGGCCCGGCTACCCAGAGTGAGGTAAGGCTACCCAAGGTGTGGAAAACTTCCCACTCTGTCTCGTGTGGCTTCATCCCATAGTGTCTGTCTGTTAGAAAGTTATCAAACAAATAGTGATTTTAAAAAATCTTCTGAATTTGTTTTCCGTATTGAATTTGGCCAAAGGAACATTTCTTTTCCTTTCTTGCAAAGTTTTTTTCCTCTTACACTTCATAGAACATATAAAACTCTTTACTCCGTATACTGTATTTTGCAAGCTATTCAAGCTACTATTGAGAAAATATGTCAGTGCAGTCTGGGCAATCAGTCAATCAATATTTATTTTGGAATAGCTTTCGCCATAATCCACTAATAACATAATAAAACATGCAAAGCCGTCTGGGCATTATTTTATGCAATAATGGCCTCTCCAGCTCCCAATGAAAATCTGTGGCAAAACTCCCCCCAATTTCATTAGGAATAGGATTATATCCCAGTAGCAAATGAGAAGCCATATGACTTCACAACATTTGTGAGGTGTTACAAGATTGTTGGAAGACGGATGACACAGATGATAATTTGTGATTACCCATAGGGAAATAATTTCATAGCAAAATACTTACACTTCCAGCCCACAAATCTTCCCTTTTTCCTGAAAGTTTGAAGTACACAATTATCTCTTCCCCTGTTTTGAAATTCAGATATCTGCAGTCAGGTCCTATGTAGTCTTTAGAGGCTTGGACTCTGCTCATTGCAGCTGAATAGATTTAAAAAGAGAGGAAAATCTCAGGAGCAGCCAAAGTCATTCATGTTTTACACTGTAACTATATCAGCTAGTTTTGGTTAATTCTGAATCCTCTAAAGGTAAATGTAACATATATATATATATATGGAAATATTGTACTTTAAAAACATGTTTTTCAGTATTAGAAATACACTTTGTAGTGATGTCACTGTCTTTAAATATATGTAAACAAAACAGTAGGAAGTTTCACATACCTGTCAGAGGGACCCGGGGGCGCTCCGGGACCCCCAAAGCACTCCTGGACCAAACAGCCCAGCCCAGCAGCTTACCGGCCTCAAACTCTTCCTCCCCAAAGACGCCCGCGGGCCGGGAAGAGCCGCGTCGCGGGTGGTCACCGCCGGCAGAACGCCGACATCAAGGAAGTTCCCCGACACTCCCTCAAGCACCGGGGGGGAGGCCTGGGCCTGCAGCCACGCCCCCGTCAGTGACCAGCTGGGCGGGGCCGGCTTCGGCCCCGCAGGGAACAGCCCCGCATGCAGCGCTGCCGGCAGGAGCCCAGGAGCGGCAAGTAGCCACGCCCCCTGCAGTTAATTCCATGGTGGGGATTCCCCCACCCCCGCAGCGCCGCTCAGAGCGGCTGCGGGCACGCACGGGGGCGGGGCTCAGGGAATAAAAGCCAGCGCCGCCTGGGGAACGGCGCTGGTGATTGTAGAAACCGGCCCCTTGTCTGAGTTCCCTGTGAGCAAGCAAGTGAGCGTATTCTCGAGTGTGATCCCCTGCCTGTGCCCAAGTGAACGTGTTCCTCTCTCCGTGACCCCTGTGGAAGTGTGAGTGCCAACAGCCTGAGTGTGCGAGAGAAAGCCCTTCCTGACCCTTGTGTGGTGCCCTTGACTTCAGTGGTGAGTGTCCTGTGTCTGTCCTTCCCTTCCCCCTTCCGGGGCCCCGCACTCCCTAGGGGGGAACCCCTCACCCCTTGGTCCTTTCGTACCGGGTTGCTTGTATTGAAGAGTGTGGGGCAGCCTTGGAATCTTGGTCAGCAGCGCCTGATGATGATAAGGGCTCGTTCTCTTTAATTAGAGGTAAAGCCCACATACTATCCTGACGGGCCTTCTATCCCCGATAGCTCCCGTGCTGACCTCGATACCCCAGGGCAGTGTGCGTGCGCGTGCGTGGACCCCGTTGCCCCTACCCCCGGTAACAATACCTTGTATAAAGGTGAGAAACTCTAATCTGTTCTCAATTTTAAAATTCTACTGGCTTCAGTATGAGCTGATGTGGTGCTGGACATGCTCAGAGTGTGATCATAAATTCACTTGCACCAGAGGACTTCAGCCACAGGACCTCCTCAGCCAGGTGGATTTAAGGTCATAGCCTTAATCTTCCTATCTTCCTATCTTCCATAGGGATGTGCCAGTGTAGGGCTTTGAGAATAACAAACTTCCTGGGGGGGAATGTTCATTACAATAGGGTTTGGTGATATGCGATTGATAGAGATATTCTTGAAGCTGAGATTGTTAAAACAAACATTTGTTATGAGCAGGGTTTGTTGTAGTGAGGCTTGGCTGTATTTCAGTTGTGTCTTTGAATGATGCTTGAGACAATAAAAGCTAAGTGTTTAAATAAAATAAACATTAAGGAATATTTTACACAAAGTGGCAGAAGTAGGAAATATTTAAGTCACAGGCCCCAATCCTATTCCCCACAGAGCTCTCGTGAAGCGGTGCATGCGGTTTCTGCAGGTCTCAATGCACCCGCTATGGGGCTCTGCATGGTTTGTGTGTGGCTGCATGTGTGTACCGCTTGGCGCGGGCTCCGCAATAAATAGGATCGGGGCATGGGGCAGGGAACCTTTTCTCTCTCATGGGCCACTTTGAAAATGAGTACAAGTTCTCCTGGCCAAATGGGAGTTGGAGGTGGGTGATGTTTATGCTTAAGCTCAGGATGGGGGAAGGAAGGGGAAGGTCCAGATCGTAGATCTATGCCATGGATCCATCTCCTATCCTCAGTTGCAGGCCCTCATCTCCACTCCCTTCCCCTGAGCTCACTCATTCACTGAGTGAGGGTAAAGTGTAGCAGGGCAGGCTAGTAGTGAGACTGGCCCTTTAAGAATGCTAATGACAGCCACAGAGATAAAGTAGTATAGTAATATCTTTTATTGGACCAACTACAGTTGGTGGAGGTACGCAAGTGTTTGGACCTCACAGTGTCCTTCATTAGGCAGGTCTAGGGTTACAAAAACAAAAAAAAGTAGGCAAGCCAGATTTGTAACTTCAGGATAAGGATTGCCTCTAAGAGCTGGGTTGGTCAGGCTGGTTTGCGAAGCGGGGCTGGGTGAGAGTTATGCTGGTGAGGTGCTGTGCTCCCCCTCCCATTTGCCGAAGAGGGTGGTGGTGGCAACGACTCAGGACGTGAGCTGGGCCCTTCCTGTGGATTGCCTCAGCTGTGTTATTAAAAAATTTTGTAACCCCAGACCTGCCTGACGAAGGACTCGGAGAGGTCTGAAAGCTCGCATACCTCCATCAGCTGTAGTTGGTCCAATTAAAGGGATCATTGTACTACTTTGACTCTATTTTTTAGATTTGGGACCAACACGGCAAACCTTACTTTCTCTACGGTGCCAGCCACAGTAACAGCAGTGGTTGGGCTAGCAATGGGCTAATGAGGCCAGCTGAACTGAGCATGGCAGAAGCCAGCCCAGAGCTCAGGAAACAGTCCTGAGAGGCAACAAAAGATCTATGGTGCTTTCCAACGAGACAGAATGTGCAGCCTTCAGCACCATGGGATTGTCTGAGAGGTAAATGATGCGCAGCTTCCGTATCATAGGAAGGGCAGAAGGGCAAATCTTTGCCAGCAAACGTCCGGCAGAGTAGCTTTTATTACTGTGCCAGATGTGCATGCTTGCCACTAAAGATCTGTCCTTCCTACAAGACGGAAGCTGCGCGTCACTTGCCTTGCAGATTTCCCCGAGGTGCTGAGGGCTGCCCATTCCATCTTGTCTGAAAGCGCCCTAAAAAAGGAGACAGGAGGAAGAACACTGTCTCCCAGGGCTCTAGAGAGCAGTAAGCCTGGGAGGGTTCTGACTCTGGGCTAAGCTGGTTTCAGAAGGGTCTGTGCCTGGCCAGCAGAGCCCAGAGGAAGGCTTTGAGGCTGTTTTCCGATGTTACATGGGAGGGGTGGGAACTTGCGCAGTCACCACTTCAGCTCTGTAATTACAGGGATTAATGCCTGTCAGAATGCACTAATCCTCTTTTATCATGCGAGAACACTCATGCATTACTGGGTCCCAAATGTAGCCTTTACAAGGATGGGTGTTCTCATGTGATAAAAGGGGATTAGTGCATTCTCATAGCCACTAGTCCCCACAATTACAGAGCCGAGGTTGCCCCTCCCATGTAATGTCAGAAGGCAGCCTGAGCCCTGTATAGAATAGGAAGCAGGAGCTGGGAGGGAAGCCCTGCTAGAGGACTGCTACTGGGTGGCTGAGGGAATCCTGGAGAATATAGGAGGGTGCTAAGTTGCACAAAGGGTGTAGAGCAAGAAGGCAGATACCTGTATGGCGGCAGAACTGCAGGCTCTCATGGCCCCAGGCTTGGGAAAATAGGCCCCTGAAAGGACCTGTGGGAGGGTGAGGAATCTGGTGGGAGGGTCTAGCTGGCTATATGGGCGGATCAGGGATGCAGGGCCCGGGCTGGGAAGATCCTGGGGACTTAACAACCTGCCTGCCTAGGTACTTGTGAGTTGGGTGGGGGCTGCGAGCTCTCATGGCTCCAGGCTCAGAACTATAGGCCTTGAAGGGACCCATGGCAGGGTGAGGACTCCGCTGGAAGGAACTGGCAGGCTATGTGGGTGGACCAGGGACTGTGGGGCCAGAGCTTGGGAAGATCCTGGGGGGTTAATGCCTTACGTGTGCAGGACCCTGAGACAGCTGAACCAGACTCCTTTCCTGGAAGGAAAATTCTGGGCAAGAGTAGAGCACCACAGGCAGAGGCCCGTGGCAACCCAAGAACAGTGGAGCCTACTGAAACCCATGTAAAAGAACTGGAGGGACTGATCTACCCAGGAAGGGGGAAATAACGTCAGAATTGGACCCCCTCAGTTGGAGGCCTGAGCGGACATAGGACTATCAGCTGGGTGCTAATTTCCCATCATGACATCTGTGACCAGCAATAGGGATGTCCCCAAACTATCAGCAGAGGATGCGAGTGAGGAGAAAGACCACCTTTCTGGGACACCACCCCTGCTACGAAGGGACTGGATCTATGGGCCAGATCCAGGAACTGAAAAGGGGACAAATAAAAAAACATCCACAGGCTGGATTGGCCCACGGGTCAGATGTTCCCCATCTCTGGTTTAAGTCAATTAGCAGTTGCCTTTTAAAATTATTATTGCAATGGTGAGGAATATAAAAATTGTCTTTGCCAAAATTAATTTCACTTTCCAAATTTCCTCTTGCCTCTGACTTGTCTTTTTCTCACCCAAGAAAGTGAAGAAGCAAGCATTTGTCCGAGTAAAATTTTGCACATACCTATATTTACAAACACATGTCCTTCCCCAAATACTTGATCTGAGGCACAGTATTCAGATGGCCTTGTACTGACAAGAGTCACACTGAGGTGAACGGAACTCGTTCAAGGGTGAAGCACCATGAGATTGCACTAGCCTCAGTCCCACTAGTGAGCCCAATTAAATCAGTGAGATTTCACAAGGGCACAGCAATAGAGCAGCCTGTAGGATGGAGATCTCAGCATGCAAATGCCACTTGACAAATGCAAAAGACTTGTAGAAACAAAGTCAAAAGTAAGATGTGGAAAATTGGCTTACAGTACATATAGCTAGAACAGGGATCACAGAGGCAATCAGAAAGCTGTTCTTTTTCTACACTTGAGGTGGGACACACATGGTTTTGCACCAACCTGGAAATGGGTTCTGATTATTGGGGGTGTTGTTATGACACCATTATCATGGTCGAATCATTAACTTCTGAAGGCACAGATCCCCACTCTTTTCTGCCCTTGTTGAGCTGGTGGACCCATTAAGATGGTCTGTCCTCGGAGACTTATGGATCCAATTGGCTTCCAGACCTCTCTGGGGGGGTTTACCTACTGACCTTGATGACCTGGTCACTTTATGGAATAATAACTTGACCATGGGCATCAACATAGTTGCATCCAGACGTCTGCTCCCACCACTGCAGCCGCACAGATCCCCTGGGTATACGGAGGACCTAAGGTGGCTGAAGCGGGAGAGTAGATGGTTAGAGCGCAGGTGGCGCTCGACTTGTGCTGAAGCCAACCGATTACGGCATAGATAGTTTTTAAGTGACTATGCCGTGGCTGTGATGGTGGTGAAGAAAGCTTTCTTTTCCACTATCATAGCATTTGCAAAGTTTAATTCGGCGGACCTGTTCTGGGTGGTAAGGGGCCTGGTTAAGCCAGTCTGCCTCCACCTAGAAATGGAGTCATCTGATGCCTGCTGTGATATTTTTATTAATTACTTTGCAGACAAAATCTCTCGTATTCATCACAACTTGGGTGCTGCCATTTCACCTGCAGAGTCAGAGTTTGAGGTTATGGAAGCTTGGTCTTGTTCTCTTTATTTGGATCAGTTTCAATTGGTACCACCCACCGATGTGGGGGAGGTGCTTGGGGTGGTGAGGGCAACCAGTTGTGAACTAGATCCTTGCCTGTCCTGGCTGGTAAAAGCCAGCAGAGCTTTTACCAGGTCCCAGAGAGTGCTGATGGTGATTTCTCATCATCCTCTTGGGACCTTCCCTGTGGGATCCCGCAGGGTTCTATTCTGATTCAATGTACCCGTGCCCATCCTGGCTGGTTAAGGCCAACAGGGAGATGCTGGGGCCGTTGCTGGCTGGCGTGATCAAGGCTTCCCTTATTATTATTATTATTATTATTATTAGCAAGCATTTATATAGTGCCAGCAATATACCAGGTGCTTTACAAAGTAATGGAATAGACACGGTCCCTGCCCTAGGGCTTACAATCTCAGAGATTGGGGGTGGGGGGAGAGACAAAGGAAGGGGAACAGAGGGAGAGACAAGGAGTGTAACATTCATGACGAGGATGCGAGGTCCCAGGTGTATGCGCTTGGCTTGGTTACATCAAGAATGATGACTGGTTGGTCCATGTGGGGAGGATATGAGTACACAGACCTCAGGTAACAGATTGTACTGGATGGAGGGTATCAGCAGGAGTTAGGTGAGGTGAGCGAGGAGTCGGGGAGGGCAGAGCAGAAGAGATGGGTCTTGAGGAGGGATTTGAAGATACGGAGGGAGGGGGCAAGGCGGATGTGGGCAGGGAGCGTGTTCCAGCCATGGGGCGCAGCTAGGGAGAAGGGACGAAGGTGGTTAGGGGAACAGGGGAGGCGTGGGAGGGTGAGAGAGGGGACAGAGGAGGAGCGGAGTTCACAGACTGGAGCACCTGTTATCTGCAAACTCCCAATTTACTGTAACCAAGCCAAGAACGTGTACCTGAGCTCTCACATCCTCATGAATGTCGCATCCCTTGTCTCTCCCTCTGTTTCCCCCTTCCCTGCCTCCCCTCCCCCTGTCTTTAGATTGTAAAGCTTTTGAGCAGGGACCATGTATGTCTTATTCTTTGTAAGCACAATGTACATTGCTGGCGCTATATAAATGCTTATAATAATAATAATAAAAAATAATAAATTAGTGCAGAGAGGTAGGGGAGAGCAAGGTTGTGAAGAGCCTTATAGGTGAAGACTAGGAGCTTGTGCAAGATTCGTTCAGGAAGGGGGAACCAGTGAAGAGAGGAGAGGAGG
>QEPC01003965.1:4520133-4530535 GCA_003113815.1 Sphenodon punctatus
GGGGGAAGGGGGCAGGTCGCCAGAGGGGCCAGACCTGCACCCAACCATAACCCCCCCTCGCCTGCGTCCCGCAGACTTGGAAACGGGCCCGGGTGGACGAGTCCCCGGAGGACAGCAGCCCAGCCCCGGTGGAAGAGGTGGTGGAGGAGGAGGATCCATGGGGGAGAAAGCCCTACCACAGAGGGGGCCATTGGGGGTTGCAGGAGACCCGGGACTTCATTAGGATCTGGGGGACCCTGGAGTACCAGTTGGAGCTCGCACTCAACCAGAGGAACGAACATGTTTACCAGGATATAGTGCGGGAGATGGGGGCGGCGGGGCACCAGCGCACCATGGCACAGTGCCGCTCAAAGACCAAAAAGCTGAAAAGGGGGTACAAGTCCATAAGGGACAACAATTGGCAGTCCAGACATGGATCCCGGACCGCCCCCTTCTACGATGCCCTGGACCGCATTCTCCACATGAAGGGGTCAATAGTCACCCCACGGCTCGTGGGGAGGGCAGTAGTCCAGGGCAGGGAATGGGCCGAGGTACCCCCTCCCCTCGCTGCCCCCCAGGTAGGCACACACTCCAGGGCCCCAGACCCCCAGGAGGAACGCCCCGGGACCTCCGGAACCTGCAGCCCCCCCCAGACAGCAGCCTGGAGAACACCCACCCCCAGGCCGGACAGGTGGAGTCCAAGGGCATCACCCTCAGCTGGTGGTCCCTGGGGGAGCAATCCCACACCGAGGGGCCCACCTCAGAAGGATCAGAGACCGCCATTGAGGGTAAGCGGGCGACTGGGAGGGGAGAGGGACTGGGGCCCTGGGGACAGGAGGGATGAATGGGCCGGGCCGAGCCCCAGTCCCCACAGATAAGGCGGGAAGGGGGCCTGGGCCCCGCCCGGTCACCCACACACCCCTACACCAAGAACCCCCCCCTCTTCACCCACAGGGCACGGAACACCCCGGCACCAGACCCAGGCAGGTGAGGAGGCTGGCGCTGAGGAGCCCGGCAGCAGGCGGAGGAACCAGGTGAGGCACATGGTCTGGGTGGAAGGACCCACCGGGGCGCCAGGAGGGGGACACTCGGAGGCGGTGTGAGGGGCCGGGGAGGGGGGTGGGAAGGGGCTAGGTGACACCCCTGGGGGGCCCAGGAGCCCCGGGCCCCTCCCAGGGTCAGGGGTGGGCTCCCGGGCTGACAGGCAACTCACCTACCTCTATCCTACAGGGCAACAGCCACAGTCTCCAGGGCCTGTGCACCCAGCCCAGCGCATGAGGAAGCACCGGGCATGGGTCCGCCAGCGGAGGGAGGACCAGGCGGAGGACATCGTCTGAACTGCGGAGGAATGGGGAGAGGATGATAGCACCCGTGGACCGGATGGAGGCGGCCTTCGAGCAGTCCCTGGAGCGGGCAGAGGCCCGGGACATGAGGCTGCAGGCCGAGGTACGCCTGGAGTGGAAGCGGGATTGCCGGGAGCACAGTAGGCAGGTGGAAGTCCTTGGGCGGCTGGAGCAGGCCATCACAGGGATGGTGCAGGACCACTCCGCAAAGATGGACAGGTCCCATGATATTGGGACCTCCCTGATCCTGCACGTGGGCACCATGTGTGCCTATGTGATGGCAGCCACCCCTCCAGGCACCCTGCCTGCCCAGGGCCCCATGCCGGGCCCCTCAGCACCTCCACCCCCTCCCCAACCGGCCCCACGCCCGCAGGGGCCACACATCTGCCTCCCGGTCCCCCCGCCCTCCAGAGGGTGCAGCTGCTCAGGGGGGCCCCCTGGTTCCAGGACCCCTCCTCCCCGCAACCGCCGGCCACCCCGCCAGCCCAGGAGGCCGCCCAGGACACTGCTGGGGACACGGACAGCGGGGGGGGGGAGCTCACAGGACTCGATGGCGACCACTGGGCGCTCAAGGGGGCGACCCAGGAAACGGGGGGGAAGGGGTAGAAGGGGGAGGGCAGTGTGAGGTGGGAGGCACTGTAGGGGGCGGGGACCGGCAGGGGGGGAGGGAGAGGGGGCAGGTGCAAATGTACACACGGGTGAAATAAATGTGTTTAGCCTTATATTGCCTCCCATGCCCATTACTGGGCGACAGGGGTGGTGTGGTGGGGGGTTGGATCGCTTCCCATGTAGGGGCCGGCCCAGGGACCCCCCGGGAGTGGGCCGGGTTGTGGAAGCCCTCACGCCTCGGCCTCCCGGCTGATATGCCTTGCCAGGGCATCCCGGATGCGCTTGACATAACGGTACTCCCTTGGGTTCTCAGCGTTCACGTACGGGGCACCGGGCCGGGGGGTCGGATGTGCTCAGGGTATTCCAGGGCTGCCCCCTCGGTCTCGCACACATTGTGCAGCACACAGCAGGCACCGATCATCAGGGCCAAGATCTCCACAGTGTAGTCCAGCCGGCCAGCGAGGCTCCTCCAGCGCTGCTTGAGGACCCCAAAGGCTTGCTCCACCACGGTCCTGCTGGAATACAGGCGGGTATTGAATAGCGCCTCCACAGGGTTGCATGCGACTGGGTACACCTTCATTAGTCACCGGGTGAGGGGATAGGCAGGGTCACCCAGGATACAGGGGGCATCGGTACCCCCTCTATCCAGGTCATTCCCATGTCAGCAAAGTCCCCCCGGAACATCCGGGCATAGAAGGGGGAGATGGTCATGATCCGGGCATCGTGACTGCAACCGGAGTTGCCCATGTAGATGTCTATGAACCACCCCCGGTGATCCACGACCACCTGCAGCTGCAGGGAGTGATACCCGTGCCTGTTGACATACTCTGCAGCCTCCCCTGCGGAGGGGTGGAGGATCTCGATGTGGGTGCTGTCCATGGCGCCCATGCAGTTGGGGAAGCCTCCGGCCACAAATCCTGCCATCATGGTCCCCTGGTCCACCAGCTGGATCGTTCTGTCCAGGAGCATGCCCTCCACAGCCTCACAGACATCCCAGAGGATACAGGCAATGGTGCTCAGGCCAACCCCGAAGTGTTGGGAGACAAACCGGCAGGAGTCGGGCGTTGCTAGGGCCCAGACCCCTATAGCCACCCATTGGACCATGGGGATGGGGGTCCTCATGGGGGTGTGCTGTCGCTCGAGCCAGGGCGTGAGGAGCTCCACAAGCCAGAGCAGGGTGAGCTTGTCCATCCTAAAGTGGGCCCTCCAGGCTGTCTCATCCCACTGGGTCAGCATCCTGGCCCACCACCCCTGTGCCCGCTCCGTGACCCATATCCGCCTGTCAATGGGCATAGCAAGCAGGGCTGCCTGGCACATGGTCTCCCTCCCCCATTGGAGGCGCCCACCACCTTGCGGATCACCGCTGGGCGGCTTCAGCCCTAGCTCATGGCCTGCTGATCTGCCCGGGACACCCTCTGTGCCCTGAGCCAGGCCAGGGCTCTCCTGAACCCCTGGTGGGCCCTGCGGGAGTGTACAGCACTCGAGGCGAGGGCAACCCACAGGTGGGCACCCAGGTGCTGCTCTGTGGTAAGGATGCGCAGCTGCTCGATGTAGTCACAGTGCCACTCAGCTGCGAGCACCAGGTGCATCCAGTAGGCGGTTGCCCTGTCCCGCTCCATGGTGGTGGCAGCCCCAGGGGTTGGGGGATGCTTATGCTGGGCTGGGGATGGCCTGGGTGGGCCAGGGCCCCGCCCCCAGCTGCCCAGGCCTCCCACTGCGATGCTGGGGTTCATGGCCGTGCAGTTGGGTGCACCTGCTGTCCTCGCATGAGGCCTAGCTCATGCTGGGCGTTCCTTATGCAGCTGCATGCCTTTTGACATCTCCCCCCTCCCTGTTTGCAACACCGTGTCCTTGCCAGCCTGATTAGCGGTCCTGTCTGGGCACTTGTTTCCTGCAGCTGTGCCAGGTCTGCACCCCACGCCTCGCTCTGTTGCTATACAATGTTGCGGCCCGTGTCCACCTAGCTTGTCCTTGGGACCCCTTGGAGCCGCCCCCCAGCCCTGGAGGGAATGTGTGCCCCCCTGTCCGTGGTGTTATTCTCCCTGTCTCACTGGACCATGGCTGGCTGTGCTTCCACCTGGCTCCCGCTTCCTGGCCCCCATGGAGCCCCCCATAGCTGGACCGTCTGTGAGACCATGTCCCTGTTGGCATACCCCGGCCATGCAGCTGCTCCTGGGCTGCCCGGACAGCCAGTCGGGTGCTTATGCGAGCCTGAGCTCTGGTCTTCGCTACTTCGGCTATGAGGCGAGCGCTCGGGATTGCCGGCTGCATGCGGAGATGCTGGGGCTGGTTCCCTTCCCTGATGGGCTCATCCCGGAGATGAGGTGCTCTCATGTGGCCTGGTCCGTGGCTGAGACCCCCAGCAGGGGGCCCCCAGCAGCTGTCTGTGAGTCCCGGTGTACCTCCCGGCCCCACGGTTGCCTGCCCCCGTGTGGGCTCTCGCCCCTGCCCGGGGGCCGGATTCCACTGGTTGCTCCCTCCCTGATGTCTCTGCTGTGCTGCTTGCTTCCCGGGGTGCTCCTGCCCTTGCCTGTGGCTCCGGGCCCCCTCCGGCCTGCACCCCCCCATCTGCCTCTGCACCCGGTGTTCCCCTCCATGGTTTCCTTCCCCAGTGCCTGGGTCTGGCTCTCTGCATGGCCTAACTGACCCGCGTGTGTCCAGCGGACTGTCGTCACCCACCAGCGCTGCCACCTGTGACCCCAGTCCCCCCCCGGGTGCCTGTGTGACCTCGGGGTTCTTGGGCCCCTGGACTGCCCCTCCCGGCTTCCTCCAGGGGGGGTGGGTCTGCATCCTTGGACCTGCAGCGCTGCACCAGCTCTGCCCTCCATCGCCCCCTCGCCAGGGTGTGGGGTCCACGTGTTCCTCCAGGACTGTTCCCGGCCCGCTCGCTGTGCCGTGTGGGCTCCTGCTGTGCCTTGGTCCCGAGCTCCTGGGGCCCCCCATTCTGGGACTGCCTGTGTTGCTGTGGGGGTGCCCGTGTGGACTGTTCTGCTGTGGGGGTTGTGGATGCCGTTGTCTGTGTCCTGCCCTGCCCCTGTGCTGTTTCCGCCCATCTTCCCTGGTCCGCGCCGCCCCCCCCATGCCCGGTGTGCCTTGTGTGTTAACCGTGCGCCCGTGTCCCCCCTTCCCTTCTTTTCCCTTCTGTGTGTGTGTGTGTGCCCGGACGTATGCTTGTGCTGTGTGTTCCACTGTGCCCCCATTGTCCGTGTGCCTGTTGTGTGCGGTACCTGGCCGACTCTTCTCCCGCTCCCTCCTCCCTTCCCGTTTCCCTTGTGTAGGCGTTCCCTTTTGTGCCTTCTGCCTTTGTTTGCCCTCAGGCGGCCATGTCTGTGTCCCGCCCCTGCCTGGTGGCTTCTGGGTGTTTTGACCACGGCTGGGAATCAGCGTCACGTCTGTTGCATTGCCCCGGGCCGTGATCTGGCGGCCCGATTACCTGCTGTGGTTCCAGTCCCATCACGTCTGTTCGGGGCTTGTTTTGACCACGGGGGGTGGTTAGCTGGTTCACCCCCACCGGGAATCCACTGTGGTGAACCAGGCACCTGTAACGTCTGAAATCACCCAGAGAGAAAAGGGCGAATCTCAGCAATGGGTGTTTTCAGACGTGATGGGGCACCTTCGCCCCGTCCCGAAAACAACCCAGAGATTCCCCACCGGGATCACCCAGGCACGGCAAACAGACGTGCCGGGGATCCCAGCGGGGAATCAGGGAGGGGGCGGGGCTGCGCAGTGCAACGTGCAGCCGCACGACCACGCCCCCTCCACGCTGCCTCACCGCCCGCCCTCTGGGGAGACGGGCGGGCGGCGAGGCCAATGCCGCCGCAGCGTCTGGCCGAGTTCACCACGGCCCGGAATCCCACTGGGGATTCCGGGCTGTGATAGACGACCAGACATTACTCTTTTTTTGTGCCCACCTGGAATCACTTTCATCATGCTTCAGCCGATTTTTGCGCTGGTAGCCTGGGAAGCGTGGTTGAAATTGACCCCATGTGGGTATTCAGTGTGGCGAACATCTGGCGGCTGCCGAACAGACGTGCAGGGCACAGTGACCACATGTAGGTATTCAGCGTGGTTCACTGTGATCTCGTCACGTCTGAAAACACCCANGCGTGGTTCACTGTGATCTTGTCACGTCTGAAAACACCCAATGTTATGGAGGGAGAAGCAACAGGATTTGACAACAGAGTCAATGTAGGGTTTAAAAGAAAGGGGTGAGTCAAAGATGAAGCCTAAGCTATGGGCCTGGGGAACAGGAGGGATGGTGACCCCCATCAATAAGGATTGACAGGGAGGAGGGAGAGGAATGATGAGGGGGGAAGATAAGGAGTTCAGTTTTAGCCATGTTGAGATGAGTTGACGTTGAAACATCCAGGTAGAGATATCAGAGACAGCTGGTGAGGTGAGCTATAGGATGTTGGTTTTGACCTATAAAGCCCTATATGGCCTTGGCCCTGCCTATCTGCAGGAACGCCCCCCCCCGCCCAGGTCCTGAATTGGCCTCTGCGGTTGGCTGGGAGCTGTGGAGTGCGTTCTCAGTGGCTACACTGAGGTTGTGGAACTCCTTCCCGACAGAGGTCTGCCTGGCCCCGAACCTTCCCTTTCTGTAGACAGTGTAAGACCTGGTTGTTCCGCTGGGCTTTTGGTGAGGGAAACGAGTGATGGTTGAGAATGGGGCAGGGGAGGGGAAGGGTTTTTATCTCTGCCCGTAGGGATATATATATATTTTTTAATCTGGTACATATATTTTTGTATTTTTTAATGTTGCTGTTTATATTTCTATGTTTTTAACTTGTTGTGAGCTGCCCTGAGCTGCAGTAGAAGGAGGGGGTGGCCTAGAAATTTAAATAAATAAATAAATGATGCCACTGGGTGAGGACATTCGGAGGTTTGGGGTGAAATGCCATCAGTATGCATTGCTGACACCAGTTCTACCTCTCTTTTTTATCCGATCCAGGACTGGATGAGGATGAGCCAATGAAGCTGAATCAAGGCAAGACTGAGGTGATGATGTTTGGCCAGCCTTGTGATATGAAGGGATTGGGACTCCTGTTATTGATGGAGTCTGGCCCCCTCTGGTCAGTTAGGTTCGCAGCCTCAGAGTGCTTCGGAACCCTTTGTTGCGCCTGAATTGTCAGGTTGTGGCGGTGGCCAGGAGCGCTTTTCATTAACTCCATCTGGTGAGGAGGCTGTGGCCTTTACATTTTGATTCGGATCTGGCCACCATCACCCCTGCTTTCATCACCTTGAGGTAGACTACTGCAATGCACTCTACATGGGGCTGCCCATGATGACTATTCGGAAGCTGCAGCTAGTGCAGAAAGTCTGCACTGCCTCCCTATAGCTTTCTGGGCACAATTCAAGATGCCGGTTTTGTCCTGTAAAGCCCTAAACGGCTTGGGCCCCATATATCTGAAAGACTGCCTCTCCTTCCATGCTCCACTGTGACCCCTGCAATTGGCAGGGAGCGCCTCCCTGTGAGTACCATGTTTTGGTCTTGTTCATACAGTGATGACTCACAGGGAGATGTTCTTGGCTGCTGCCTCGATGCTGTGAAACTCCTTTCCCCCAGAGGTTTGTCTGAGCCCAGGCCTAGGCATCTTCCAGAGGCAGTGTAAGACTTTTCTCTTTGGCCCTTTTCACACAGACACACTAACACTGATTTTATTATACATGTTGCAGGGCACCCATAGAACACACATGCAGCCCTGTAACATGTATAATAAAATGTAAAACCCATTTTATCAGTATTAGAGTGTTTGGGTGAAAACAGACATGACGCTAACACCCTTTAACCACCCTGGGTGGTTATTTATGCATGTTGCAGGGCTGTATTGGTGCCCTATGCAGCCCTGCAACATGCATAAATGACCACCAAGGGTGGTTAGCGTCATGTCTGTTTTCACCCTCTGTGTAAAAAGGGCCTTTGTTAGGGCATTTGACAGGCAGGAATAGGGAATGGGGGGTTTGGTGGGTGTTTGCAGTAGGGGTGTGAGCAGATTGTTGGGGAGGGTGTTGTGCAGTTGTGGTGGGGTTGGGAACGGGGGAGGGGAAAGTTTTGGGGGGTTATTTTTTTATACTGTTTTATGTGCATTATTTTTATTTGTTTTGTAAGCCGCCCTGAACCATTTGGGAAGGGCGGGATAAAAATTTGAATAAGTAAATAAAATAAATACAAATTAAAAATGTGTATTATTACCCTTTCTACCTTTTTCTGTTTATGCAGACACTTTGTCCAGAACTATGAAGGTTTTTCTGTTCTATTCCTTAGCAAGTTACAAAGAAGAACAGCAGGAAAAGCAAAACACAACCCTGATACGCTAGCTACGTCTTCCATAAAACTATGAATGCCTGCAAAAACTAAATCCCCAACCCAATTGAACTGAAAAGGAAAAAATACTCCCCAAGCCCACCCCCATACAACAACAGGTAAGACATTTTGCTAAGCTAGGCCATAACTGTTTTGTAAATATTTAAAAATATATATTTATTCACTGCTTACAAATATGTAGTAGTACTTTAGAATAATTTTAAAGTATTTGCGTATACAAGTAAGAATAAATAAATAAAAATATTAGATGCTAGATTAAAACTAAGTATTTTGAGGAAACCCATGGATGAGCCTAAGGTAATAGCCCCTGATTTTGGTTAATTTCAGACGTTACATGATCACAGTCAACCACACTGAATCACAGTGGATTCGGTGTGGTGGCTGTGATCGCGCGAACATCTGTGTGAGCCCCGCCAGATGTTCACCACGGTGAATTCCTGGCAGGGTTCAAAGCTAACCACAATTCTGGAGGTGAGGCTGGCCTCACCTCCAGAATTGTGGTTAGCTGGACCATGATCAGGAACAGAGTGAAGGTAACATCTGTTACCTTGCCCCGGTCCTGATCGTGGCCCAGACCCCGGTATGGGATTGGGCGCAGCAGCGGCAGCAGCAGCAGTGGAGAGCAGGGGGCGGAGCCGAACAGCCGCACATCGCCCTGCGCAGCCCCACCCCCTGCCCGATCCCCCTCGGAGATCAGGCTGGCATGTCTACAGGACGGCCAGTCTAATCGTGGACTGAGATCCGAGACGGATCCCAGTCCAGGCCAGGGTTCAGCGTGGCGGGCTGGGAGGCCCGTCATGTCTGAAATTACCCTTTGATTGTACTGACAAGTATTTCTACTGAACTTTGCTCTTTCATCCACTCTGCATGCAGCATAGTCTCTCAGTATGGCTTCCCAGAAATAAAACCTTTGTTGAAAGTGTATTTGTCCTTTATAAATATAATACTCTGCCAATAGTATATGAGGGAATACATTTTCAAAATTTGTTTTCAAATATTTATTGTAGGCTTCTGTACTATTATGTTAAATTATTTATATGCATGCATTCAACAGACTCATTAAGGACAAAAACCTTTTTACTTACTTTCACATTCTGGATCACCACATTTTTTCATCTCTGACAACAGCTTTGCACCTTGGAGGCTTGTGAAAAATGAGATAACTAACAGAAAAATTCTGTGATCCAAAAACTCCGACATGCTACAAAACCAAACAGTAGATCTAAAACGTGTCCAAAGTGTGCTGATTTGATTGTTCTGTCAGCAGACGTAGATAATTTCTTACTTAACGTGATGAAATGTTAAAAATGAAACCTTTGTGATCCCATTTTCCTGCTGATTGCAAATTCTGTTTCAACAAAACAGTACTAGGTTAAAAAAAAACTGCGGAGTCAGGTACCCTGATGACACACATGCACTTAATAATTAACTAGACTCTGATTGTAGAACAAGTATTTTGAGTTCAGATCTACTCAGTTTGGTTAGGCTATGACGTGTGGAAAATTATGGAGAGAAAATCCTAAATCCATTGACATTAGCAAAACTTGGGGTCTAAGTTTTTGTTTTTTTAAGAATACTTTAAAATATTTCCACACACACTGTGCTGAGTACCTCACATATGTGTTCAATTTCTGATTCAAATTGAGTTGAATAATTGCCAATATTCCCCCACCCCCAAAACAAAACCCAGTATAAATAATTGTTTAAGGGGATGCTGTGTCACTAGCCACCAATGCATTGTTTGTATGTGTATTATAATATATTTTTGAAGATCTTTTTATTATTTTAATTACCAGACCTATAATCTATGGGTGATTTCAGACGTTACGGGCGGGCGGTTCACCACAGTGAACCCCCAGGGGGGATGAACAGCACAACCACGCCCCGGGGTGGAAAAACGACCCAAACAGACGTGACGGGACCTGGACCACGGCCGGGAACCGGGCCGAACCATCGCGGACCGGGGCAGCACAACAGACGTGCAGCCGAACCCCCGCCGTGGTCAAAACGCCCAGAAGGCACCGGGCAGGGGCGGGACACAGACATGGCCACCTGAGGGCAAACGAAGCCAAGAGGCACACAAGGGAATGCCCACACAAGGGAAACGGGAAGGGAGGGGGGAAGAGGGAGAACAGGCTGACAGGCG
>QEPC01003965.1:4545466-4559441 GCA_003113815.1 Sphenodon punctatus
TTATAAATATTTGTAAATATATTTATTTAGAAATATATATATTTGTAAATATAAATATGATTTTTTGGTCTAATTGAGTTATTTAAAGGATCTAACCTACATGTAAGAAAGTAATTTTATTCCGGCACGGGCTTTCGCCATGGCCTTAACAAACAAACATACATAAGGAAAAAACATGCTAGACAATACATAAACCCAAACATAGCATGTAAACATATAATATTAGAATAATAAAATATAATCTCATAATGCCTATAAAATGCCAATAACCATTTCAACATGAAAATATAATATAATATTGTATTATTTATATACCCTGCAAAACCACTAACGAAAAATACCCTTGTAGCTTTGAAATTTTACAATTGCCATAGTTTATTAGGCAGGAACCTTTTGCTAGGGCATAAATTTCGCCTAACCATTACATAGGGAAAGTACATATATACTGTATACGCCTGGCAACTAAGGTGCAACTATCTATAACAATAGTTCATGACCTCATATAGTTCCTATAATTCAGGTCTTAGAAGGTAAGAATAAATTAAAACTGAGGGATTACCTTGCTCTTCTACGGGGGTCACCGCGGCAGAACTTGTCCCCTGGATTGTCAAAAATTCCAAATTGACACACGAACCAATAATTCCTTTATCAAACCCTTAATATTTAATATTTAATGAGTTTAAGAATAACAAAGCCAATTTTAGAGAACCCTTACTAGGACATGGCTCTTGCCTAATTATTGACATAGGGAAAATACGTACATGCTATATACGCCTAGCAACCAAGGTACATCTACCTGCAACAGTGGTTCACAGCCCAGCATAATTCTTATAGTTCAGATCCTATAGAATAAAATTAAATTAAAGCTAAGGAGTTGCCTTGCTCTTCTACGGGGGTCACCGCGACAGAGCTTGTCCCCTGAGTTAACAAAAATTCTCGTTTAACACTGCAGACCGAATATTCCTTTACCAATCCCTTAAGATTTAATAAATTTGGGAAATGGCAGAGCCAATTTGGGGAACCTCAGCGATTCAAGAACAACCCCCAACATCGCTTAATCCAGGATAGTTTGGTTGCCAACACCCTTAATCAAAGTCTGTATAGATTCCCTTATAAATATTTGTAAAGATATTTATTTAGAAATATATATATTTGTAAATATAAATATGATTTTGTGGTCTAATTGAGTTATTTAAAGGATCTAACCTATATATTTAAATGATAAGCACAGGGCCAGTTGTAGAGCTGGGTTTAAAAAGGATCTGGATAAGTTCCTAGAAAGTGGGTCCATGGCTATTAATAAACGATACGATATGATTTTATTAGGGCATCAGCCATCGCTATAGCCCAACAAATACAAGGAAACAAAACAGACAAATTTATACACAATTTTAAAACAAATGGCTATTAATATATTTATATATTTCATTTTATATATATTCTCATTTATATATTGAATTGTTAACTTATGTTTTCCTGAAAATTTATAAAATTTATAAAATCCTATGGCAGGTGAAATACTGGTGGATGTGGCATCTGCCATATGGGCGACCGTGTGGAATTCTGCGGACTCCCTGGAGCAGATATATCAGAACATTGAACATCATGGTAAGCAGTAAAGCCAATTTATATATTGCATTCCATAATATAAATGGTTTTAATAAACAACACCATAAATAATATTAAGTGGTGCATCCGAAATAATTTCCATATTCTCTAATTGACAGAACAAGAGTTTCATGAAAGCAACCTGAGGTCGCAGGAACCTACAAAAGCAGCTGGCAGATGTAATGGAGGAAATAAAAGCCATCCGGCAAGAACTTGTGCAACTGCAAGAAGCTGGACTCGAGGGGGGCAGAACGAATGAAAATATTTGATGTTGTTGACCCAATCCTGTTCCCAGAAATAACCACTATATTATGTGCCTTTCATTCAAGGAGCTACTAACACTCTATAAGCTTCTGCAGTTCACAGCCTGTCAGAGAGGGGCTATCTCCATTTCAGAGAGAGAGAAAGAAAGGCACCAATTCAGATCCTAATTTTCAATAGCTACCACCAAAATTGAGTGCTTAACTTCAGACACATCAGGCCTGACTGGTTGGTGGTGCTGAGCTTTTCACAGCTCCCACTGAGTTTAGTAGGAGGTTAAGAAGCTTCACAAAGTTCAGCTTAAATTGGGGACTTAGAAGCAGTGTAGACACTGCTAACTTTTTAAAAATTAACAGGACTGCCCCTAAAATTCTTGCTCTCTGCCCCTAAAAATCTTGTAACTAAGGGTGATTTCAGACGTTACGGGGCCCTTTGGCCCCGTACCGAAATCACCGGCTTCATCCCCGCTGGGGTCACCCCGTCACGCCATATCAGATGTGCTGGGGGGATCCCGGTGGGGAAACTGGGAGGGGGCGGGGCCGCGCGGCGCAACGTGCAGCCGCACGGCCCCGCCCCCTCCACGCACCCCGCCGCCCGCCCTCTGAGGAAACGGGCGGGCGTCGGGGCCATTGCGGCCGCCGCGTCGGGGCCATTGCGGCCGCCGCGTCGGGGCCATTGCGGCCGCCGCGTCGGGGCCATTGCGGCCGCCGCGTCGGGCCGGAAGCACCACGGCCCGGGATCCCGGGCCGTGGCGCGCGGCCCGACGTTACTTTTCGTTGGTCCCTGCCCGGGGTCCGTTTGACCACGCTTCCCAGGACATTCCCCCGGCTAGCCCGGGAAGCGTGGTTCAAACTGACCCCATGTGGGGATTCACCGTGGCGAACATCTGGGGGCCTCCAAACAGATGTTCGAGACACGGTGACCACAGGTGGGTATTCACCGTGGTTCACCGTGATCTCGTAATGTCTGAAGACACCCTAAGTCTAAGCTGTATTGCCACCCCAAGCATTCAGAATCTTAAGCCAGGCAGACCACACTAAAATCGAAGTTCAAAAAAAGAGTAAGGGTTAACTCGTTCTAGTTGCCATCTTTTTCGCACACTGTAATGGAATGATGTTTCTAAAACCACAAAATCTTATATTTTGTGAACACTAATCCAGAGATTCTCATATAATGACCAGAAGCTAGAGATTTAAGAAAAACTAAATAGCTAGAGACTTGTGATTAAAAAAAAAAAAAAAAAATGCAAGAGGCAGCAATGGTGGATTGAGATGCATCTCTTTCGGTTGATTTTTTTTTCTGTGCATTGATAGTACTTTCCCTTCGTTGGGTATTTTCAGACGTTACGATACCACACTCAACCACAGTGAATCCCCCACAGGGCCGGCCCCAGGGTTTGTGAGGCCATGTGCGAAGTCTTGGTGCGGGGCCTAATTTGCATAATTAGGCACCACCTAATTATGCAAATGTATACATTTACATAAAACTTACTCCCTCTGGACAGGAAGGATTCCCATTCTCCACCTCTCCAAGCAACCATGGAGAAGCATGGCCTCCTAATGCTTCCCCCCCCTCCCCAGCCGAGTGTCTACCACCACTCCCCAGGAGTGGTTCCACTGCAGGGGCAGCCAAGCGGGCAGTGACACAGGCACAGAGAGACTGACTGCGTCCACTGCCTTACTGGAGGAGGGGCCAGGGGGTGAGCTTAGCCAGTCTGGCCTCCAGGGCCTGTTGCTTCTTGCTGCCAGTGCCGCCTGTGCCTTGTGCACGCATGCGGTGTGACCAGTCCAGAGGTGCTGCTATCACACACACAAGACACCCAAAATGCAGCTAGCTTATTAAGCGCATTATGCCATGAAAAGAGACATATAACCAGTTCAGTTGTGCCCCCATAATCAGTTCATGCTGCCCCCACCCCATAACCAGTTCATTTCTGCCCCCGCCCCCATATAATCTATTCACGCTGCCCCCACCCATAACCATTTAATTTGTGCCCACGGGGCAGCGTGAATTGATTATATGGGGGTGCAAATGAACTGGTTATGGGGTGCGGGTTTAAAGACAGTATTCCTGTTAGCAATAACTTCATTAAGAAGAGTTAGTGAAATAGCAGCCATAATAATCTCAGAACCATATTTGCAGATTTATTTTCCAAGACAGAATAGATATTGCTTTACATCCTAAATTCCTACCTAAGATAGTATAAGTAAGACAGTTGTGAGAATGTGGCCCTTTTTACACGGGTCTCTCCTCCCAGCCATAAACACGCAGATTTCTGTGTGTTCATGGGTGGGGGAACCCCATGTGAATGACGTGGTGCACGCGCCCATGGTGAGTGGGGGTGCGTGCGCGCTCGCCTAACACGCATCCCCACTCACCCCCCCACTCATCCCCACGCACGGAGCAACCGGGGGAAATGGTGGTTACTATGTGGGTGTGGATGAGTGGTGGGTGAGTGGGGATGTGTGTGCAGCTGTGTGCATGCCCCATCCATGCACTGGCGCGCCCACGGACTCCCCACCCGGCGGAGCCATGTAAAAATATCATGTGAGGAGCCACTCGAAGAAGAACAGAAGGTTGCTACCTTGCAAACAAGGTTCTTTGAGATGGCTCCGAACATTCTCACAACACCCACCCTTCCAGCCCCGCATGGAATTCTTTTCTTATATTTCTAGAAAGGGTTGAAAGGAACTGTCATTCAGAGGGGGAGGGTTCTTTTTATACCAGAGGAGCTCAAGACCATCATGTGGTCTATTATTTGAACAGGGTGAGCGCGCACAACCCAGTTGTGAGAATGTTGGGAGCCATCTCGAAGAACCTTCTTTACAAGGCAGCAACCTTCTGATCAGCACTGGGGAGGAGCTGTTTGTAAACAGCCTTATCTCCAAGTCTGATCCAGTGTTCCTGCTGCTGCTGCTGCTCTCGCTGCAGCACTACTAGAAGGCAGAGGCAGGTGAGGGATGGGGTCTGGAGCCAGGGAGGGAAGGAAGAATCACTTTCTGGTGGAGAAGCTAGCTGCAGCCTGCTGCCCAACCAGGCAAGTGCAGGGCCCCAGCTGGCGGCGGGGCCATGTGCGACTGCACATGTGGCACATGCCTGGGGCCGGCCCTGATCCCCCGTGGTGGTAGATGGTCCCGTAACATTTGTTTGCATGCTGACAGATGTTCACCACGGTGAACCACCGGTGGTGAGCAAAATAACCACGCTTTCGAGGATGGTCCAGGCACCATCTCCAAAAGCATGGTTAATTGAACCATGCTTTTGGAATCGGCCCGGAATCGGCGGACGGTAAAATCTGTTACCGCTGCCGATTGTGGGCTGTGGTCTAGACCCCAGGTCGGAATCAGGCGTGGGGGGACGGGGCTGTGCGGCCGCACGTTGTGCCGTGCAGCCCCGCCCCCCACCAGATTCCCCGCCGGAATCAGCCAGCACCTCTGTTGGACGTGACTTTTTGATTCCGGCGGGGAATCCAAAGGTGATTCCGTGATGGGGCCAATAGGTGCTCCGTCACGTCTGAAATCACCCATTGTCTCTGATCCTGCAAGATACCCTCATCGAGCATCAAATTAAGGGGGTGTCTCTTGCACAATGCAGCTTGCAGGATCAGGGTCAACCTGTATGATCAGGGGGAACAAACTATCACACTAGTACAAGGGAAGGAAACATTTTTTGTGGACCAGGAATGCCAATATACAGGGGAGATTAGCAAAATCGTGAGTGTGTGTCACTCAGTCTCATGTCAGCATAGAGTGTTTGACTTTTCACTTCCCTGCGCTGACAAGTAACACCAAAACATTTTGGCGTAGATGGGGGTGGGGAGGCCTTAGCTGTCCAGAGCCAAGCAGTTTTAAAAAACCCACTATCAGCAGTCAGTATCAACTCTGTGAATGCCCCACCCCCCAGTCACCGCGCCGCGATGAGCTGGGGGGATGGGAATCTTCGCTGGTGATTTGAATAACGAAAGTGAAGGGCAGAGTGTACTCTGCTAAGTCAATAAGCAGAGCAGGGCAGAGACGTTTTTTTCCCCCCAACACACGTTTTGACTTGAGTTATTTGCCCTCAGCACAGTTTTTCTCAGTAGCCAATAACTGTCTCTCAGACTCAGCAGGATGCTGCACGGTGATTGTGGGTGTGGGTGTGTTTCCTCGATCCCTGAGTCCCTCCCCTCCCTTGCCTAGCCGCGCCCGGCGGCTTCAGCAGCGCTGCTGTCCATCAATAAAAAATTTAAGTATCCCCTTTTTTAAATAAAAACCACTGTACATTGGCATGGGAGATTAGCAAAATTGTGAGTGTATGTCACTCACTCTCATGTCAGCATAGAGTGTTTGCCTGTTCCCTTCCCTGCGCTATCAGCAGTCAGGATAATCACCAGCTCTGTGAATGCCCCACCCCCCAGTCACCTGCACTGCTAGCGATGAGCATGGGATGGGAATCATTCACCTGCGATTTGCATTACAAAAGTGAAGGGCAGGGTCCTCAGCTAAGTTAATCAGTACAGCAGGGCAGGCCAGGGATGTTTTTTTTAAAAACACACAGGGTGAGATTTTGGCCAGTGGGTGGCCAGCTGGAACCTATTGGGGTTGGTGATAATTCTGAGATTTGGGGCTGGTTGAAGGAGGTTTTCGTTCACAGTTGCTGTACGTAACAGCAGAGCACAGCAAACAGGGCAAGGACTGGGAGGGAGGACCCGGGAGATTCAGGGACTGGGAGGTCTGTGTAGCTCCTTTTGTAAGGTACCAGTGTAACCAGTGCACTAAAGTGGGCTTGGGGTTTGCAATTGCTACAGGAACAGTATGTATTTATGTCAGCAGAGCCGGGCAGGAACATTTTGATTTTGAACACACACACAGAGATTTTTGCAAATGGCAACCTATCCAAACAGCTCTAGCTGATGTTACTTGCCCGATGGGGTTGATCACTATGTATTTAAGTAAGCAGAGCAGGCCAAGGACCTTTCTTGGTTAAATAAACAAATAAGACTGCACCAAGCACAACAAATACAGGCATCCAATTACTGTTTATTGCATAGATTGGTTCATATTTTTTAGTAATTGTTGGTACTTTGTAAGCGAAACTTTTTATTTTAAAAAATTATTTATTTATTTATTTATTTTCCGGAGCGCACAACGAGATGCTGCAGATCGGCGAAAGTGTGCTACCAACTTCTTTGCTCTTTCAAGTGTTTCTATTTATCAGCTTTGAGAAATCTCTTGGCCACAAGGTGCAGGGAATGAGCTGTGGAAGCAACGCTTTGAAACTCAGCATCATGAATGCCTTTAACAGTATTAGACCCGTTGTCTGCTACTATGAAGCTAACGGAGAGACCAAGCGGCTGCAACCACTGCTTTGTCAGTTGTACTAATTTCCTACATATGTTTTCTGATGTGTGGACTTGTGGAAAGTGTTCCAAAGCAAGTATAGCCTGGTGTCTTTGCAGTACATTCTTGCCATTGCGATGTATCCAATGCCCAGTTATGGACAGGTACTCCATGTGCTGCACACTGGTCCACATGTTTGTTGTTAGGTGCACAACTGCACCTTCACAAGCACGCATAGCTGCTTTAACTGCTTTGCATGATTCATCGTACAGTGTGGGCATTGTCTTTGTGGCAAAGTATACCCTTGAAGGTACCTTCTATCGTGGGGCCATGCCCTCCATCAGTTCATGGAACCCCTCGTTCTCCACAAAGGAAAAAGGCAGCATGTCCACTGCAAGCATCTTTGTTACAAGTGCGAGGTAGTACTGTGCAGTTGGGTGTGATGCTGACCATTTCAGTTGATTTTGTACAGATTGCTCCAATGTAGTTTGCACAGTAGTGACACCCCTGGTGTCCATTGACTGATCAGTGCTTGTCCTTCTGCATTTAGTGGCATTCAGAATTGACTGGTGGTGATGCTTCATGTGGTTATGCATGCCACTGTTTCCTGGCTGGCTCTTCCCACCTTCTTTTCCTCTCGTGATTTCTCTCTGGCAGTATTTGCAGCGTACTTTTAATTTTTTCGCATCACAAGCAGTGAAATACTTCCATACATCAGACCTTTGTCCTCTTCTTGCATCTTCGGAGACGGTGGTTGTGCCATGCTGAGGCAATACCGCAGTCTCTTCTGATGTTGCTGGAGACAGAGGATGATGCTGAGGTGAAACCAAATTAATTATTATTATTATTATAAACATATAGCGCCAGTAATGTGACCTGGTGCTGTACAGAACATAGAAATAGACCGGTCCCTGCCTGTGGCTTACAATCTAAAAGACAAGGAGGGGGAAACAGGGAGAGGGGACAGTGGGAGGGACAGGAGATAAAACCAACAAACAACAAAAATTCAAGCGGATGCGAAGTCTCAGGTGTGTGTGCTTGGCTTGGTTACAATCAGGTTGGTTGCAGCAGTCTGTAGAGGAGGGCAGACAGTAGATATATGGGAACGACTAGCAGGCATTGGGAAAGGCGCGAGGAAAAAGTGGGTCTTGGGGAGGGATTTGAAGGAGCGGAGGGAGGGGGCAAGGCGGATGTGGGTAGGGAGGGAGTTCCAGGCATGGGGGGCAGCGAGGGAGAAGGGTCGAAGGCGGTTAGGTGAGCAGGAGAAACGAGGGAGAGTGAGGGAGGGGACAGAGGAAGAGCGGAGAGCGCGTGCAGGAGTGCGTAGGGAGATTAGGTCCGAGAGGTAAGGGGGAGCTTGGTTGTGGAGTGTTTTGAACGTGAATACCAGGAGTTTAAACAGGATACGTTCAGGAAGGGGGAGCCAGTGAAGAGAGAAGAGGAGAGGCTGCACATGGTCGAAGCGACGGGCAGAGTGAATGACCTTGGCAGCGGAGTTTTGGATTGCGATAAGGGGGGACAGGTGAGAGCGAGGGAGGCCAGCAAGGAGGAGGTTGCAGTAATCGAGGCGAGAGATAACCATGGCATGAACAAGGGTTTTGGCCGAGGAGGTAGAGAGAAAGGGGCGGATCCGAGCAATGTTATGGAGGGCGAATCGGCAGGATTTGGCAACAGAGTCAATGTAAGGTTTAAAAGAGAGGTGCGTGTCAAAGATGAAGCCCAAGCTACGGGCTTGGAGAACAGGATGGATGGTGACTCCATCGATGCAGATGGGCAGGTTAGAGGGAGAGGAAGAGGAGGGAGGAAAAATGAGGAGTTCGGTCTTGGTCATGTTGAGCTTGAGTTGACGTCGGGACATCCAGGCGGAGATATCAGAGAGGCAGTTGATGAGGCGTGAGTGGACAGAAGAGGAGAGAGAGGGGGTAGAAAGATAGAGTTGGGTGTCATCAGCGTAGAGATGGTATTGGAATCCGTGGGAGGCAATAATTTTGCCAAGGGACAGGGTGTAAATAGTGAAGAGGAAAGGGCCAAGGACAGAGCCTTGGGGGACCCCAACCGAAAGGGGGAGGGAGGAGGACCTCGACTCGGTAAGCGAGACTTTAAAGGAGCGGTCAGAGAGGTAGGAGGAGAACCAGTCAAGGACAGAGCCATGGAAGCCCAAAGAGTAAAGCGAGTCCAATAGGAGCGAGTGGTCGACAGTGTCAAAGGCAGCAGAGAGGTCAAGGAGGACAAGAATGGAGTAGCGGCGCTTAGATTTAGTGACAAGTAGATCATTGGTGATCTTGGCCAGGTGAAATGACCAAACAGGGTCTTTCTACTGTTAGGCACTGTGGTGGTGGATTTACTTTGTTGTGCTACAGCATATCTGTTGAACACAGAGACTGAATGTGTCCTTCCTCCACATGGTGAAGCCAAATCAGTTTCTTTGTCTCTGAAATTGAATGGGTGCTGCACAATCTTTGATGTTTTGCTCAGTGGTGTGGAGCATGAGGAGGGTACGGAAGACGGGGAATACTCAGGATTTTTATCATCCATACAAGATACATCATCATCACTCACCAAAAAGTTGTCACGGCCTATATCTTCAGCGTCAATAGTGTTGGTGAGGTGGAGTCAGTCATGCATATCTTATTTGTTTGTCATCTCTACAATGTTCCCCGTACCCAACTGTTGGCTGGCTACATCAATCGCCTTCCAGGTAGGACCCACTTGGAACTGCTCCTCATTTTTCTATCAGACAGTGATATGCCCCGCCTGAGGGCTGTGTCATCTTTTTTAGTTGTGGCTTTTGCCTTTGGAGCCCGTTTTCTCCTTTGTCTGTCCCTGGTTTCTGATGCTGATCCTCCTTTGGAGGACGAGGGGAGATAAAGAGATGGGTCTCGGGCTCTGTTATGCTATTACTCTACTTAGTCGTGCTGTGTTTTTAAGTTTTGCATTATATGCTACTTAGCTCTTGTTTGTTTTTGTATATGTTTGCAAGGACCTAGGTCATGCAATAAACTTGATTTGATTTGATTAGTGTTGGTGATATCTTGCACCAGTCCATCCTCCAAGTCCTCATCACATCTCTCTACTAGTTGTGGCTCGGTTGTTGTGTTTACCGCTTCAACCACTATCTCATCGTCCTTCCCCAGCCAATGTTGCACTTGCACATCTTCGGATTCTGATGCCACTGATGATTTGTCTCTGCAGGTGATGGTGCGCATTTTTCCAATAATTTGTGCACTTCCTCCTGCGTGCACTGAAAACGATGGATACAGTGCCGAGGAGCATTTGTTGAACTCCGTGGCACCAAATGTTCCTGTTGCATATCCTCATGTGGTTGTTCATCTACATGTGAATGCTGCTGTGTTTCCGGCTGCTGCTGCTTCAGATGTTGCTGGTGTGAGTGAGAAACAGGGGAGGATCTGGACCCTCTGAATAAGTTACGCTGCTTCTGCTGGTGGAGTTTTCTTTTCCCATTGCAGAGCCTCATGAGAAGTGGCAATTATTCAGTACGTCGGCGGCTGTTGGAAGTCTCACGAGCCATCGCTTAAAAGTTCTTTTGAATCTGTAATTACACACAGACCGTTTATGGTTGGTAACACAACGTAAAAAAATGTTTTACTTAAATGATATTTTAATGATAATTCCCGGGCCAGTAGACCACGGCTCTGAACAAAATGGGTCCATCAGCCTCTGAGGGTGGACCAACGGAAGTGGCCCAGTAACCCAACATGGGCTAGGAGGGCTGGGATCTGGCCTTTCAGAAGTTAATGACCCCACCATGACAGCAGTGTTGTTACACCCCCCTCAACCACGGCAAGGGAGCACATACTAAACAGTAAACACCCAAGATTATAACCCAGCCCGAGCTGATGGTGGCAGGATGGGGCGGGGTATTAAATATTGTACATAAATAAATCCCTCTCCCTCTCCTCCTATTTCCCCTCTGTCCCTCTCATATTCAAACCCTCTCATGTTTACATCCAGCTTATGGCATAGTTAAGCGTAAATATAAAAATTGACTTCTAATTGATAAAATGCTTTAAATTCAGTCACACAGCAGGAACCATGTATACTAACTTATGAGTCACATAACATATTCCTGTTCTTCCTTAACAATTATGTAAACAGTTAAGTCACATAAATGTAATTTTACAGAAATAAATAAATGTTTTGTTATTTTATTTTTAAAAAAATTAGGAATGGGTTGTAACGGGAGGGAAAACAAAATACTTGCCTTATTATCAGGCTGCAGCAGAGCTGGCTGTGTCCTCTGTGTGTGTCCAAACAGTGTCCAATGTCTGCATACTGGATAAAAATGACACATCCTCCTAGGAGTCGCTATAAAATCCAATGAGGAGCCAGGAAGCAAAAGTGATGTCACTGCAGTAGAGCTGTATTAATGATGGCAAATTAATCTTCATCAATACATGGTACTGAAATGTACTGTAATGTATATATAATGGTCATGTATACGCAGACACAGACACAGACACAAACAATCCCAGTACGGTAGGGATGATTGCACCCCTGCCCCGACAACTGGCTGGCTCAGTCAGACAAGACAGGTAGTCACTGAGGCCAAGTGAGTTAGTCGGTGGTGTCCCCAATGCTATTCTCATTTCAAAGGATTTGCGGGGTGGGGGCAGGGTAGGCATTGATTTACAAATTGCAATAGTTAGTCAGTCACCCTCCTCCCCCTGCCTGTGCCCATATTATGGTCACCTCTCACCTGGCCTAACAGCATCCAGCAATGAAGAACAAAGGGAGATGGGGAAGGGGAACCAACCTTCCAGTTTGAGTTAATGGGATGCAAGACGCCAGTTGGAGGGACGGGACGAGCCTGCACTATATGAAGCCGCCGCCACCATCTCCCAGTTTTATTATGAATGGGACAGGACGGGATGGATGCAAACGGCTTCAGAGCTTTCACCCCCCACCCGCCTGCCATGGTCAAAGTCAAAGCCCCAAAGTGACCCCCATGAGCGCGCTGCTGCGGGGGCATAAGCATAACATATACCTAGCAAATACATTTGTTTTATCAGGTGCACTTGCAGCCCCGCCCCCATTATTTTCTGTGTGTGACTGTGTGTGAATGCAAACCAAAGCCTACCCCAACATCCTGCTGCTCCCGCCCCGCAGCCACCCACCCGGCTCTCGCAGGCATTCGCTCGCCCGCCCTGGGTGACCACCTGGCCCGGCTCCCGGGCACGCAACTTGCTGCATGGGGTCCCTTGCTGCATGAGGTCCCTTAAGCACAAAGCTGCTGTGCTTAAGTGAAAGGTTGAACTTTGTGACAAACTTGACGCTTCTGCGTGAGATCTGCAGTGGCGAAAGTACAGCGGCGGCAGCCGCAGAAAGCCGCAAGTGCAAGGTGCGAAAATCGCTCCATTCCTAATTGTGTTGCTTTGTGTGGAACAGCACTTTCCGCTGGTAAATGCTGCTGCAGCGGTGCAACATTTCAACCCTACTTTCACATCTGCGGGAAAGGGTCATTAGGAAGCCGGCAAAACAGATGCGTATGCAAATTAGCTGCACCTTTGTTGATGTGCAAATGCTGACAGACAGGTGATTTCCTCTGATATACTTCGCAAAATCCAGCTCAGTCATTGATCTTTCTAAAGATGCATATCAGAGGAAATCACCTCATCAAAGACACAGCTAATTTGTATGCGCATCTGCTCTGCCGGCTTCCTAACAACCCTTTCTTGCAGGTGTGAGACTAAGTGCCCTTAGTCTCTCCCAAGTAGGCCTTTATATACCCTTTACAGCTTCACAGCTTCTTAAACAGGGGTGGGGAACCTTTCCTCCTATGTGGGTCACTTTTGTATTTAGCAAAAGCCTGCAGGCTTGATAGGGGCTGAGAGGACACGCTTAGGGCAGGGAAAGGCTGAAGGAGCACACTTGAGGCCAGGGAAGGGATCAGAGGGGTTGAAGGAGCACATTCTGGGAAAAGAAGTGACGATGAGGGTGCAGCCTGAAGGAGAGGATGCTGAGATGTGTACTTAAAGATAGGTACTAGATCTGTGAGCCAGATTCATGAGCAGGTAATGGGACGTACATTATAAAGCAATGGGCCATTTCTGGCCCTTGGGCCTGGAGTTCCCCCACCATTGTTCTAAAATATTCACACACTGACATAGGGTGTAAAAAATAAGATGCTAGCCCACTGGAGTCCCTATTCAAAGTCCATGAAGCCCCCACTCACATGTTTAGCATGTAGACCCTAATAAATAGGTAGCCCATGTGTGTAGTTGTGCGTTGAGACAGCCTGCACTCACTGGTTTAACCCGACAAACTTAATACACGGCCAGATGTTCTTGCCCACTGTGCTCCGTCCACCAGCACCTCCCTTCTCAGTATCCTGCCTCATCATGACTCACAGCTGCAGCAAACCATGGGAGCAAGAAGCCACACCAGCTATTTCTTTTTTCCAGGATATCACTCTGAGAAGCATTCCAGCCCCTGCTATCTATCCCTGCCCACCCACAGAGGTTCTGTGGGGTCTGGCGGAGGACGGCCTCCAAACCCCAGGTGGGGGACAGGTGGTGGAAGGATGGGTGACGGGGCCGGCTAGCGCCCAGTTCTGGGAGAGGAGCCGTGGCCTGAAAAAGGTTCCCTCAGGGTCTTATGCGGCAGTGTAGGAGGTTCTCAGACACTCCCTGCCAAGCTCATCACAGGGAGTCAGGCCACACAGCTTCCCGACCAGGGAAGGACCCCTCGTTCGCGGGCACCACGCGCACGGTTCCCAGGACCCCCGAAGGCGTGAGGTGGGGGTGTCACCGGTGTGGGGGTTCCCCCCC